>CAJQZJ010032473.1:15597580-15664439 GCA_907164525.1 Lophiomys imhausi
CACCACACACAGGACTTACAGGGCTCTGCACCACACACAGGACTTACTTACAGGGCTCTGCACCACACACAGGACTTACTTACAGGGCTCTGCACCACACACAGGACTTCCAGGGCTCTGCACCACACACAGGACTTCCTCCAAGCAGTTCAGGCAAACAAATGCTTCTCTGTCTTAAGAGCAGTCATGCTTTATGAAGGTGCTCACGGTATATTTTTACCCAAGTAAGTTTAGAAATGCTGGCAAAAAAAAAAAAGAAAAAGAAAAAGAAAAGGCTAAGGTAGTCTGAGGGTTTTAAAGAAAAAAATCTTGAATCTAATTATTATTTACACAAGAGGCCAAAAGCATTTACAAAATGAGTTAAAAGAAAAAATAAAACAGAAACAAGAAGTTACTGTGGATGAAAATCTCACTTAAATTTAATTTAAATTCCTTATCCATGCATCATTTGTTTGATTCATTTAACTACACAAGAACATTCTAAGGAACATACTGTTTTGTGTGCTTTGTTTCCTGAACGTGGAATAATGGTGCCAGAAGCACATCTCCAGTCTGCAAAACCATCAAGTGAATGTAAGCACGGGTTCCTTTATTTACTGTTGCTGTCTGGCTCAGGAACTTACTTCTGTTAATAGAGGTTCAATTCAGCTGTAGTAACTCATCTTCAGAGCAGACGTCCTAATAAGGAGTAGTATTTTCAAACACACTCCCACTGTTCTATTTTTGTTCTTTTCCTTGCCCTCAAATATAAATTTTGAGTTTGGCTAAGATGTAGATAGGCTTTTCGATTGGCTTTGGGGGGAATAAAAAGAAACTGATCAGAATAGAATTGATCTTTATACTGAACTTGTACCTGAGGATTTTGAGGATGAAACTAAAAATTTTAGGGGCCTTGAAAGTACAATAATCAGAATCCCAACCAATTGCATGTGATAACAATCATTTTAAGAGTACTAAAGTAAGTTTTTAGCATTAGGTGAGCTTCACACTGCATACGATCTTTTCAATAACTGAAGAAGGGCTAAGATATTTGTGTGTCATATTTAAATACATTAATCTTTTGTAATATTTAAGTAGATGACCAATATTATTGGGTCTTCATTTAACAGGATGGTCTTAAAGATACTTCTGTCTATTTATTAATATGTACATGCTAAAAACAGAAAAGCATGATGAAGATATCTATCATATTACGTTAATAAAAATCCACAGTGAATTTATGTTGCTAATCAATCTTTTTATGAGTTTTTCTAAAACCATCAGCAATAGCTAAGGTTTATTGAATAATCACTGCATGTATCTTGGTTTTTAATTGCTTCAATTTTATTAACTTATTCAGTCTCCAAGCATGGCCCTAAATCCCTGTTAGTATGATTACCGTCTTACAAGATCCAGGGCCTTTTCCAAGGAGAGTGGAGTAAAGCTTCTAATCCAAATCACTTCATTAGACTCCCATCTGAGTGTTTCTATGCACTGCAAGCCTTGCATATCTCTCTTTTGAACAACTGTAGGTTTATTACACTTTTTTTTGTTCTGTTATCTTGTAGTTCTTTGCTTTAAAAACAAAGATTGTTTAAGATCACTTAGGGTACCAAGTGCCAGGGTGCTCTGGGGATGGATTGGACAAGTCCATGACAGACTGGGAACTTAGAATAAAGCCTTTGTATCTAAGAGCTGATGGGTAGGAGGGAAAACGAAGTAAGGCAATGATGAAAGGAAAGGATCATTGTGCTTACTGTGACAAGCCATGTTTATAAATTCTGATTGTGTGGAAATTTAGAAATGTTTTGGACAGGTATTTAGGGCTATTTAAGGATCATCGGCATGTAAAAAAAACACAGAAATCATTAAAGTTGTTTTAGTAAGTTTAAAATGTATGGAGAGAAGGATCTAGGAGAAACAAATAAAAATTAAAGGGTTTTTCAAGCATAGTTTCTTCAATGGTAAAATGCATTAAATGGTTTTTATCAAATGAAAGTGTGAACAGTTGAGCAAGGTACCTGACATATAGCAAGTGTTTGATGATGAAGAAGAAGATGATGATGATGATGGTGATGATGAAGCCACCTATAATATTGAGAAATTATAATGATTCTGAAGACTCAAATAAAAGAACAACAGGCAAGATCAGGTTAGGGTATATGACCTCTGAATGTGGTTCCGGTCAGATTACTATGTTTATTGGTGTGCATGACCAATTTTCAGATAAAATATCTTGGCCCTCATATGACTGCTGAACTAGGCTGATATGTAGGGACACTCCACTCTGGAGCAGTGGGATGTAAGGGATGGGGGTAGAGGATGGGAGGGTGGGACTGGGAGGGCTTGAAAGAGGGGACTGTGATGGAGATGTAACCTGAAGTAATAAATAAACATAAAAAAACAAAGGCAAAGAAAAATATTTGGGTGGCTGTTTTTTTTTTTTAAGCTGGGTATTTTAGAATTCTTTCAGTCCAGTCTGCTTTTGATATCTACTTAAATGTAAAACTTGGCCTCAGCCAATAGTACTTGCTTGTTTCTGGTGTTCTTTGGACATACTGAACATAATTTTGAAGTTTTATGCCAATTAGGATAATATGCAAGAGAGTGATCTAGGCTCAGTTTTTCTCAGTTCTCTTCACCGTGTTTCCCAAATGTGCCATATTAGTTAGGTCAGGTTGCAGCAAATGAGTTCAGAGACTTTATGTATGTTCATGAAAAAAAAGCACTATTTTATGTTTTTCATCATTAAAAATGAAAATAATACTTTGTGATACATGAAAATAATTTTTGGCATCTAGGAATACAGCTTTACTGGTGTGTAGCCATGTCCTCTTTTCCATGTTATATGTAGCTGTTTACATGCTCCATAGCCCACAAAGCTGAAAATACTTAGTATCTGGTCCTTTATTATGTGTTCTGTCGCCTGTCCTCTACACCAAGGACTTAGAGCCTGGGAGGAGGATATCTGATTGAACAATGATAATTTGTGTCTTTTTTCTCTATTCCTCAGAATCATGAGCAAAATCCCCCAACATCAATGATGTCTTTTTTATATTATTCTATGACATTTTCATTCATACTGTGTCTATTGTTAGTGTCTTTTTCTTGAAAGTGGTTCTCCACAATGTAGGTTCCCTAAGTGAAGGACTTTCAGATCTTTTTCTTTTTTTTTTTGGGGGGGGGAGAGGAAGTTTAAAACTAGTTTGGGATATGACATTTATTGAGCTTATCCACCAGAGTGGAAATATTGTCTGCACAAAACCAAATGTTCCTTACTGTAACTTCTGCATCACAAATAAAATCCAAACAGTTTTTTCAAAAACAGTCAACTCAATCAAAACCCACTACTTTAGAATCAATAGTTTCTTTGAAGCCACAGTAACACTTAAATATGGTTAAGACTCGAATGCAGAAATTTGGTTTGTTGGAAGTCTAATTAGGTCTCCAACATGCTCAAATAGAATTACAAAAAGGCAAAATTGTGTTTTTCACAGAGATACAGTCCACTGGAATCACCAACACTAGATAGCTGTTAATAATATGGCTAAGATCAAGAACTCAAAGGATAGCACATGCTGGTGAGGTTGTGGAGAGGGGGAAACACTTCTTCAATTACCAGTGGGAGTGCAGACTTGTACAACCACTATAGAAATCAGTGTGGTGATATCTTAGAAAACTTAGAATAGCTCTACCTCAAGACCCAGCCATACCATTCCTTGGCATATATCCAAAAGATTCCTCACCATACCACAAGGACATATTCTCAAATATATTCATAGCAGCTTTATTTTTAATAGCTAGAAACTGGAAACAACCCAGATGTCCTTCAATCAAAAAATAGATAAAAAAAAAACCTATGGTACATTTACACAATGGAAAACTATTCAGCTATCAGAAAAAAAAAAAAAGAAAGAAATCATGCAATTTGCAACCAAATGGATGGGACTAGAGAAGCTCATCATGAGTCAGCAAACTCAGACTCAGTAAGATGCACATGGCATATATTCACTTGTAACTAGATGTTAGCTATGTAGCACAGGATAACCGTCCAACAACCAATAGACCCCCCCTGCAAAAAAAATACAGTAACAGGGACTTTGTTATGTGTTAGTGGGACACTCACACCTAGTGGAACTGTCATGTATGCCTCCTATGAAAGAGGAAGCTCTTAGACCTCATGTGACTAATGAACTGATGGGGGCTGATACATGGAGGGACCCCACACTGAAGAGGTGGGATGGATAGGAGAGGGGATAGAGGGTGGCAGGGTGGGATTGGGAGGGGTGGAAGGGGATAGTAATGCGATGTATCCTGAATTAATAAATAAATGTTTTAAAAAAGAATATTTGGAGTCCTGAGATAATAAGGAAGCAGGCATCCTTAGACAGTCTTCCATTGTCCTTTCTTCCCAAACAGAGATTTGTGGATGTGTGGGATAACACCCCCACCAGCAATTGTAGCCTTAATCACAGAGCCCAATTCTTCATCTCCATGAATAGCAAGTTGCAAGTGACAGGGAGTAATACGCTTTACCTTCAAGTATTTTGATGCATTTCCTGCCAATTCAAGTACATCTGAGATAAGGTACTCCAGGATGGCTTCTCTGATTTTCTTAACAGCTGAGTAATATCCCATTGTGTAAACATACCACATTTTATTATCCATTCATCAGCTGATACACATCTAAGCTGTTTCTAATTTATGGTTACTATTGGTAGAGCAGCAATGAACATGGATGAGCAAATGTCTCTGTAGTAGGATGTAGAGCCCTTTGGGTCGATACCCAAGAGTGGTATAGCTGAGTCTTGATGTAGATCAATTGCCAGTTAATGTCTTAAGGAACTGTGACACTGATTTCCGTAGTGGATGTATCAGCTTGCACCCCCCAGCCAGGAATTAAATAATTGCCTCCTTCCCCCATATCCTCAACAATGTATGTTGTCTTTTTTTTTTATCTTAGTAATTAACCACATGTGAAAACAATGAGCAGTGCAAAACAGAAAAGTCTGCTTTTAATTTGACTTTAGTAAATGATTCTTATTTTTTCTCATCTTTCACATATGTAGCTTCATTTCTTGCAGTATTTCAACCAAATTTGCCTTGCTCAGATTCATAAATCACCCCTTAAAGCTTCCTTTTTTGTTTTTACACCACTGTAGTCTTTTCCCCTTGAATAAAAAGGTCTTAAATTATCATCTCAATTTTCACAACTCATCCCTTGGTTCAAGCTCTTTTCAAATTTCCATTTCTCATTTGAGCCATATTTTTAAACTTCTCTAAGATATTATCTTTTCAATACTCATGTGGTGTTGTTAAAGTACTTCTTTTCCTATAGATATCTGTAGAGGTCTTGTCACAAAATGAATGTCCAAGTTACCCAAGGGTAGTAACCATAGATTGCTTTGTTTTATGTTTGGTTTGGTTTGTTTTTGTTTTGTTTTGTTTTGTTTTTGGTCTTGGAGAACAGGCCTAAATTCAGGACAGAAGAGGTGCAGAAAGCATCTGTTGGTAGGATGATCCCTACTGGCTCAGAAAAATCAATCTTAGCAACCTGCAAAATGGTGCAGTAAGTAAAAGGGCTTTCTATACAAGCCTGGATATCTGAACTCAATGCTGAGAGCCTATAATGAAATAATGACTATCAGAGTTGTCTACTGACCTCCACATGTTCACCAATGCATGCTAATTACACTCACACAGACACAGTGCTAATACTTAATTTAAGAAAGAATCTCTCCCAGGTGACAATTAATTGAACACATCATTACAATTATCCTCATTGGCATTACTAAATGATTTTTTTTAAAGTTTCTATTTGTATGGGTGGTAGGGGCAGCCTTAGGTTGATGGCTCTTTTCCCACATACACTGAGGCAGGGTCTAGCAGTCAAACCAGAACTCACAAGTATAGCTAATCTTGCTAGCCATATTGCTCTGGGGAATCCTCTATGACTGCCTTCCTAGAAATTACAAGTGGATTTATTGACATGACCTTTTGGCTTTTACTTGGCTTCTGGGGATCCAAATTCTTGTTCTCATGCTTCTGTGGCAAGGGATGTAACCACAGGACTGTTCTTCTGAACCCATTATTGGGTAAAAACATTTTTTTTGTTCTGTTTCTTTTAATTGAAGAGTCAAGACGTCTTACAATCAGGGTTATCACTGAGACATTTCTCCTCTTTTATTTCCCCTTTCTTTTTTTAATGTTTATTTATTACTTAAGTGACATCTCCATCACAGCTCCCTCTACCCCTCTCAGTCCCACTCTGCAACCCTCTCACCCCTCTCCCACCTATCCTACTCTTCCGGTGGGAGAAGCCCCCACATATCAGCCCCCACTCAGTTCATCAATCATATAAGAGCTTCCTCTTGCACTGAGGGCCTACATGGCAGCACCACTAGGGAAAAGTATCCCACTAACAGGTAACAAAGTTCATGTTCCTGTTCCTTTCCATCTGTTGGTTATAGGATAAGTTATCCTGTACTATATGGCTAAAATCCAGTTATAAGTGTGTAAATGCCATGTGCATCTTTCTAGGTCCAGGTTAACTCATTCTGGGTGAGCTTTTCTACTTCCATCCATTTGGCAGCAAATTGCTGCAAAATGCTGAGTAGTATTCCACTGTGTAAATGTACCACAGTTTTGTTTTTTGGGTTTGTTTTTTTTTTAATCCATTCTTCAGTGGAAAGACATCTGGGTTATTTCCAGTTTCTAGCTATTACAAATAAAGCTGCTATGAACATAGTTGAGGGGATGTCCTTGTGGTTTTGTGGGCAATCTTCTGGATGTATACTCAGGAGTGAGTGGTATGGCTGGGTCTTGAGGTAGAGCTATTCCAAGTTTTCTAAGATATCACCAGACTGATTTCCATATTGATTGTACAAGTTTGCACTCCCAACAGCAATTGAGGAGTGTTCTACTGGGTATGATTTAAGAGCAGTTTTTCTCATGTGCTGGGTTGTGCTCCTTACAGAAATGAATACCTTCAAAAAATATTTTTAGAGCCAAGCATGACACCCATTAATTCCAGCACTTAGAAGGCAGAGGCAGGCAGATCTCTCTGAGTTTAAGACCAACATGGACAACACAGTGAATTCAAGGCTAGCAAGAACTACACAATGAGATCCTGTCTCAACTCCCCCCCCACAATTATTTTCAATAAGTAAAAGTAATTTGTCTATTTTTTCTGAACCTCTTTCTCTATGTCTTTCTCATTGTTTGCACACTGCTTTTAAAACACCTGGATGCATCCCCTGTCCATTCTACCATATTGCCCATAATTATTAACACTTCTACAAATGAAATTCGATAATTAATTAGCATCTTACGTTTTTTTTTAGGAAATAAAGACATTTTTGCTGATCATAAGTATTTTACCATTTTAGTAAAGTCAAAATAACATTTTTGTTAGAAAGTTTCTGAGGAAATGTTTGCATTTATGAGAAACAAAAATGATTTATAAGATATTAATCTTCAACATCCTCTTATAAGCATTGCTTAATTTAATAACAAAGTTTTTAGCCTCTTGAAAATAACCAATTTTCATATTAAACTTGAGAAGATGCTATTAACCTTAAGGACATATTGATATTAGACATGAGAAGATGCCTAAGATGTAAATTTCCTCAGTTGAGGACAAAGTAGAGATGTAAAATACTTATGAGAAGGAGCTTTACTTTAACTGCAGCTTAGATAAGCTAATAAGTTACTCTTGGGGGGGTTACTTCTGCTATCAGGCCAACATTTTGTGACAGTTATTACAAAGTAATTTACATTGTTAGGATTCTATTCTTAAAACCTAAAACTGTGATATACACAATGGTAAGCCTTAGTGAGACTTCACAGACTAAATATTCTAGAACTACAGCACAATGAAAGAATTCTGCACTCGAATCCCAGGAATCTCTTTCTATATGGAATATCATATTTTTACCTTAATTTTTTTTAAAATCTAAAGATTCTAGTGAGTTACAAAAATCAGTATTAGAAAGTTTTATGAGCCTACAGCTGTATTAACATATTTGTGAATGACATAGATGTGCATTAATTTGGAAAGTAAAAATATCAATTACCATCACACATTGATACTTTCAATCATTCAGATTTGCAACTGAAAAAGTAGATTTTTGATTGCCAGCCTGCACTGGGAAAATTGAAAATAGATGCAAAGCCTCCTGGGAAACATTTTTCTGGAAAGGAAAGGATATTGATTAGAAATCTGCAGAAAAAAATAAAGCCCTGAGATAATCAATACTTAGGTGACACCCCTTGCTGCTAAAATCGACAGTTCCTATTTACAGCTTCTACCTCAGGAAAACACTCAGGTTTATTCAGTCTTTCAAAAATGAAATTTAAGAAGAAAAGGAGAAAGAAAATGTTATAAAAAGTACTTTGATAAAATTTCATGAGGATTATTTATAGGATGGTATAGGATAGAGGTATAGAATGGATTCTGTGATCCTCAGCAAATTATTGAAGAAAAAGTATCGAATGGCACCTCATTGGAGTCTGAGGAGGAATATGTAAATAATAAGATCAGAGTAGTAACAATTTATTTTCAAGCTAAAACTTACTATAATTCATTTCTCTGGCTTCTGTGATAATTTAAAACTACTCTGTCCTCTCACACAGCCTTATACGCCATCTTTTTCAAAAATAACCACAGACACATTATGTAATTTTGAGAAGAATAATCCATTTTCATAAGTCATAATTATATTTGCATAATTATAAAATTAGATTATATTTTAAATACTAATTGTACTGGCTAATTTTGTGTCAATTGGACACATCTGGAGTCATTAGAGAGGAGAATGCATAAACTGAGAAAGTGCTTCCATAGCTGTAGGCAAGCCTGTGGTACATTTCTTCTTCTTTTTTCCTTTTAGAGTCTAGATATCCTCATTTCTTTTTTTAATGTTTATTTATTACTTCAGGTTGCATCTCCATCACAGTACCCTCTTTCAACCCCTCCAAGTCCCACCCTCCCACACTCTACCCTCTATCCCTTCCATCCCACTCCTTCAGAGTGGAGTGTCCCTACATATCAGTCCCCTGCCCCAGTTCAGCAGTCACATGAGGGTCAAGAGTCACACTGGGGGCCTACAAGGCAGCCCTACTAGGGCAAAGTGTCTCATTGACAGGTAACAAAGTCTATGTTCCTGTTCCCTTTGGTACATTGGCTGTAGTATAGTTATCCTGTACTATATAGCTAAAATCCAATTATAAGTGAATAGATACCATGTGCATCCTTCCAAGTCTGGGTTAGCTCACTCAGGATGAGCTTCTCTAGTTCCATCCATTTGGCTGCAAATTGTTTCTGATGGCTGAGTAGTATTCCATTGTGTAGATGTACCACAGTACATCAGTTGAGGGACATCTGGGTTATTTCCAGTTTCTAGCTATTACAAATAAAGCTCCTATGAACATAGTTGAGGAGATGTCCTAGTGGTTTGTTGAGGAATCATTTGGATGTATACCTAGTAGTGGTATGGCTGGGTCTTGAGCTAGAGCTATTCCAAGTTTTCTAAGATATCTTCAGACTGATTTCCATAGTGGTTGTAGAAGTTTTGGGACTCAGCAACATAAGCCCAGGGGTAGTAGTACCCTGAGAGAGCAGGGCCCTCTCACGCTAATCGTCAGTAAAGAAGTTAAATGCCAAGAAACCAAATAATCCAATCAAAAAATGGGAAACAGAGCTAAACAGAGAATTCACAAAGGAGGAATCCCTAATAGCTGAGAGACACTTGAAGTAATCCTCAGCACCCTTAATAATCAAAGAAATGCAACTCAAAACAACTCTGAGATTCCTTCTCACACCTGTCAGAATGGCTAAGATCAAAAGCTCAAATGACAGCACATGATGGCGAGGGTGTAGAGAAGAGGGAACACTCCTCCATTGCTGGTGGGAGTGCAAGCTTGGCGATATCTTAGAAAACTTGAAATATCTCTACCTCAAGACCCAGCCATATCACTCCTGGCTGTACATCCAAACTATTCCTCACCAAACCACAAGGACATCTCCTCAACTATGTTCATAGGAGCTTTATTTGTAATAGCTAGAAACTGGAAATAACCCAGATGTCCCTCAACCAATGAATGGATAGAAAAACAAAACAAAACAAAAAAACTGTAGTATATTTACACAATGGAATACTCTTCAGCCATGAGAAACAAGGAAATGATGCAATTTGCTGCCAAATGGATGGACCTAGAAAAGCTTATCCTGAGTGAGCTAACCCAGACCCAGAAAGATGCACACAGCATCTATTCATTTATAACTGGATATTAGCCATATAGGACAGGATAACTATCCTACAACCAGTTTATTGAAAGTAATAGGAACATAGATTTTGTTATCTGTTAGTGGGACACTTTGCCCTAGTGGAGATGCCATGTAGGCCCCCAGTGCAAGAGGAAGCTCTTATTCCTCATATGACTGCTAAAATGAAAGGGGCTGATATGTAGGGGCACATCACACCAGAGGAGTAGGATAGGTGGGAAAAAGGAGAGAGGGTGGGATGGTGGGTCCAGGAGGGGTGGAGGGAGTGGGCTGTGGTGGAGATGTAACTTGAAGTAATAAATAAACATTAAAAAATAAAAAAAGAAAGAAAACTGAGTAAGCTATGAAGAGGAAGCCAGTAAGCAGCATCCTGCATGGGCTCTGCATTAGTTCTTATTCTAAGGTTTCTGTCCTGTTTGAGTTCTTGCCTGAAATGCCCTCAGTGTTAGAATGTGCTGTGGAACTATAAACTGAAATAAACCCATTCCTCTCCAAAATGCTTTTGGTCATGATGCTTTATCACAGCAGTAGAAATCCTGCCTAAGATACATGGATCCATATGTGTTTGCTTTAATCTACTGTGGACATTTTCTCAGTTGTGATCCTCACTTCCCAAATGGCTCTAGCTTGTGTCCTGTTGGTATAACACTAGGCAGCACACCTTACATTTGTGTTGTTTTCAATTGTCTGAAAAGGATGAGAAAGCAGATTTTTCTATATTTCCTTGAAGAGTGTCATTTTAGGTACTGGCTTTTTATTTACATATTTCCATGCACATATTTATATGATATAATAATTCATAACAATATGGTTAAAAAATATGGCCAGGGAAATTACCATTTTCATCTTCCTAAACATTTATCATTATTTTAAAATTGGGGGACTCCTAAATGATATATGTGTGGTTTTAGAAATGGAAATTAAAACCAAGGCCTTGCATATTCTTAGCAATGTCTCCAACAGTGAAGTGGACTACAGCCCAAAGTCCTCTCTTTTGTTTCTTTATAAAATCTATCGGAACTGTACTCACTCCATTTTACACTTTGTAGTCGACTACTATACTACTTTATTCTGAAACAGTTTACCTACTTCCCTCCATCCATTCCCACTTCTCCCTTTCCTGAGTTCTGGTTAGCATTGTGGTTGTTTCTGTTTCTGTACAGACAATGGTGGCTCCACACATGCCCTAGATCATGAAGTGCTGTTCTTTCTGTGCATGGTTTTTTAAAAATTCCAATTCCATCCATGTTATTGAAAATATATGGATTTGCCTGCAAATATTAATTTTAAATTCAAGGTTGCATGTGGCTTGAATGACCAACCTCTTTCCAGGAACTGTTGCAATAATGGAGTCTGTTGTCTCCTTCTGCAGATGGCTCTGGGGGAAGACATGCCTCTCCTAGCGACCTTTTGTCTTCATACTCAGGATGTCCTACATTTGTTGCTCCAGATAGCACAATTCAGCCCTTGTCTTTTTTTTTTTTCTACTCTGTAAATGGCTTAGCAGCATTACTGCAGACAGCACTGTGTTTTTCTGTTCTTTTGTTCTGTTTTCATAGATACCACTTATTACATACCTTTAAGCTAAGCATTTGAGAAGAGCCTGTGCCCTTTAAAACTCAGCATTGAGTTCTCTTTGTGGTGCACAAGTGACAGAAAGAATTTTCCTTGCCCTTGAGTTGTTTACAAGCTCCTTTCGTAAACCACATAACAACAAGCAAAGAGCCACTCTCTTTTTATAGAACTTTATAAAGTCCTTTCATCCTTATGATCTCTTAAGTGAGAAATGATGGAGAGTTTTAAAAATAAGAGCCAGGTCCAGTTTGGAAAGACTATGGATGCATTATTGCAGAAGGCTCCTGAGGCAATGCTTTTTGAGATACAATAGTGTATTAATTTTATATATATTATATAATATATATATAATATTTGATTAGCAATATATGTATATATGATTTTCCTCCTGTCCAGAAGATATTTCTGATAACTACTGTCTTAAATGGACACAGATATTTCATAGTTGACATATATGTCACCCGCTGGTTTTTAAGGCTCCCTGGTGGTAACTTCTGTAGCACTTCCTTACTAGTTTTTAGTTACATCCTTTCTACCTTCCCTAATGATAAAATACTCATTTATTTATATTCAAATTCTCTCTCTCTAGTTATTAAATCTAGAGTTATTTTCCCACTAATCTTAAGTGACCTCTGTTGTTGCTCCAAGACATCACTAGCAATAATTTTGATGTGATATCAAATATTTATATTGTTCCCTCCCCAGATATTTGAAGCATAGCTAAAACAGTTAGATATCTGCAGAATATGTCATTCAAAGATGCTTTCTTAAGATTTTTTTTGATATTGAGACATGTCAGCTCCTGACAGCACCCCCTATTCTACTCCAAGTAGAAGATAAGCATCAAAGAATCTACAGTGGGAGATGGTTGAATTAGTGGCAAGCCTATCTCTTGGCAAGAAAAACCCCCTTGCTTCAACTGTAGACAGAATGCTGTCCAAAAAGGACAAAACTTGGAAGCAGGTAAGTTGACAGCCTAGCCCTGCCAAGACATGGTAGGCAAGTCCTTCATAATTCCTGCTCTACAATCAATGTCTGTCAGAGAAACGGGACCAAGTGGCTGAAGAATGATGCTGTAATGTATGGAGAGAAATGGGAACCGTCCAGGTAGCCACTGGTATTTCATTTCTTAGTTTTGGAAGCTGTGGGACCTGCAATTCCCATATAATCAGATATATTTATCCCTCTCAGGTCTGTGAGGTGGTTGAAGAAAAGATAGCTAGAGTCTCATAGTTAAATTTTGAGTTGTTTAGGAATCAAGAGGGTGTTCTAGATCTAAGAAGATGTTTTTTAAATTGTGGTGCAAGTTAGGATGGAAGCTGAGTTGGATATAGAACTTTAAACTCATGGAGAAGGTTGGATAGTAGAATGTTAAAGTCAGTTGCCAATATGTATGGACTGGACATTGGGAATGTATGCTAATCTTTATAATTCTCATAATTGTGGCCTAATTATTTCTGTTGTTTTGTATTGTATTTGTTGTTATAAGAGAAAGAGCCATTTGTTGGACTGATAGTGGGAGCTGTTGGGGAGGGGGAAGATATACCTTAAACTTAAAAAAAAGAAGTGAATGGGGGGGGTTAAGGCTGAAGAGGGTGGAAAGGTGGGGCCAGAGGGGGGAGTAGGAATGGGATTGCAATTGAGATGTAACTTGAAGAAATAAAAATAAAAAATAATAATTAAAAAAATGAAAGCAAAAAAAATCCAGAATATATAGTGCAGTGTTTAATATTTTATCATTTCCATAGAATTTTATACAAGTGTAAAAATATGCAATTGTCCATCATTCTCGTACAAAGAGAAAATTAGGAAACATGTATCTACATAATTTTGTGTCCAGATTCTAAGACTAAAACACACTGATGTTTTCTCCCTTAATAACATGGCTCACTTTGTGTCACCAGTTTGACTCATTGAAAAACTAAAATGCAGAGTTCAGTAATCCTCCTGAGTTTATGTAGTAACATGGGATCTGGGACTTGACTGTAACTGTGCAGAGGAGTATTGGACTGTGTCCTAATGAGGACATGTCCTCAATGTCCAGGAAAACGACAGTGTCAGTCAGTCTCTGAGCCTTTGACTCCTATGCTGTCTACCACCCCATTGAGTAGATGGACCACTAAGCTCACGGATCTACAAATGTGTATGGACTCAAACATGGTGTGATTTTGGATCTTACTCATTTAATAAAGGTGAGTTTGTTCAGTGAACAGTAAATTCTGGTAGGATTTCCTGCAGGGATGGGAAGGGATTTTTAATTTTTTTCTTTTATTGAAAATAGAAAATAGATTTTTTTCCTCCCATAATACATCCTGATTAGTTTCCCCTTCCTCTACTCCTACCAGTTCCTCCTCACCTCCCCTCACCTCCCATTAGACACTTTCTGTCTCTCATTAAACAAGAAAGAGGCTTCAAAGGGATTATAATGATATGAAGATATGAAATGATATGATACGATATGATATGATATACAAAAACTAACACCCTGGAATTGGACAGAACAAAGAGAAGGAAAAAGCCCAATAGAAAGTACAAGAAACAAAGACCCACTCATTGGCTCAGTCACAAATCCAATAAAAATACTAAACTGGAAGCCATAATATATATGAAAAGGACCTAGTGCAGACCTGTGCAGGCCCCGTGCCTGCTGCCTCAACCTCTGTGAGTTCATATGCGCACTGATCATGTTGACTAGAGGTCCTTTTTTATTGGTGTCCTTCATCTTTGTGCCTCTTAGAATCTTTCTGCCTCCTCTTCCAAAATGGTTCCCTGAGCCCCAAGGGGAGGGATTTGATGGAGACATCCCATTTTGGACTGAATGTTCCAAGGTCTTTCAAACTCTGAAAAAATATCTAACTTGGGTCTCTATTTGTTGCCATCTGCTGCAGGAAGAAGCTTTTCTGATGACTGCTGAATAAGACATTCATCTATGTGTATATTAGAATGTCATTAGGAATCATTTTATTGCTATTATTTTCAGCTATTGTTAAAAAATTAAACAATTTTTTAGAACAGTAGTATTTGATTTTAATCTAGGACCCAGTGTTATCTTGTCTCAGATTCTTGGTTACCCAAGCAGTGTTGGGTATAGATTTCACCTTATGGGATGGCCCTTGTGTCAAATCAGATATTGGTTGGTTAATCCAAAGTTGTGTATCTTTGCCTTAACATATCTTGCAGGCAAGAGAACATTGTAGATCAAAGGGTGTGTGTCTGGGATGGTGTTTACATTTCTTTTTTGATATTTTGTAGAGTGACTTCCTATACCAAAAATACTAGTACCTAGGAGTGAGGTCTCCATGTAAGCAGCAGCTCAAATTCTCTGTGTTCAATGAGTTGTGCATGTATGTGTTGTCTTCAGCATTGGGCCCTGGCCATGAGTTTGTAAAGAGCAACCTATATTCTTGGCAAAAACCTGGCTTGTCTGGGGATTCCCAGGGGACCCTTTGGCCAACAACTCAATTAGGTATAACCCAATCCAATTACTGGAAGCTTAAGTTGATGACAAGAGACGACCATTTTGAATTCTGTCTCCTCCATTATTTGATAATTTCATTTATATCACCTTTATAGATGTATATATTTTAAAAAGCTTCTACTTTATTGTTTCCATATTATTCCCCAATAGCCCTTAATTTTAACTGTCTCTCCTCATATTCCCTCATTATGCTCCATGCCTTGTCCCCATTTGATCCTCACATTCCAGTCCTCATCTATTTATCCATAACTATCTATTCTATTTCTCTTTCCTATCTGCCCTGCCCCAGCCCTTACTATATACTTAATCTCTGTGGTTCCACACATTGTACCTTAGTTATCGTTAACAGCTAGTAACCACATGTAAAAAACATATATACCATATTTGTCTTTCAGGATCTGGAATCCCACACTTAGGATGACTTTTTCTAGTTATGTTTATTTACCTGCTGATTTCCTGATTCCATTTCTTTAGCTAAATAATACTACACTATGTAAACATACCACATTTTCTTTATTCAATCTTCTGCTGAGAGTAATCTAGGTTGTTCACAATTTTCAGGCTACTGTGAATAAAGCAGCAATGAACATGGATGAGCAAGTATCTCTGTGGTAGGATGAAGCATCCTCTGGACATATGCCCAAGAATAATGTACCTGGATCTTGCTTGAGGTGGATTGATTCCAATCTGCCTGAGGAACTATCACACTGACTTCCATAGTGAAGTTGGTACTCCCAGAAACAATAGATAAGTGTTCTCCTTACTCCACATCCTTGTCAGCATGAGTTATCACTTGCTTTATTGATCCTTGAAATTCTGAAGGTATAAGATACAATCACAAAGAACTTTCAAGTTGCATTTCCCTATTGTCTAAGGATGTTGAACATTTCTCTGTTTCTCAGCCTTATGAATTTCCTCTTTTGAGAATTCTGTTTAGATCTGTACCCCATTTTTAATTGCATTTGCTTTCCTAATGTCTAGTTTGTTTTTCTTTATGTATTTTAGGTATTAGCCCTCTATACAATGTGCAGTTGATAAACAATTTTTTTTCTATATGTGGGCTGTCACTTTGTCTCAAGGATGGTGTCCTTTGACACACAAAGGCTTTTCACCTCCATGAGATTTCATGTATTAGTTGTTGAGCTTAGTGCCCCTGCTAATGGTATTCTGCCAGAAAGTCCTCTCCTGTGTCAGTGAGTTCAAGGCTATCTCCCACTTTGTCTTCTATCAGGTTCAGTGTATCTGGTGTTATGTTGAGGTCTTTGATATGTTTGAAGTTTACTTTTCTGTAGGGTGATTAGTATTTATCTATTTGGATTCTTCTACATGCAACCATCCAATTTGACCAGAACCATTTGTTGAAGATGCTGTTTTTCTTTGAGTATGTATTTCCTGCTCTTTATCAAATACTAGGTGTCTATAGGATTGTGGATTTATGGGCCTTTAATTCAATTCCATTAATCAATGTGTCTGTTTTTATGCCAATATCATGCTGTTTTTATTATTAAAGCTCTGTAGTACAATGTGAAATAGGTTGGTTGTGTGTGTATGTGTCTGTCTGTCTGTCTCTGTGTGTGTGTCCTTATAAAGCTGAAAATTGTTTTGTAAGATCTGTGAATAATTGGGTTGGAATTTTGATTTATCCTTACTGCAGGTGGATGAGGGGCCCCCTTATCATTTCTCCTGTTCCCTTGTTTGGAAATGAGTTACAGAGCCTGCATGATGACACCAGCAGATCTTCCCCTCAAACACAGGCTGCTATGCTACAGCCCTGCAGTGGTTCCAGATAGTAATGGGACAGGGTTCTCACAAAGGAAAATCCTGTGTCAGCTCATAAGTAGGGACTATCATTAAATTTACCTTTAACACGAGGCCAGTTTTTAATTTATCTCATGTCTGCTGTAGTTAAGATAATTACAATAAGCACACGGTACTTCTTTGACAGAAAATTAAACTGTGTTTAGAGTCTAGTATTGAAATCTCTTAAATTTCATGGCTTTGAAACTATATCTGACCTTCAGGGTTTGTTCTTGAGAACGAGAGTGTTTTAACTATTTCAATTTTGATGCACTTGCTTTGGAAACATTTTTATGTAATCTAAAAAAAGGATATATCGATGTATATATTTAGTGTTATTCACATTATGTTTGCAACAGGCAAAACATGTAGCCATATCTGCCAACTCCCATAGTTATTGGACCTTGTCTGGGGTGGGGCTAACTAAACAGTGATGGGTTGAGAAGAAAATGCAGACATCATTTGTAGGCTGGCTGCTGCTGCTCTAAACATGGAGCCCAGCTGCCATTGTGACTTCTGCTCATTCTTTCTCTTCCTGTCTTCCCCTATTCCTCTTTTATCCTTCTTCCACCTACTCCATCTTCCCCATCTATCCCCACCTCTTCTCTCCCACTCCTCTTTCTCCTTCTCATTTCTCTCTCTCTCACTCTCATACTCTATTCCTTTCTTCTTTCTCTCTTTCTCCACCTCTTTTTTTTTTTCTTAAAGTGAAGTTCCAATATTAAACATGGGAAATGCTCATAGACCTACATAGTCAGATAAAGATGAGGAAAATCATTATGTTTTTTGCTTCCAAAATATCACCAACTCAATAAGGAATAGATTTGCTTTCCATATTTAACTAAATTTTGTTTTAGTTTTTCAAACAGTACTTGTGTCATTTTATTTTTTTTGACAAGATGTAGATAGGTGAATAAAACTTAATGCATTATTTCTAGTCAGTCTCAGAAATTTTATTTATGTGGTCCTTAACATCTGCAGATTTTGATACTTTTCACAAATCTTTTTAAGTATTTGAATTCATTACTCCTTTCTGAAAGGATTGGTTGATCTTAGAACATTTGCTTTATGTCATTATCATGACTAAATATCAGCTTTTAAAAACAGGAACATATCTGCCTTCATATTCTCGGCAAAAACGAACAAGCAAACTAGTGTTGGGGCCATCTAAATGGCTTAGCTGTAGAGTTCTTGTCAAATAATCCTGAGGGCCTACGTTTGGATCCCTGGCACTCATGTAAGTGTTGAGTATAGAATTACATGTCTTTAATTGTTGAAGGGAAGGAAGCAGGATGATCCCTAGAGCTTGGTGGCCACCCAATCTAGCTAAGTTGACAAGCTCCAGGTTCACTGCGAGTCCTGGTCTGAAGAGGTAGGAAACAACAAAGAAAGACACTCAGTGTCATCTTCTGGCCTCAACACATGTAGGCATACATTGTGCTTGCATATACACACATACATACATATGTACGTAAGCACATACACACATACATATGTACATAAGTACATACACACATAGAGTAGTATATTATATTTGTGATTGAAAATATATTTTGATTGAAGAATTATTTTTATTTGATAATTCTCTTTCATCTACAAAGACATAGTTGTTACTCTTGTCTTTATAAGAATGTGTAAAAATACTCATAATATGCAATTAGTTTTTCACACAGGTAGATTGTACATCACTTATGCTCTTAGGTTAGAGACTTGTGCATCAGATGTTCTTTGTGGATCATATGACATAAATATTCCACATCCTATCTTTGGCTTCCTATTAATTGACTGACTGATTAAATTAACGTTTAAAGTCTCTTTGTTAATTTTCAGTTATTTACCCATCTATAGATCCATAGTCCCTTGTCCATGAAAACAGAAACTGAATCGAAGAGAGCGTAATATCGGGTTGCGTGTCGGACACATGTGGCTATCTTGTCACATACTGTGACTTCTGATGCCGATAGTCACATGGTTAGATTGGTATGGACTAACTACCTATTTTATTAACACATATCAAAAATTATTAAAAGAAATTTTATTTCATGATTACTACAATTCTTCCATAGACTGTGGAAGCCAACACAATGATGAATCAAATTGCTCTGGAATGCCCCCCAAAGAGAGGCTAGCGTTCTGTATTCAGTCAAGTGAAAGAGGGACCCCTCGCAATATGCCCAATTTATGCTGACTCCTGACATTCAAGCCATGTTTAGAACATATTTTCCCTACGTATAGAATGAATGAAATAAGAACTAATTTAACTCCAAATAATTATGATTCAAGAACATCTAGATTTTATTTTCAAGTTATTGAAAATTTGCCATTAGCATGGGTGGGAGGAAACAATAACAGGAAAAATTCTTCCTGAATTGTACCTTAAGAATCATGACCCAGGCTGGGGAGACAACTTAGTGGATAAGAGTACTTTCTATGAAAGCAATATTATCTGAGTTCAAAGTAGTATAAGGGTCAGGCATGCTGGGTGATGTTGGGGCATGCCTTTAATCCCAGCACTTGGGAGAAAGAAGCAGGTGGATATCTGAGTTCAAGGCCAGCTTTGTCTACAGAGTGAGTTTCAGGACAGCCAGGGTTGCATAGAGAAACCCTGTCTTGAAAAACCAAGACCAAAAAAAAAAAAAAACAGTCAGGTGTGGTTACCTGTGCCTATAATCCCAACACCAGGGCACAGAGCCTCATGTCTCATGTCTCCTGGGAGCTTGCTGAGCAGACATCCAATCAGAAATGACAAACTTCAAGTTCAGTGAGATGCACTGTCTCAAAAAATAAGGTGGAAAGCAATAGAAAAAGACACTTTCTGTCTGGTCTTCACATGTGCATACATCAAACACACTAAGAAAACTAGAAAAATCATTATGTTACCACTTATGTAATCATGCTTTACTATAAAATTCTCTAAATATTTCCATAGCTGTGGAAGCTCATGTCTAAACTTCACATTTATCCTTTACCTTCATATATCCCTCGAAATTCTGTTCTAATTCTTCCATGACATGAACCAGAAGTTTGAGATCAAACTCAGCATGCCTACGGGTGAGACAGCAGAGGTTCCACGGTGGAGCGTGCAGGCTGAAGTTCAGTTCACACGCCGGGGTAACTTTCATCTGACACTGAAATCTGACAGTCTGGTTCAACTGAGTAATTCACAGAGATCAGCTAAGCCTGTAGAGCAATGAATAAAGATCCCTTCCCAAAGAGCCTCTAGAGACCAGGCTTCTCCTAAGCCTTCTTTGCCTTCCATTCCGGTGATGTTGATGCTTAATCTTTAAAAGGCTCAGTGGGAAGGCAGCCAGCATTTTGAACCTTGTAGAAGCTGAGCAGCACCTGTAAGAGAAGAGCCAGCTCCGGGCTTTGGATTCACTCTTATGGGCTGAATAATTTCAAGTATAAACAGCAAAGTTGTGGAAATGTGGGGTATGTGTTTGTCCGAATTAGAGTATGTTCTCTATTGAGACCAACAAGTTTACAATATAGACGTCTCTGTCAGAATCCGCCTCTTGATTTTGACAGAGTGTTCAGCCTTTCAGTTCTGTTTCCTGAGCTATGCATAATAGGTTTGGCTTATGATAACATCCAATGTTTCTACACTCTGAACTCTGTGTTTCTATAGCTTGACTTTAATAAAACTGTCTCTGATTATACATATATAATATTCAAATTTTAACATTTTGTAAACTACAAACTAAATCTACCAGTTACTCTATCTCCTACACTGTCTTGAAATTGCACATTAACAACCAGTAAGCTAAAATTTTTCTGAATATAAATATTATTGTGTCCGGTAATCAATAGAGGCAGAGTAACAAGAAGAAGAAAAAACTGCTAGTAGCTTTTCCAAAGACAATGCTCAACTCCTTTGTGTAGCAGTATTACATAGCTCTACCTTTTCCAGGTGGCATCGATTGCCTGTTAAGAACAACTTGGTTCCAACAGTACAACCCCTGTCTGTGTCTGCAGAGGACAGACCAGTACAAAAGATTTGTGCAATAAATGATTTGCTCTTTTGTTTTGTCCTTCAAAGATGAAACAAACAAGAGGCTGCAGAGGTGGCTCAGTGGGTAAGAACATTTCCAGAGGACATAGCACCCCCATGGTTCCCCAGGGAACCACCATAGTTACAGTTCCAGGGGATCCAATGCCTTCTTCTGGCTTCTGAGGGCACTAGGCATGTATGCATGCAATACAAATATGTAGGCAAAAGCACTTTTGCACATAAAAATAAGTAGACTTTTAGAAGTAAGTGAGCAAAACAGAGGAGAAGATAGCATTGATACTATATAAAAACAAAGTTTAACATAATGTAACTGAAGAGCATGTGTAAAAGATAAGGTGGATGAACAACAATGATAAGATCATTATCTCTGTAACATTTAAGCAAACTTTATCCTAATGCAAAGGGATAAGACTCTGAAACCTGGAAGGACACTTGGAAATGAGTTCTAAGATACCTGGCTCTCCAAGTAGCAGTGGCTGCTCTGATGAATTCAAGGGAAATTCTCATTTACAAAATATTCAATTTATTGCAGACTGGGGACAAATGAAAGAAATTTTTATTTAGGTGTTATTCTTTTTTTAAATTTATTTCTTCAAGTTACATCTCAATCACAATCCCCTCCCTACTCCCCCCTCCAGTCCCACCCTCCCACCCTCTTTCCCCCCCACCTCAACCCCCTATCCTCTACCCTTTTGTTTTAATTTTCAGGTATATCTTTTTCCCCCCAAGAGCTCCCCCTTTCAGTCCAACAAATGGTTCTTTCTCTTATAACAATAAATACAATACAAAACAACAGAAACAAATAGGCCACAATTATGAAAGTTATATGGCTTAGCATACATTCCCAGTCCACTGTAGGTGTTATTCTTAAAGATAGGAACACAGCAGGGAGGCCACAAGGCTTGTCAAAGAAGTTATATTTTTGAGACATATTCTAATGAAAAGGAGGCTTTTTAAGATGGAAAGCTGAAGAAAGAGTATAACTATTAAAAACCTCGTCCTTACGAAGGCAGCCTGGGATACTCGGGCAGGAAACCAGGAAGAAAGTGACCATGGGAAGTTTTGAGGCCTCAGTTTCTGCCAGTCAGACTCTAGCTGCTGAGTGCGTCTTAAATCCATCAATAAGTTTTCAGGTGTCACACTGCCTACCACAGAGTGTAGCAGAACCCAGCCAAGAATGCCAGGTGAGACATTTAAGGACGAAAGAGATGGCTCAACTGTTAAGCCACACACTACTTGCATAGGACCAGAGCTCTGTTCCCATCACCCACACCAGGCAGCTCACAACCACCTATAACCTTAGTTCCAGGGAATCTATTGGCCTCTTCTGGCCTCCATAGGCACTCACGCAGACACGTTCACTCCCTAAGAGGCATACATACCTTTACACACAAAATAAATAAATCTTCAAAAAACATGAGACATCTTCACCCTGAAAAATTGGCCCTGAAGACAACCCCTACCACCATGTGTCTGTGTACCCGAAGCTTTTGTCATTGGAAAGCCATCAGTCACCTTTTTCTACAAAGCAACATTCCCATACACTGGGGTACTAGTTAGGAATGTATTCTGCCCCCTTCCTCAACAAACACAAACACACACCCACACAGGCACACACAAACACACACCCACACAGGCACACACAAACACACACCCCCACATGCACACACAAACACACACCCACACAGGCACACACAAACACACACCCACACAGGCACACACAAACACACACCCACACAGGCACACACAAACACTGAAGTTCAGACTGCAGCAGTAGTAGCAAAACTCACTAAATTAACTTTTGGTACTCATGTCACCAAAGCCCTCTTGGAACAAAAGAATCACTTGACTAGGATATTCTGTTATATATTATTTTCCATTCCTGTGAAAAATCATAATGTTCCCTATACAATTGACAGAAATTATACCTTCAAATGTCATCTTAAAATGTTGCTGTTATTACTTAAATCATTTATTTTTCAGAATAATATATATTAAGAAATTTCTGAAAAATCATGTAAATGACCCAAGATGAGAGTTATTTGTTTTTTCCAACTTTCTAGAAACACTTGTTCATTTACCTCCATTTTCCTAGAACTTGCTGGACAGCATTTCCACAGATTTCTAGCACTAGTTGTAAGGAATGGGTAAGATTAAGTTTGTTTACCTGAATGAACTGGGATGAAACAGAACAATTGAGAAGTCATAGTTTTGCTTGCCAACTGTATCTAAATTTTATATCTATCATCTACGCCCAAATGGGAGACTGTTAGTTCCTACACAAGTACAGAGACGCTCAATGTGCATACGTGTACACATACACATGTGCATATGCATAGACGGACAAGACAGACAGGCACACACACACTACCCCCATATAGTATTATAAACTATTTTATGGTCTAGATCAATTAGATTTTTTATGCCATTTTAATTATTCCATTTTAATCATCATTACTTGAAAGGTGGTGAGCAACACTAGCTTTCATAGTTTGTGTTTTGTAATAATAGATTATATCTCCCTCTCGGTAACCACCTTTACTGCTTATTTATGTTGTATTTTATCATTGCTTTTACTTAAGTCACTCAGTGTCTTCATCTTAAATAGGGCTCAGTTTAGCTATTCCTTTTATGTATATATTTATATATTTTGAGTCAGAATCTTGATTTCTGAGAAAATACAGAGAATTTGCCTTGAAATATTATTTGTACTGCGATCTAAAAATAACAAGTTACTGTAATGTAAATGTGATTGCTACCAACCATTTAGTTGTCACAGCCTTAGTTTGGATCAAGAGCACCAACATAGAAAGTGGGTGTGATAATAGCAACAACACTTGGAGGGAAGAGACAGATGGAGTACGTGGAGCTCCCTGTCCAGTCAATCTAGATAAAAGAATTCCAGGTTCAGTGGGAGACACTTTCTCAAAAAAATGTGGTAACCAATAGAAAGACACATGACCTGTAGTCTTCACACATGCTTGAGTAAACATGTGCATACACATACACAGACACACACATAGTACCCACACATTACTATTTTAAATTATTTTATGGTCTACATCGATTGTATTATGGCATTTTAATCATTCATAAAACGGTAGTCTGTTTGCTAATAAAAATATAAATTCCTGCTTTTCCTTAACATTCGCTCAACTGTAGGCATGCATTTTTGCAATACAGAGTAAGAAGCTTCTCTTCGGTGACAAGGTTGGTTGGGTTTCCCTAAAAGAAAACCTCAGAGATTAGTAGTAGATTATTCAAGGCACAATCCAGGCAAGTATTCCCATAACTATGAAGCAGAAAGGTAGGGAAAGGAAGGGAATATTTAGTAGGTACTTTACAAATAGCATCTCAGGGGGCAGTTGGAACTTGATCACTCAGGTTAGAGTTCTGTGGGGGAGCGGTAAGTGGTCGCTGGTGAGATCAAGGGAGCTATAGCATTCCTCCAGGGCCTGCACTTACTAAGGGCTCAGGACTCTTTGTGCAGTCATTTGTTTCTGGCACCTGAAGAGATAGAAATATGGGGGGGGGGCTGCTGACTAGGGTAGCTGTAAGGAGCCCTCCATAAAGGCTCACAGGTGCCCACAAAGCACTGTTAAAAACAGGAAAGCATTAGGAAGGTTGGCCAGGGCTAAGGCAGCATCTATCTGCCTGTAACTTTGGGTTGGGTTTAGCACAGAGGCGCCAGAAGGTGGGGTGAGTGAATCACAAAAGAGCCCCCAGTGGAGCACAGACCTGTGAATTCCTCCCCTATAATATCTTCCCCTACTCTTCTCTCCCCTCTC
This sequence comes from Lophiomys imhausi, assembly GCA_907164525.1. Classification (NCBI taxonomy): domain Eukaryota; kingdom Metazoa; phylum Chordata; class Mammalia; order Rodentia; family Muridae; genus Lophiomys; species Lophiomys imhausi. The sequence goes on from CAJQZJ010032473.1 coordinate 15,622,495, forward strand.
TTCTCTTGTCCCCTTCAATGACGTTCATATCTCATCTTTGCTCATATGCCTCCTTTCTAAGGTGGCCATAGGCAGAGGTTTTGAGTTATACAGTCTTCCATCCCTTGTCATATCCATTGTAATTCAATTCCAAGGTATCGCTCTTAACTATGTTGAGGCAACTTTAACAAATTATTCTGTCCTTTATATCTATTGTCCAAGAAGAAAACAGGAAAACACCAAACATTCTGGAACCCGGATCTCTCCAATTCCTCTGTGACATTTGGGGTCAGGGGACACCACAGGGGTCACTATGTTATGGTAAATGTTCATTGCTGCTGTTCTCCCTCCCTGGCTAGTCTACCTTACAAGAGTTTCAGGAGCTTACATAGAATTTAACCAACCTGACTAAGAGATTGTTTGGAGAGAATTTATTTTTACTAGTGGTAGTAGTTTTGTCACATTATAAGACTAACCTTCTTGGGCCTCTCTGGCCATACTTTGGCCCTCCAGCAAAACATGACTGTTCTGATGAGGGTCCACGAAAATATGTCTGAACTTCAGAGAGTAGAAGGCAGGTGTATGAAAGCATTCAGGAGAAGTTTGGCTCCTGCCTTTGCTCCGCTGGCTGTTTCCTGAAGGAGGACTTGGGTATGAAAGGGCATGAGAAAATCAGCCAGAGTCTATGAGTGTTTAATAAGTACGTCTTAAAAGTGATGATTTTGACAATTTAAGTCAGTATAAGTTGAATGTGTTTTACAAGCACCAAGTGTATTTGATGCCAAAAATTGATAAGAAAGCTGTTTCTGGCCCCTGTGAAAACCTTTTAGGCAGGTTTATATTAGAAAGGGCACATTAGCTCTGAGCTGTGCCTCACTGCCGCTTATATAGCCAGAGATACTTAGTAAAGCAGGCAGTGTATTTTAAATTAATTTTATTTGTGTATCTTCATTGCATAGCTTGTTTAAGATGTGACTGCCTAACAGTTTTCAATTCATAGCTGTTTCCCAGCTTCTGCATTTATTTGTTGATGCATAGCAGATTGCTCAATGATTTTGCACTTCATGGTCTTATTCTATAATAAGCTCTAGAAAAAGCAGTCTAGATAGAAGCAATTTAATCATGCTGTGTTTCTGTGTGAGAAACAGAGGGGAGGGAGAAGGAGGGAGGGATGGGACACACACACACACACAGAGAGAGAGAGAGAGAGAGAGAGAGAGAGAGAGAGAGAAGGAGGGAGGGAGGTCTAATAAATACCCACCCAGAGACAGAAGGATTCATTCAACCCAGGTCAAAGCTGCCTTGGTCTTTGTTTTTCCCTGGGGAGGATTTGCTGCTGAAAATTAATTGATTCAAGATAAACAAGGTAAGTCAGTTCTCCGTATTTGTATTTACTAAATCATAACTGGCATGTGTTGGTTATTTTGTAACTTTTCATAAAGCTGGAGTTAAAGGCCAAATACTTATAGTTTCCTAAACTCTTCACTAGTACATAACTGTTTTTCAAAGGTGCTGTTATACTTAAGATTGCCAGTAACCGTATGAAAAGAAGGGGGTTGCCATGGATGATGTACTTATAGAGGATTGTTCAATGTCCATTCTATGTGTATGATCATACTTCTCAACCTTGATTAACTTTAAAGCTAGACTCACTGGATTTTAAAGCTGTTCATGGAGAGCAAAGTTGTTTACACCCATTAGCACCAAAATACATTCTTCCTCCTCTCTCAAAGTTACAGTGTTCTTTAAAGCAGTTTTATTTCTGTTTCAAATTGTCAGCTGTATTCCATGTAACAGAGATTTTTTTACATACAAGTAAATGTCACTGCTTTATATGGGCATTTCTTTTGGAAATCAAGAAGTATATTTTACATTGCATTTTAAAATAATAAGTCACATAAAATAATAAGCTGGAGTCCAGAAATGTCCTTTGCTTTTGTTATGTTCAGATGAGGGTCAGAGAAGTATAACTTTTTAGATCACAGGAGAACAAATATATTAACAGTTTGATGAAATCCTAAGAGTGGATTTAAGGACAGTTATTCAGAGGGGTAAGAGGGGGAGAACAGAGGGTAGGGATAAGTGCGACCAGAAAGCATTATATTTAAGTATGGAATATCCAGGAACAAATACAATCAAAAATTGATTCTTTTTGGCCTTGAGATACATATACTATCTTAAGTATTGTATATAAAGAAGTATAGTATGATTATTTTGTCCTGATTCTTCTTCTATTCAATCATATGCTGAAGTCTCAAGCAGTGGGGATGAAATTGAAAGTGTCTTATTGTCATCACCAGCATTTGTGGCAAGGCCATTCTGAAAATACTCTCAGAAAGGGCAGTTTCACATCCACATCTGTGTATTCAAAAACAGTGCTGCTCTTCCCCAACAGCTAATATGCACAGCAACATAAATATTGTCCAGCAGCTCCTTTCATTGCTTCTGAAACTGCTTTAAAAATCAAATTCTAATTGTATATGCTTTGCCTATTTAGGGTTTTATAATGTATTAAAGAAGACTCTCCTCCATGTGGCTTCTATTCTGTTTATGCATTTGATGCCCTAACTAATACTTGTATGGAATTAATTCACATTTTTTTAGATCAACATTTAACATCTACCTTCAGAAGCAGGGATTATGCATGGAATGAAAGCATAAATACACGTAGGGTGACTGTAATACCTTTGGGATTTATTCGTTCCTTCCCCTAATTCCCAATATAGTTTCAGTCGTCTGTCTTGAAAGGAATCCTAACATCTGTTTAGTTTTACACCATCTTTGCCCTTAGCCAACTCAGTGAAATGCTTCTTGCTTCTTATCTGAACTTCCTTATAAGTAGCAAGAGATTGTTTTCCACCTCTTTGAAGAAGTTCCTGTCCTTCTCCCACATTTTAAAATTGGAGTATGAGCAACAGTACAGAATCAGTGTTGTTTGCATTATCTTAACCCTAAGTGAAAAGTTAATGGGAGCCATTTTTGGCTTCTCTGGGGAAATTACAAAGGCAGTGCTCTCTGTTGTCGTGCCTGAAGTCTAGTCAGTAACTGTCTTAGTTAGGGTTTCTATTGATGTGATGAAATAATCAAAAGCAACTTAAAGAGGAAAGGAATGATTTGGTTTATGCTTCCACATCACTGTTCATCACTGAAGGAAGTCAGGTTAGGTACTAAAACAGGACAGGAACCCGGAGGCAAGAGCTGATGCAGAGGACTTGGAGGAGTGCTACTTACTGGCTTGCTCCACATGGCTTGCTCAGCCTGCTTTCTTATAGAACCCGGGACCACCAGCCCAGGGATGGCAGCACCCACAATGAACTGAACCCTCCCCCTTCAACCACTAGTTAACAAATGCCTACAGGTAGATCCTATGGAAATATTTTGTCAATTAAAGTTTCCTCCTCTTGGATGACTATACCTTGTGCCAAGTTAACATGAAACTAGCCAACACAGTTAACCCCTTGTCAACCTGACACACAAACACATCACTATCAAGCATCAACATTTCCTTCCTTAAACATCTCTAAGATCATGCATTAATATCAACATCACAAATATAAAACATTTTCAAACTTTTTAAAGTCCAACAAGTATTACAAAGTAACTCACTCATTAGACATTTGCTAAGCATCATATTTTTTCTCAAATCATTGTAAGTATTAGTACTGAGAGGGAGATAAACGGAAAGTGTGTGTGTGTGTGTGTGTGTGTGTGTGTGTCTGTATTCAGATTAAGAGTTAGAGATAGGTAAGAGTGTATTATGTATTTGTCTTTAATGTCCAATTTCCATAAAACAAGCCAGGGTCAATTACCTAATTGCTGATTGAGGAATAATGAAAGTAGTCATTTAGAAAGAATCGCCTATAGAGCTTAGGGTGGTCAGAGCAAGTTGCACAGAGAGCTCACTGAGAATCTTAAATGAATTGAAATGGAAATGATAAGAAGGTCATCTGGTAGGTGAGACAGTATAGGAGAAGCTGAGACAGACAGAGGAATTGCCAACAGATAAAGTACAGTTGGGATGTTAGCACTCTGGATTCTCTGATTATACTCTCAAGTTTTATCTAGAAATTATCTCTGCAGTACCTGTGTTTAGTTAAATAAATGGGGAAAGGAGAAGCTGAGTGATCTCTCAGGGTTAAAAAGGCTTACTGCTCTTACAGAGAACTGGAGTTTCAGTAGCTTACAGTGCCTATAACTCTAGCTCTACAGGATCTGATTCCCTTCACAGCCCCAGGCACCTGAACGCACATGTGCATAGCCACACACATGAAGACACATACATACACATAATTCAAAAGAATAAAAATAAATATTTTTAAATGACTGGGAAGTGTTGTCTGGTCAAGGTAAGACATGATAAACCTCCAAGTGGTGTGAAATTTAAGGTGCTTGTAGGAATGTTCAAGATGAAATGTAAGAAATCTTACATTAGGAACCAAAACCTGAGGCATTATGGAGACTGGAGTGTAGTCATGAGAACTATCCACTGAGAAATGTGTCAAATGGCCAAAATAGGTAAGACTCTCAGAGACGACTGGAAAACCTCTGCATTAGAGGTGAATTTAGCAGAGAAAACATTCTTAAAGAGAATGTTTTTCATCTTAAAGATGAAAAGAGAAATAATTAAAAACAAAGAGGGGGAAGGTCAAATATCTAAGGAAAGAACCCCAACAGAATATAGTCCCAGCTGTCATTCTCTTTGTTGTAATTCCCCACTGCCTTTCCAAGATATCTAGTTGGCAGTGAAGATTGCTGCTGGCTTTCTTGCTTTGCTCCTGATTTGACGATATTGCAGCCAGATAACTGAATGGAAATTTTCCAGAAAATAGGGTAGTACTTTTATCTTTTTAATAAAAGGATATCTGCAGTTTTACTAATTATACATTTATTAATATATAATACAATAAATGAATACACCACTTCCTACCTTCCCATTCCTCCTTCTAAGCCAGTGGTTCTCAACCTGGGGGTTGAAGGATCCTTTCTCAGGGGTTGTCTAAGACCATCTGCATATCAGATATTTACATTACAAATCATAGCAGTTGCAAAATTACAGTTCCGAGGTAGCAATAAAAATAATTTTATGGTTGGGTTTCACCAGCACATGATGAAATGTGTTAAAGGGTACACCATTAGGAAGATTGAGGACTACTCTTGAGAAACAGGCTTCTCAAGCTTCCTATCTACTATCCTTCCAAGCCCTCTCTGTTTTCCCCACCCTTCTCAAATTGTTGTCTTTGATTTGCCTGATTGTTATTGCACATACATATGGATAAATATATAAATACAATCTGTTGAGCCTGTTACATGTGGCTTGGTTTATATAATTTGAAGGATGAATTCTTTGCATTGGATAAGCAATAAAGGTGTTCATCCCTCTGGAGAGACTAATTCTTTCTCAGTAATCAGTAGTTGCTTGTAGTTCTTTGTCTAGGGGTGAGACTCTGAAATTCCCTTTTGCAACATTGGCATGTCTGTTGACATGGTCATTGTTAAGGCAATGATACTGTTGAAGAATATGGACTTAGCTTCCATGTCTTTTCTAGGAGACACTATCACACAGCAGACTTCCTGATCCTTTGGCTCTTTTTTAAAAATTTTCTTTCTTTTATTTTTGATATTATAGGATAATGACATTATTTCTCCCTTCCCTTTTCTCCCTCCAAGCACAACATATACTCCTCCTTGCTGTCTTTCAAATTCATGACATATTGTTTCATTAACTGTTGGTATATAGATACATGAAAATCTAAGTATGTTACTTGTATGTATGGTTTCAAGGCTGACTGCTTAATAATTGGATGACCAATTGGCATGCCCTTCCTCAGGGAGACGTATTTATTTTGTTTTCATCATTCTTTAGTTGTCTTTAGTTCTTCATATATGGTCGAGGTTCCATGGTCTTTGCCCAGTCTACTTTAGCATTTCTATTGCTGTTGGTCTTGTTCGGCTCATGTTTAGGTAGTCATGTTGATGAGACTTAGGGTGTAGCTTCTGATATTATTAGCAAAGAGTCTTACAGCAAACTCCATGATCCTCTGGCCTGTACAGTCTTTGCTTCCCCTCTTGTGAAATGTTCCCTGAACCCTAGTTTGAAGAGTTATGTCGCAGATGTATCAGTTCAGGCTGAGCTCCATGAGAACCATTGTTTTTTTATAATTTATTTTTTATTTCTTCAAGTTACACCTCAATCACAATCCCCTCAATAGTCCCCCCTCCAGTCCCACCCTCCCACACTCTTCCCCCTCAATCCACCATCCTCTTCCCTTTTTTTAAGCTTAAGGTATATCTTTTCCCCCCAACAGCTCCCCCTTTCAGTCCAACAAATGGTTCCTTCTCTTATAGCAATAAATACAATACAAAACAACAGAAATAAATAGGCCACAATTATGAGAGTTATATGGCTTAGCATACATTACCAATGTCCAGTCCATATGTATTTGGCACCTGACTTTAACATTCTACTATCTAACCATCTCCATGAGTTTAAAGTTCTATATTTAACTCCGCTTTCATTCTAACTTGCATCATAATTTAAAAAACATCTTCTTAGATCCAGAACACCCTCTTGATTCCTAAACAACTCAAAATTTAACTATGAGACTCTAGCTATCTATTCTTCAACCACCTCACAGACCTGAGAGGGATAAATATATCTGATTATATGGGAATTGCAGGTCCCGCAGCTTCCAAAACTAAGAAATGAAATACCAGTGGCTGCCTGGACAGTTCCCATTTATCTCCATACATTACAGCATCGTTCTTCAGCCATTTGGTCCCGTTTCTCTGACAGACATTGACTGTAGAGCAGGAATTATGAAGGACTTGCCTACCCTGTCTTGGCAGGGCTAGGCTGTCGACTTACCTGCTTCCAGGTTTTGTCCTTTTTGGACAGCATTCTGTCTACAGTTGAAGCAAGGGGTTTTTCTTGCCAAGAGATAGGCTTGCCACTAATTCAACCATCTCCCACTGGAGATTCTTCGATGCTTATCTTCTACTTGGAGTAGAATAGGGGTTACTGTCAGGAGCTGACATGTCTCGATATCAAAAAATCTTAAGTTAAGAAAACATCTTTGAACACCATATTCTGCAGATCTCTTGAGGTTTTTTAAGATGCCCTACCTATCTCTTATATTTAGATAAGCAAATGTTGCTTGTCTCTTCGCAACTTGATTTCTGATTAGCTTAGAAAATAATGTGATAGACTGTCATAGTACCTAAAAAAAAAAAGACAAGCTTGAATGACTATTAGTTTGCATTTCTTAATTATCCTAAACAGTTTATGACAGTTGGTAGCAAAAGGCCCAAACTTCACATTTCATTTTTAAGCATTACTAGGTACAATACCTTTAAAAAGTGTTACCCTTAATTTGTATCAATATACAAAGATCAATACCAGTGGGGCCAAATATACTCTTAATTTTATATCAATATACAAAGATCTATACCTATGTAGCCCAATACAATCTTAATTTTGCATCAGTATACAAGGGTCAATACCATTGTGGCCAAATATAATCTTAATTTTGTATCAATATACAAAGATCAATACTGATGTAGCCCAATACAATCTTGTTTTATACATTAGAACCAGTTGTGATTTTCTGTAATGGTCTCTGTTTGCTACAAAGAAAAGCCTGTATGAACAGAGTTGATAGCTACACTTATTTGTGGGTATAAGGATAAGTTTTAGAAAGTAGTTAGGGATTATGTTGGTCAAGTCTTGTGGTGGTAGTATGTTCTCTTCTAAATTCTATATTCCCAATAGCTCTGGGTATTTGGTTAGGTTTCTATTGCCAGACATGATTTTTCTTCCTGTTGAATGAGCATTAATTCCAATTAGATGGCTGTTATTTCCACCAATTTATGAATGTCACCATTGCACCTTTGTGGATTTCTTTCTATGCTGGTCATTATTATAATTTGTAGGTGTCACAGCTGGGAAGACTATTGATTGCTTCCCTCCCTTGTTAGCTTACATAGTTCTTTGTGATATACCACTACCCCAGAATATAATCTCTACAACAGCACTGTGAAAGTTGGACCTCAGGAAGGAGGATTTCAGGCTAGATCCTGCTCAAACATTCCAAGTCCTGGGTTCTGCATATGGCCTGTCTTCAGCAATAGGGACATACCTTCAACTTCTGAGCCAGAAGCCAACTCTGAAGCAACCAGAGCCAAAAACAATAGATGTATTGCTTTGGTAGTCGTTTGGGCCACCTTGACCAACAACATGAATAGAGTTTTCTCTTGCATGGTACTGTGTTTTTATTACAGCTCTTGTGGAAACATTGTCAGCCCAAGTGGCCTAACTTTGTTTAAGTTATTAATATGTATACACATACATTTAATTGTTTTGTGTATAGGTTTAGATAAATATAAAATAATTTAATTCCTTGAAGCTTTAAAAACATCCTTAGTATTCTTTGTCCCATTTATTTGGGGGGGGGGTGTTGGCATGTGTGTGAGAGAGTTACATCTGAGTGCAGTGCTTGTGAAGGCCAGAGGAGGGTGTCAGAACACAGGGGAGTAGAGTCACAGGGATCTTGAGCCTTCAGTGGCATGTGCAGAAGTCCCACAGACTCACGCATACACACGTACACACACATGCATGCACACACAGACACACGCACACACACACACACACACATGCATGCAGACACGCACACACACACACACACATGCATGCAGACACACACACACACACACACACACACACACACACACACAGTGCTAGGAACAGCTCTTGCATCCACTGCCAGAACAGTGTATGTTCAACTTAGACGGTGAACCCCCTGTAGCCCTCTAGGGTAGTGGTTTTTACTGTGAACTTGAACTGCCAGTTGAATGATGATAAATGACTTTAAATGGCAACTATTTAAAGACAGAACAAACAACAAATGGTTGTGACAGGATTCTTTACCCAAAAGGTCTCCCTGGACTTTTATTAAAAAGTCTTGCTTATCCTTTGCCTTCTTTTACTGTCTAGCAATTTTTTATTTGAATGTTACTATTGAGATTTAGGAAAAACAACTCCATGAAAAGTTTTAATGCCAGCAGAAATGCCGATGTGGCCCTTTGCCCTATTACTAAAGAATGTTTTGTCTTACTGAAATAGAAATGCTTACTTGGTTTCCTCCCTACAGGTCATCAGCTCCTCTTCATTTCCAATCAACAAGGCTTGTAATAACTATTTATATGCCTGTGTGTGTGCATCCATGTATGTGTGTACCTATGTGTGTATGAATGAAACAAAACTATGAAAATTTATTTATACATATGTATGAGAAAGTGGAAATCCTGTAAAAGGTTGTCATATATATGAACAATTCTTCCCCAGGATACCATAATACTGGAAGTAGTAAAGGATCAGGGGATGTCCATCAGAGGAAAAGATACCCAGACATATGCATGTGTGGCCATCACACACATACAGAGAGAGAGGAGAGAGAGAGAGAGAGAGAGAGAGAGAGAGAGAGAGAGAGAGGAGAGAGAGAGAATTCTGGACTGATGTTTAAACAATAAAAGTAAAGACAATGAGGTGGAGAATGAAAGAAGAGGGTATAGGAGAGGAGAGGAATGCTGGGTGGGAGGAGGTTGAATGTCTTTCTGATAAGATGCTAGCAGAAGAACAGGTGCCATTCTTGCACAAATGAGGACCAAGGGAGGTTTGGGAAAGAAAATAATTTATTTTGAAGGGAGGCAGGGTGGGGAAAACTTTCTTCCCAAGATTATAAAAAGACAGTGGTATCAGAGAAAACTTTGTGCGTTTTCCTGAAAAGATGGTTTTTGTTTGTTTTATTGTTTACAGGAAATTTTTGATATTTTTAAACTCTATCAACTTTGATCTAAAGTATTTTAAAGTGCCTGTAAGACTAAACCATATTCCTTCCTTTTCTTGTGCCCTTCCTTTCTCTCCCATTTCCTCTGTCCTCCCTTGTTTGTTTCCCCTGTGTAATCTGAAGGGTCTGCTAGTTTTCCCTACAAACTAGTTTAATGTATCTTGCAGATGTGTGCCCTGCCCTGGGTGTTAGGTTTATCCTGATGAACTGTGACAATGTGATATTCTATGAAATAAGCCAGATAATGAAGAATGTAGACCGGTCTGCAGTTAAAAGGGTCCACCACTGATTTTCACTGTGGTAATTGTTAGATTTAAGACCAGTGGCTTAGAATTTGCCACCACCACATCCACCACATCTTGAGTTCTTTAAGCAAAATATCTACATGTGGAGACTTTTTATTTTTTACTTTTGAAAATTCTAGGGCTTTTTTTCCCTCCCAGATTTATCCTAAAATACTAACCCACTTACCAACTCTCATTTTTGAGGTTTAGAGCTCAATGTTAATTTTCAAAGTGCATTATTAATACTGCATAAATCTTTAAATACGTCAAGAAACATCATTTAGCATGCTTGTAAGTTTTCATCTGTTCCAACGACAAGGTGTCAAGCTTGTTTTTAGCTTGTACAATAGTGTCTTCCTTCTAAGAATGAATGTCAGTTCCACAGTCTTAACTTAGTTCATTTGTCCTACTTGTTTAAGTGGAACTGAAGCAGATTACATTCCTGTGTGGTTTACAGAGCACATCTGTAACCCAGCCAACTGTCAGAACTCTCCTTGCATACAATGAAGTTAAGATAGTGTCTTCAGAGCAGTGAGTGAAATCTGGAAAGCAGAGAGACAGAAAGTAATAGACTTAGTAAGGATATCAAATTAACGCCAGTATTTTGTTTGTCATTGAACATCATCTATCTTTACATTGGCATTTTTTGATACTTACATGCCTGTCTAGAAATATCTGTTGATGCCCCACAGAATCAATTAATACAGTTCTTTTCTCAATTGAATTAATTCCTAGCATTAGGAATTATTTAGGCGCTCTATTTCTAGGCATTCTATATTTCAGCTTATTACCTGGATTTCAGAAGATGAAGGTAGCATGATAGAAATTCATGATATTGTTTATATTGAAGATTGATGTTATTAACATTAATCTTGTTAGCTATTTAATTTGTAATACTGTATGCTAACAGTATTCACCACCAAATATTTTGATCTTATTTACTGAGGGATTTTTTTCTGTCTTGGGATATGCAACTGCATATTTTCATTTTTAGTGTTTGTTCTTACCATAGTCAGTGAAAAAAAAAAGTTGTTTCCAGTAGTTTCTCAAATATCCTAGGAAACCAAATGTAGTATAAATCAACATATTTTATATAAATTATATCATTTCTGGTCATAATCAGTCATTCTTCCTGATTAACACACAGCCCTCCCTCATGGTCATAAAAAGACAATTTATTACAGATGCTTCCTCCTTGTAATGCCACTTTGAGGTGGGGTCTAATCTCAGTATTATCTTGAAATTAGATATCTGGAATATTTTACTTTAAGAGGACTTATCTGCCAGAATCTCTCTAAGTTTCTGTGTGTGTGTGTGTGTGTGTGTGTGTGTGTGTGTGTGTGTGTGTGTATGAATATGTGCAGGAATTTGTATGTATTCATATGTTCAGGTGTATGTGAGGCCACAGGCCAGCAATTTGTCATTCTTCGGGAACTGCCAAGTTTGTGTTTTTGAGGCAAAGTTTCTCACTGAAACCTGTATCTGTCAATCAGGCCTGTGGAGCTAGAGGGATCTTCCTGTCTCTGCTTCTCTAGAACTAGGCATACAAGCTGTTACAACCAAGCCAAGCTCTTTAGGTGGGCACTGGGTGATCACTTCAAGTCTTCATATTTCCACAATGGTCATTTCCAAGACTAGGTCACTTCACTTCTCCATCGCATCTGAAAACATCATTGCTTCATGAATCTTATGACAGATATTCAGTCTCTCTACAAGTCTCCTAAATTCACCAATTCAACTCTCAGTACCCTTGATGCCTTTTCCTTCTTCAAACTTTCTGTTACCTTCCAGATCACTCTGGAAATAGCTTAAAAAATTAATCCTCATTCCTCAAGAATGAAATTATCAAATGAATGTTAAAAATTAAGTCAATTAACTGGCTGATTATTTCAAATCCTTATGATCCCCCCCAATAGCGATTTAGTAAACAATAGTGAAACATGTCTGGCTGATAGCATTTTTAGAGTAGTTATCCACTTTTCACAGTTGTATTTGCTTCTTCTACCTTCACCCACTATCTAATATACAATGTGTCTATTAGGTGAATTACTGAAACTGAAACTTAGTTATCAATTATATTTATTAATAAGTATAAACTGTACTATTAGCCCTGCAGAGCAGCCAGTGGGCTGATGGGAGGCCCAGCAGGCATGGCTCACCTTACCTGGTGGCCTGACCTGTCCTGGGGATAAAGCCCTGGGCCAATTTTGCCTTCACCACCTGCATCCTAAACTCTGTTAACTGATATATTTATTAACAACTATAAATTCTTGTATTAGGCCAGCAGACCACTCGGTAGAACAGCTGGTGGCCTGGTGGGAGACCATCAGGCCTGACTCTCCTTCGAAGTCTGTAGACCTGGCAGGGTGGCCTGGTGGGGAGGCCTGGTGGGGCAGCTGACAGGGTAGCTGCTTGATATTTATTAATAACCATAAACTGTTATATTAGGCTAGCAGAACAGCCAGCAGCAGCCTGTCAGGGGGGTAGTTGGCAGGGCTTGCCGGGTAGCCTGTGGCTGGAAGCCTGTAGGCCTGCCTTAGTTAGAGGCATGTAGGCCTTTTAAACTGAAACCCATGGCAGCCTTTTCCCCAATAATTAAATACACCAAGACCTTTTAGTGTTTCAATGCTTAACCCTTAGCTTGGCAGACTCTCAACCACCTCATCTAAATTAATCCCAGACCACCTAATCCCAGCCAGCCATGTAGCTTCCTGTACCTTCCAGAACTCTCAGACCCATCTGTCTGCCTCCATGTCTCCTGGAGGAAAAGGAGATCCTTAGTGTAATACCGAGGGTTCCTTTTGTTCCTTCCAGGAAGTCCCACCTTCCTATAGTCTCTCTGCCCAGCTAATTGGCCATCAGCGACTTTTATTAACCAATCAGAGAGTGCCTCAGAAAGGGTGGCAACCAGATTTCTAGCCCTGAAATCAGCCTCTGAGAATCAATGTAATAGACCTTCCTCTAACAAATGACTCCATGGCTGGAAAGGATATAATTTATACCTAAAAGAGTTGGCTTCCATAGTGTTTCTAAGTGGGGTATTTGTAGAGCAATGTAGGCAGTCTATATATGGGTTGAGGGGGATTTATGTAGGACTTACTGTCTTGCTTACTGCATGCTTGATAATGAGTGCGTTATAATTTCTGCCTACTGAATTGAAAGTATGACGTCTGCTAGTGAAGTCCCCCATGCACTTATTACTAAAATAGGAATTGGATTGTGTTCAAAAATTAGCAAGAGTAAAAATGTCTCTCTGAGGGCATGAACTTCTCAGTTCTTAATTTTATAAACACAAGATAAATTAAGTGTTTTTTAATGAGTCTGAATTTACTTCCTCTGAAAAATCAGGAGTTAAAAAATACTATAATATCTTACAACTTTTACTTTAATCAATTCTTGCTAAAAATGCATCAATCTTCCATTAAAAGTATTTAGGGAAATAATTATGTGAAAGCCATAAAAAAATCATAGTCTTTATACAATGTATCTGTACATCTACTTTTATTCAGTGACATGTTAGTTGTATTAGACCAAACCTCTCTCTACTGTACTTCATATCCTGCCTCCTTTCATGGGGAATGGTCCACCCAAATCTATGTGACTTGTATGTAGCTCCTAGAGTAGCAGTGTTAAGGTCATCCCATGAGAGACAGAAATGACTACTGGGCCTTCAGAGATATGCATGGCCAGTAGAGCTGTTTACCTTTGTACATCCCTTCATTTCTTCAGAGCTTCTGAAGTGAACTGGAGAAAAACTCTGAAAGACCCTAGAATTCACAGTTCATGGGCTTTTCCTGTTTTTGTTTGGTTGGTTGGTTTGGTTTGTTTTAATCATAAGAACGTATTACAATGTTTGGCCTTATGACAATTCCAATCAGCACCCAACAAATTTATTCTAGTGACATCTCCTTCAAGTTGATCAACTAATGGACTTGTTATACTATGAAGCAAGGCAGTTTTCTTCATGAGAGATTCTGATCTTACCCATGAACTTAAGCAATAGATGGAAGCTCACACACCATCAAACTTCATAAGCTTGTTTAGTTTTCTCTCTGACAAACATCCTTGTTCATACCACCTTCTCATAAGACCCATAATCTACCCTCTTCTCTATCCAAAGATTGACATCATCACATTAAGGGGCTTTGCATATGTTCCAGCCTTTCCCAGGTACACTTGGACTTCACAGTAACACACACCAGTGGTACTACTCATACTCGCCATACAGACCATAGAAGGATACCTGAACTAGGCCTGGAAATAAATTTAGGACCATTTCAACAGGAATTTGTAGGCTCCTGGGGGTCTAGAGGACAGGTCTTAAGAAAGACAGATAATCTGCGCCAACACATTTTCACTGCTGCTCTTTCTTTGTGTGGAAGGAATGGCTACCTACAGTGAAAGAGATGAGTATAGTACAGGCCCTTTAAAATATGATAGGCTGGGCTCCCAGACAGAGATTAAATAATTGGCAAGCATATACCACCAAACAGAGCTCCTTAAATGATATGAATGCAGTGCATTCCTTTTATCTGTCTATTCATTAAATCACTTGGAATTGAGCTTCCTGAAGTCCTGTTTACACATATGTATGTGTGTATATTATTGTATCCATCCTGTTTGTTAGAAAATCATAGTCAAGGCTGAGGTGAAAAAGTGTACAGCTGAAAACAAAGAGTCACAAATTGCTCTTCTAGGAATTTTGTCTTTAAAGATACTCCAACCTATTTTATTCTGTCTTCATAGCATCAAGCAATATCAAGCAGACAGTGCTTATTCTTTCAGTCATCACTTTCCCTGGTATTTACCCCTTTCCTTCCACATAGACATCTGAACATTCTGTTAACCTCTCTGCTTTCAACTGGGAAAATAAGCTCTCATAGATTCTGCTAAAGACTTAAGCTACTTTGAAACGCTCCCCAATGCACACATACAAAGAAACCATACAGCTACCCTTAACAACCCAATCACGTAATCTCTTGACTTCCCTTCACAATGGACTGTACCCTGAAAGGTGAAATAAATGCTTTCCTTCCCGAGTTAGTTTTGGTCATGGTATTTATCATGGCAGTAGAAAACAAAACTAAGAGACTCATACACTACTCAAAATGGACTGATAAGCTAATCACTTTTTCTTCTGTGGGTTAGAAAAGTGAGGCATTAGAGAAGCTAAGCCAGTGACCTACATACATACTGAGTAATAAAGGAGTTGATCCCAAAGTTTCCCCAAGCCATTTCCAGTTCATCCACTACTTAGAATGTCAGGCTGTGTTGAATTTGGACAGAAATTTAAAAAAAAAATCCCTACATAGTAATTTAGTGAGAGTAAATGTTCTTTTAATATGAGGTAGACAATAAAACATTCTTTTTTTCTGTATTTCAGCCTGAAACATTGTTTCACTTTATAGCCAGGGTATTAGATAGGAAGGAGACAACATGCACTTGTACTTCTAGAAATCTGGCTGCATTTCGGGTATCTGCTTAGTCCAAAGGAGAATAACAATGAAATTGAACTAAATGGGATAATCATTTTTTTCATCATCTTTTTAGCAATGCTTTCCAGCATCAAGAGTTAATACACAGTTTAGTCATGCCCATGTTAACAATGTTTGCAAGCCACTTTTAATCAAGGCAAGCTGAAAAACACATCTTATTTCAGCACAGAATGCTGGAGTTCATTCTCAGATCCAGGAGGTGAATACTTAACCCCATGTTATAAGTTGAATTTAAATCATCACATTTGTGAGCTTTAGAACCTGAAAATCATGATCTATTCTTTAAGTGTTTTTTGTTTCTAGGCCCTTACAAAAGAACACACACTGAGTGGCTTAAGACCCAGAGCCTGAAGAGCAGATGTTGGCAGCATTGTTTTCTCAGGATGCCTGAAAATAGTGATCCTCTCCTGCTTCTTCCATCTGTGGCACCTCTGCACAAGTGTCAAAG
The DNA here is from genome assembly GCA_907164525.1 of Lophiomys imhausi. Taxonomy (NCBI): domain Eukaryota; kingdom Metazoa; phylum Chordata; class Mammalia; order Rodentia; family Muridae; genus Lophiomys; species Lophiomys imhausi. The sequence continues at coordinate 15,638,543 of CAJQZJ010032473.1, forward strand.
TACCCCTTCCCTCCTCTCCCCTCCCTTCCCCTACCCACTTCCCCTCCTCTATTCTCCCTTCCCCCTCCTGTCTTCTTTCCATCTCCTTCCAACTTTCTCTGGCATGTTCTAATCTCATCTTGCAATTATGCTATATTGGATTATGCCTATCCTAAAAGACATGTTTTATTTTTCCAAATACAGTCATATTGGAAGATACTTGTGGCTAAGTACTCAATTTTTACATTTTGGAGAGATGCAAATTACACTATAACACTAGAACTGGAAAGATGGAGGCTGTAAAATCAGTTTATACAGGAATGTTCAGTATTGGAATATTCTCCCTGACTTGGCTTTCGCCAGAACACAGTGGAGTACAGGCTAAATATTTAAGTTGCACTTTGAAATACTGTTAGGCAGGGTCATATTTGTTTAATATTTGGGTTTATCAACATACATAAAAAGTTATCTTGAACTCTGTTGCTTACAAATCATTAGCTAAGCAAGGGGAACGACAATGAAGGCCTTTGTCTGAAAAGGAACAATGAGCTAAAGATCTAACATGCAAAGCTTGTGGCCCCTGACACCAATACCTGTTGTTTAGGAGACAAGAGTTGTTAGCTGTAGTCAAGTTGAGACATGTAAGCCTCAGTGTTTGACAGAGATGAGCCCCTTTCTTAAGTTTCATCTGCACAGAACTTGGAATACAGGACAGAGGAAAGGAGAACATTTATCTTTATCTCTCAGGGTTATGAGAACAGATGAAGGGGGTTAAGTATATCACTATAAAATATTTGAAGTATTCTTTGGAGGAAAATATTGTCTGGGGGTTTCTTCCCTCCATCTTGCAAGACTACTTGAAATAGTTTTATTTGAATCTATTTATTACTGTATTGATTTCATTATAGCTCTCTGCGGAAAATGAGAAGGTAAAAGCGAGATAGTAGGCTTTGTACCTTTTCGAAATAATCTGGAGAATAAGTGCACAGATGGGAATACTGGAAAATTCAGAGAAAGGCGATTTTCCAACATAAGACTCAGAACTACGAGAACATTTACAAGTTGTGTCTGCGTAGGAATGCAGCTTTAAATAAATCTTGGCACAACTCAAAAGGAATATTTTTTGTTTATTTGTTTAAATACTAAAGAATATTGTGGCAGCTTTAGGGCAGACCATCCAATAAAAGTCTCTGACTACTTGGCTAGCAGGACATGGGAAGCATCTGCCATCAACAAACATCTGTTGAATACTCTGTTTCAAGCTCTCAGTTCTCCCGGCTTGCCCTCACCCTCTCTACCCAGTTCTCTGTCCCTATCCTCTCCCCTTCTCCTCCTTCTCTCGCTCCCTTTCTTTCTTCTTCTATTTCTTTCCCTTCTCTCTCTCCTCTCTCCCATGTTTTATTCTCTTCTCCCCCTCCTCTCTCCTCTTTACTCTTCACTTCTCTCTTTTGTCTGAATTATTTTCTATGCATTAACACATTTAGTAATTAATAGTATTATAGGAATGGACAGACAGTGGCTTAGTTGATAAAGCAGGCTTGCTTCACAAGCATGAAGACCTGATTTGGTACCAACCATCAATGTAAAAGGGGGGTAATGGCAGTACATGCTGGATGTCCCAGTTCTGGGGAATGAGGAATGGATGTAATATCTGGGAGGCTAGCCAAAGCAGAGAGCTCCAGACTCAATGAGAAACTATCTCAAAATTCAAAGTGGAGACAATAAAAGAAGATATGCAATAACCTCTGGCCTCCATATGCAGGGATGCACATGCAAACAAGCACACACACACACACCATGCACAATTATATGAACTACTATTATTCCCTCTTTTAAAATTAACATTTAGTTAGCATGAAATAATTAGTATTGTTATGACATTGTTATATATGTAAACTATTGGACTTTTATGTTCAAGCCCCAGTATTCTGTTATCCCCTTCTCCTTCCGCTGACCCCACTTCTTCCCCCCAAGTAGTGTACATTTACTTCCATGTCAAATATGTATATATGGTATGAAAAATATGCATATATATGTATTAGTATTTTTTGAGACAGTGTTTCTCTGTGTAGCCCTGGCTGTCCTGGACCTGCTTTGTAGACCAGACTGACCTTGCCTCCCTAGTACTGGAATTAAAGGTGTGTGCCACTACACCTGGCAAATGAATGTGTATGTTTTATAAAAATATTTTACAATCAAGTCTAAATATGAAATAAAGCATATGCTATCTGTCTTTCAGGAATCTGACTTATATTCTCCCCCTCTATTATCGATGTGGGACGTGAGACATAAATGAGCTTATGAGAGTCTGGAGACATAGCTCAGTGGTTAAGAATATTGTCTGTTCTTCCATAGGACTTGGATTTGGTTCACGATGTCCACATGGGAGCTCAAAACTGTGTGTAACTCTAGTTACAAGGGATATAATGCCTTATTCTGGCCTCTGCAGACAATGAGCAGGCAGGTGGCATATATATTCCATACGGAGAAACACTTATAAACTGACAGAACATATTGAAAAACTAAAATAAGAAGTGCCTATGAGCTGACTGCAGGCACCAGTAGTTAGTGTGGTGCCACTCGGTGACCGTTGCTATGACAGTATTACTGTGTTACATTATGTAGAATGCAAAGTACACGTAGTTCTGTGTGCACCATGCTGATTTTTGGAATGTGAAGACCCAGAAGAGTGACAAACAGAACTGATTGTAATGACATGTGAGCTTGCCCTTTCCCACGAGAAAGCAGTCTGTGGGACCTCTCATTTGCTTTGTCTTATGCTTCCACACTTCACCATCTTACCTCAGCATTATAGTAAGCTCTGGTCTTTCAGGAATCAGCTTCCTCAAGTTAGTTAAATTTGACCCTTAAACACCCATCTCATTTGCCCTGCTGCCTCTCATTAAGTCCGAGACTCAAATTTTACAGTTGGGAGGTACAGCTGCTTTTCTTTGAGTACCAGAAAAAATCCTTACTGGCCTTTAGGCAGTCTGTGTTAGAAACATTTGATTCATTGGGCACTGAAAAAAGGGAGGAAAAGATTTGTACTTCTTACGTCAAGATTGATCAGATCACCTGCTCATGAAGTGATAATGAACAAGTCCCACATTGGACTGTCTTCTCCCATCTCTTCATTTAGCCTGTCCTGATGGTTACAGCGCCTCTAAACTTAGTCATCTGATAGATCCCAAATTACTTAATTATGCCTTGTTCTTTTCTCATTTCCCCAGTACATGGATGAAATCCACTAATCCTTTTTGCATTAGATGATGCAATAGATGATGATATCTCTGAGCCCACCTTTCTTTAACCTCAGTGACTAATACTACTAGGCCTGCTGATGTGTTCCCCTATCTCTTACAAAGAAAAAACTCCACTGTCACACAACCTAAACAATGGACAACCTCTTCTCCAGAAAGTCTCTTCTCCCATTAGGTCGAGACTGCTGGAATTAAGGCACATACTCCCATGCCTCAACTATTCTTTTTATTATGTTCACTTATTTTTTGAAATTGTAAATTATTATTGTAAATTCTTAGGGTAGCATTTTCAAATAATAGTTTTCATGTCATAATTTGACAAGTTGATTGCATCTCTTTATAAGGTGAATAATTCTTCATTAGATGGTAAAGGTGACAAATAATAGTGATATTCTCAACTACAATTTCCTCCCATCCGAGTACTAACCAGGCCCCACCCTGCTTAGCTTCTGAGATCATACGAGATCGGGCGCGTTCAGGGTGGTATGGCCATAGACATCAACTACAATTTCCTAATGTTTCTTATATCTAATGGATTATATTGATAGAAAAATACAATATGTGGGTATTATAAGTGCAGATAATTGTAATACATTTATGCCCATGTAGATTTTGATTGTAAGAGTTTCACAAATGGATTTGTAAATATGTATATGAATGTAAACATGAAAATATCTGTGGCAAAACCTTTTTTTATTTATCAAGTGTGGTTAGACCACACTTTATGCTTTCCTAAACCATAGTATGATGAAATGACCACAATATTTAGATTCTAAAACCTAGGTTTCTAGCCATACATTTGTGCTAATTCAAGAGTTTCGAACAAGTTGCTGTGACTTATAGAATGTATGCCCTGTTAGGGCGAGGCTTCCTCCATTTGTTCATGGCCAAATCACCAGCATAGAAGAGACTGGGCCCATAGTAAATACTAAGCCATGTTGTTGCATGGATTATCCTTCTGCACATTTACAAGCTTCATACACATAGGACCATACTCTCTGCAGCTCTTAAATTCTAGTTAATATTAAGTCCTTATGAATTTGAACGATGCATATTTATAGCTGGAACTCTTTATTTGGCTCCTCCCAGACCTTTCTAAGGCTCAGTCCAATGGCATTCTTTTCAGTGACATTTATAAATATCTCAACAGACGGGTGTCATTTCTTTGGCCAGTTCCCCCCTAAAGAAATAATGTTTGGAAATTATAGAAGTGGTATGCAAGTTTACAAGTTTGGGTGAATATGAAAGTTCAAATAACTCACTTCTCCAATGCATTTCTTTTCTTTTTTTCCAGAATCTATAGCATGTACAGTATGAAAACTATTGAGTTTAAAACTGTCCTAGAAATACTCTGTAGGTGTACCTTGCTTTTAGAAAAATTATTGTCACAGTTTAAAAGCAGAAACAAATTAGGATTGGAGTATTGTTCATCATTTAGGAAATCACAGTCATCCTCTTGAAGACCTAAGTTGAGCTCCCAATTCCTGTACCCTCATGATTGCCTACAACTCCAGTTCCAGATAATCTAACGTTTCCCCCGACCTTTGTGGGTACTACACTTAGGTGCCACAAACATGCATAAAATATTTGTCAGTGAAAGCACAATCAATAAAGGTTATTCATTTCTAAAGTTTGTTTCTGTACAAACACCAAGCAAATATGTAACAAATGTTAAATATTTAACCATATGTCTAAATAGTTGAAGCCCTTGTTTAGGGCTTACAAAAATTTTTAAAAAGGGAGGGAGGGAAAGAGAGAAATTGAGAAAGAAAGGAAGGAAGGAAGGAAAGAAGGAAGGAAGGAAGGAAGGAAGGAAGGAAGGAAGGAAGAAAGAAAAAGAAAGATTTGGGCAGTCAACAACTCATTGACCCGGATAGCCAGACACTCATGAAGTCCTGAGATCTGTGGCAGCAGGGTCTCTGGACTGGAGTCACCTGCATCATCAGGAAACCTGAAGAGGAACTGAAGTATTATGAACCACTGTACAAACAGCCGAACAACCGTCTTTGTACCACAAACCACCAGTGCGCTCAGCCTCCCTACTGCTGTTACAGGACATACCCTACTGTGTGGAACTTCCCTTTTCCTTCTAGGTTTTTCAAATGAACCCATTGCTGCTCAGCCCCATCACTATTGTATTCTTACTCTCTCCAGTGTTTAATAGCAACTATTGCCACCAAGAATATATCTTCATCATTGCTTTCCCTATGTACACAAAGTACAAAGTAATGTTCACGGTAGCAGAACATTTATTTATTTTTTTAAATGTCTCTGGCACCTAGAATTGAGTATGACCATAAGAAGTTTTTCGTAAGCAGTTACTGGATTGAAGGATGGATGAAAGAATGAATGAAAAAATCGTGCTAACTGGAGACTTCTCATTACTGATCCTCTTAATAGTTTTTCCTTCTGCTCCCATGGAGCTGAAGCCTTTTACCATGTACAGTCTACCCTGGGACACTATTTTGATTATGAATTGGTACTCCACCCAGTTAGAGGAATGGGATCCAAATACAGGCATCAGAGTCAGAGAGGGCCCCCACTCCAGTTGTTGGGGAATCCACATGAAGAACAAGCTGCCCGTCAGTTACATAATGTTCTCTGGTTGGTGTTTCAGTCTCTGTGAGCCCCTATGGGCCCAGGTTAGTTGACTCTGTAGGTCCTCTTGTGGAATCCTTGACCCCTCTGGCTCCCTCAGTCCATCTCTTTAACAAGGCTCTCAGGTGATAAATTGGGACATCCCCATGAGTATTCGTAACACTCAACGGCTACATTCTTTTTTGAAGGGCAATTTAGAAATCACAATGAAAGTCACAAGTATTTCAGTTTCAAGGAATTTATCCTGTAAAAAAATAATTCCTTTTCATAACTGGAATGCCCATAACTGAAGACATGGTTTAGATTGGAATCTGCATTGCTATCTAGTGGAGGAATGCCATCATTTTAATATGTTATATTGAATGGAATGAGAAAACACTAGAGTGTACACTAGGGTGTATAATGTGCCATTGTTGAGTATAAAAGAACCCTTTTAGATGATAGGGATGGCACTGAATAACATTCACTTGTCACCCACACTCGTAGATATTGATTTAGCTGCAAAACAAGTAGAAGTTTTATGGTGCATAAGGCATGAGAATAGAATACTAAAGTAGGACAAGGAGATAAAGACTCTCTTCAATGTTGTTATTTCGGTAATATTGAACACTTTGTAATATACATTATTGGCTGTAGCAAAAATAGCAATATAAAGGTGAACAGTAAAAATGTAATAAGATCATCAAAACATCTATAAGAATATATAGAGCATTAAGTCTATTATATCTTTGATTACATGACTTAAAAAAAGAGATACAGTGACCAAAATGAGAAGGTAAAATGTTACCCCTTTGTGACATAGTTAAGAGCATACTTAGATATCTGCATTTATGAAAGCTAATGGGAAATGAAAATTTTATGTATGTGTTCATATATTTTATATATATAAAGTATTTATATATTTCTAATGTGCCTTAAATTATATAACACAATAAATGCAAACCAGAAATGTATATGGAACATGTCTACAGAGAGAAGCCAGTAGTTTGTCTTACCTGTTGGCACTGATTGATCATATGAGTAATCAAGTCAATATTTTAGGTGTTTAGAGTTTATAAACAAGAGAAATGTGCCCAGTGTATTGGCACATACCTATAAGTCCTGCATGAGGTGGCTGAGGCAGGTAGTTTGAGAGCTCAAAGCATACCTGGTCCACATAGGAAGGACCAAACCAACCTAGATGATATAGCAAGACTCTATCTTAGAAGAAAATTGAAATGAAAATGATGAGCTGGTATAAAATAGAGATGCATACTCACTCCCAAAATGCCAGACAGGTCATATGGATGAATTAGAAGGCTAGAGATAGTTATGTTTCCATAGAATGAAGGTAATTTACACATACCTGCCTAGCTAGGTGACCCTTACGCTATCCCAGACTAGATAGGTGTTGTAAAAACCATCAAAGAAACTAAAGAATTACTGCTTCTTTATATGAAAATGATGACACAGAAACACCAATGCTGTAAAATTTTTCATTTTGAGAAGTCTCCGCATTATTGTAGGAGATGGCCCATTCCTTTCGGTCTTCTTCCTCACAGTTGGACTATTTCAGATGAAAAAAATGTATCATTTTCCATTTAGCAAGCCAGTGCCAGATCCAGGCTTTTCAGTGAAGTTGCCATAGTGGGACTAGAATAGTTCACTTCTGTTCACAGAGACTAAGGCCCATCCCTGGAGCTTCAGCCTTTGAACCTACTGCTCACCTGCGGGAAGAGGTTTAATAAATCAGATAATTATCTTCAGCCAGGACTGTCCTTATTAAACATTTAATGCCAATGAAAAGTAACTATTGCTTTTGCAGAGCCAATTGCTATTCAGGAAAAAAAAAACTGACTAAAAAAAAACAAAAAACAAAAAACAAAACCTTAGTTCTTGATTCCATTCTCTTCCCTCAGAGTCGGGCCACAAGAAATTAAAAAGCACCATCCAGCGAAGCACAGAAACGGGAATGGCGGCCGAGATGCGGAAGATGGTGAGACAGCCGAGCCGGGAGTCCACGGACGGCAGCATCAACAGTTACAGCTCGGAAGGGAAGTAAGTGGTGTCTTGCTGCACGTGGCCTTAAAGTATGGACTGTTTAGGACTTCCCACTGTGTCACTTATCCATGTAACCAGAGGTCTCCTCAGCAATTTCAAACCGAGCTGACATCCCGTAAACACCTGCGAACATATCCCTGGACCTGTTTAGACCTATCGAAGGAATCATGTGAGGTTCTTCACTGAACGGGTAGTATAGAAATGCCATTTAATGAGTCCTTTCTTATAGGAAGCATACAGCCTTGCTCTGCCACCAGAACTTGAGTAAAAATTTAGAAGTGAGAAACTGATTTCTGATTTCTCAGTTTTTTTCTCCAAACTATTCTGAGCTGTGTGATGCTGTACACCTGACACATTTCTATACATAAGCAACTTATATTTTCCTGTTTTAAAATACCACTAATTCATTTTTACCTCAGCATGGCAAAAAAAAAAAAACAGAAATAAACTAGCCAAGAAGAGAAGTCTAATTTGTTTTTGTTCTTGCTTGCTGTAGCTTAATATTTCCTGGAGTTCGAGTAGGACCAGACAGTCAATTCAGTGATTTTCTTGATGGATTGGGGCCAGCTCAGCTTGTAGGCCGTCAAACCCTCGCCACCCCTGCTATGGGTAAGGATCATTTTTCTGCAGTTTCATGGTTGATAAGGTCATTTAAAATTGCATACTAGTATTACACATGAGAACAAACTCTCAAACATAAAGCATAAGTGGCATTGAAGGAACACAACACAGCTGTATGCAATAATTCACAAGGCACAAGCTTAACGTAAAGAATGAAATCAACAATAAATGCTTGAAAGAAGTATGGCTATGGGAATTCATCACAGGTGAGGTAGGTTTCACATCAGCCTCAGAGCTAACTACTGTCTCCCTGAAAATCAGTTTCTAGAGAGAATAGATGCCTCCAGGAAGCCTTGATTTGGGGTTTCTCTTCTACTGGAGGAACTACTTTCCCCACAAAAATTGGAGGTTAAGAATTTGAGTCAATCTGGTTACTCACCCTTGTTCATGGTTCAGATTAAATGGTCTGTCTCTACTTTGGAAATATAGGTAAGTTGGATATAAACAGGTGATCTCTAGTAGTGGGGAATAAAAACAACCTAGTTTATTCATTACAGGAATCAGAGATTTCACATCGTTTATAGGGATATAATAGTTTACAAAAATAAGAGTAAATCATATCTGAAAAAAAATGACATGCACATGAAGAAGTCACATCTTTTTCTAAAAACAATACTGTAAATATAATGACCAGATGACCAGGCACAATAAGAAAAGGGAGACATTTGTTTTAAATGCACAATCAGCAGAAAATAGAAACCAACTCAAACTGAGTCCATACATTAAACTTAAATAGTTAGACTGAAGGAAATTAGAGATGTCAGTGGCAAGTTAAAAGCAGTCGCTACTCACCCGAAAATCTGTAGTTCTCAGCACACTTATCAAGTGTCTATAACTATACTTTCAGGGGATCCAACACCTACTTATGACCTCCCAGATACCTCCACACAGGGCATGAATGCTGAAGACACACATACTCAAAATAAAAATAAATCTTTAAAAGATTATATGGCTCAAAGAGCTAAAAGAATAAGATTGAGAGATATATCAGATGATGAAAAGTTATGAAAAATACCTGAGTTTTCTAGAACTGAAAAATCTAATTAACATAAGAAGTGAAAGGTTACATTATTTAACCAAAGGTAGGGAGAAAATTGATTACCTAAAAGATAAGCCATAAGACGGTATCCAGAATTAATTGAAGAAACAGAAGAATGAAAAATACAAACAGGAAGATAAGGAAAGGAGAAAAAACAGTTCTGATATATGTATAATCATTGTTCCAAAACAAGTGAAGAGATTGTATGGTAGAAGCCACATTTTAATATTCAGTAATTAAGAAATTTCTCAAACTGGAATCGTTTTTAAAAATAGATTCTTTTCTCATGTAATGCAACCCAACCACAGTTTTCCCTCACAAACCATACTTTTAAAAGTCTCCAACAAACTCAAATACAGTAATATTAGAAGTAAATCTATAGAAGAGAAAGTGGGAAAAACCCTCGAACTCATTGGCACAGGTAACTTCCTGAACAGAACACCAATAGCTCAGGCTCTAAACCAACAATCAATAAATGGGACCTCTTGAAACTGAAAAGCTTCTGTAAGGCAAATGACACTGTCACTAGATAACACTAGAACAAAACAGCAACCTACTTATTGGGAAAAAAATTTTGCCAACCCCACATCTGACAGAGGGCTAATATCCAAAATTTATAAAGAACTCAAGAAATTAGACACCAAGAAACCAAATAACTAAATCAAAAAATGGGGTACAGACCTAAACTGAGAATTCACAAAAGAGGAATCTCTAATGGCCTAGAAATTCTTGAAGAAATGCTCAACATCCTTAATCATCAGAGAAATGCACCTCAGGACAACTCTGAGATTCCATCTCATACCTGTCAGAATGGCGAAGATCAAAAACTCAAATGACAGCACATGCTGGCAAGGTTGTGGAGAAAGAGAAACACTCCTCCATTGCTGGTGGGAGTGCAAACTTGTACAACTACTATGGAAATCAGTCTGGTGATATCTTAGAAAACTTGGAACAGCTCTACCTCAAGACCAGCCATACCACTCCTGGGTATACATCCAAACTATTCCTCACCAATCCACAAGGCCATCTTCTCAATATGGTCATAGCAGCTTTATTTGTAATAGCTAGAAACTGGAAACAACCCAGATGTCCCTCAATAGATGAATTCATAAAAAAAAAACCTTGGTACATTTACACAATGGAATACTACTCAGCCATCAGAAACTCAGGAAATCATGCAATTTGCTGCCAAATGGATGGAACTAGAAAAGCTCATCCTGAGTTAACTAACCCAGACCAGAAAAATGTACATGGCATCTATTCACTGATAACTGGATTTTAGTCATATAGTACAGGATTACTATCCTACAACCAACAGACTGAAAGGAACAGGAACATAGACTTTACCTGTTAGTGGGACACTTTTGCTCCAGTGAATCTGCCATGTAGGCCCCTAGTGCAAGAGGAAGCTCTTAGCCCTCATATGGCTGCTGAACTGAAGGGGGCTGATATGTAAGGCACTCAACACTGGAGGAATAGGATAGGTTGGAGAGGGTGGGCCCAGGATGGGTGGAGGGAGGGGACTGTGATGGAGATGTAAGTTGAAGTAATAAACAGTTGAAAAAAAAGGTAATGATAACACAACCAACTTTTTTTTTCACAAAATGAATGATTGATTTAATACCTGGAAAAGAATGTAATTGACTACATTAATCAGGAAGAAATATACATATATTAGCATGTAAATACATGTCTGATGAAATTCGATATTAATTCACAGTTTTAAAATAGACAACAATTTAGGAATGAAATAGACCATATTTATCCAATGGCTCTATAAAATACACATCATATTTGTCTCCTACCTTTAAATGCCATACAGTGCTGGTAGGAGTTTGATGCCAGTACATCATTGACTGGGATAATATAGTGGCATCTATCAAAAATGAAAATGTACATATATATATATATATATATATAAGCTCAATAATATAACTTCTAGCTGTATATTCTCATGAACTTTTCTGTAGCATACTTTGTAACAGTTCAAAACAGAATAAGGCAATAACCCCAATCAGAGAGTAAGTAAATTAAATATGACATTCACAAAATAGAAAATTACATAGGGGCTGGAGAGATGGTTCAGTGGTTCAGAGAATGGACTACCCTTGAAGAGAATCCAAGTCACCCAGAACCCACATCTGACTGCTCACACTCACACAATGGCTTACTGGGATTTGTTGCCCTGCTTTGGCCTCTGTGGACAGTGTATCATGAGTGTGCACGCACGCATGCACACACACACACACACACACACACACACACACTTAAAAATAAAACAAATTATTTTTTAAGTATACAAATATTAAAAAGAACAAGTTAGATTGCCTGTCAGCATTAATGGTTATGCTAAACATACCCGTTTGTCAAACAAAGGAAGTTGGGTTGTGGAGATAGCTCAGTGGTTAAAGCATTTGCCATGCAAGTATAAGACTCTGAGTGTGAATCCCCTGAACCTGCCATAAGCTGGACAGAATGACATGAATCTGTCATCTACTTGCTCCAGAGGTAAAATAGAAATCTGAGGCAAGACACAGTGTCAAAGATAGACACTGCCTGAAACAAGGTAGAAAGTGAGTACCAACACCTGAATTTGATCCTTGACATCAGAAGTACACACAAATATACTCTTAAACACACACATGGCAAAATATGTTCCTAGAATGGAAGAAATTGCTAAGTAGTACCACTTATACAAACATTTAATGTATGGAATTTTATTTAAGCTAAACTGTTATCAAGTTATCAAAAAAATGCCACCTACCAAAAAGGGTATATGGAGAAATAGGACGTCAAAACATTCACAAGTAGAACTATAACCGTTACTATTTAATATGCCCCCCCACTGAAACCTCGGGAAATAGTTCCAAATAGTTTCACAGATAAGTTTAAGAACTATGACTACAAGAGACATGAGAATTCTGAAGCAAACACTTCCAAGATACAAAAAGAAGAGGCTCTCTCTCTAAATCAGTCTAGATGACAATGTCAGTTTTTGTATCAAGATGTGCTTGAACTGCAAAAACCCATTTTCCTAGGAATCAAATGCTGCCCTTTTACCATCACTGAGGCAAGACTACCTGTTTCTAAACCAATATCTATGTGAGAAATGGAAAGGTATTTTGCTGATAGTACAATACACATAGGCACAGCCTTTCTGAGGGATGCTTGGCAGCACACGTGGATATTTTGAGTGCCCAGCAACATGGGCTCAGCTCTAATAAAGAACACTTGGTCACAGGTATAGGCATTTTGACTGTCTGGTTAGATCTATAAATTTAAGATCTGGAAATTTATTATTCAAGAAATAACCAACAAAGTATTTGACAATTCTTAGAAAATTGTTCTTTATATCCAAAATTGCAGCAATGTAAATAACCCATATTTTCATCAACAAAAGACTTCTTTAATAGATAAAAGTGCTGCCCACTTCATGGTTTGTGCTGCCAATAAAAGAAATACATTGTCATATAGACAATATTTATGAGGTTGTTTTAATAGCCACCAAAATATTTCCAATAGCTTTCTCTCAATATTGAAGTTCAGACAATTGCAACTTGCATTGCTAAAGAAATGTGGTAGGTAGCATATGGGCAGGAAGACTTCACCACATGTTGTAAACACCTTAATATAGAGTTAGTAATTCTTCTCCATCTAGTATGCAAATATCTAAAGATGGACTAGGGACCTATCAAGATGGCTCAGTGAATAAAGGTATTTGTCAAACCAAAGACCTGGCTTCAACCCCAAAACCCACATGGTGGAAGGAGAAAATCAAATCCTGGCAAGTTGTCCTATGATTAAACAGAAATACACACAGAGAGACAGACACGTGGGGCTCATGGGCTGTATGATCAGGGAAACAGGCATGAAGCTAGGGTGAGGTCACAGATATTCCCATTCCCTGAAAATCTCAAACTTGAGACTAAAAATCTCATCTTGAGACCAGCAAGAGTCATACAGTTCCCTCCATGCTTCCATGCCTGCATGGCCCGTTGCATGTAGCCTGGTGACCCCCCAACCCCACAATCTCAAGGTAGTCAGGTAGTAGGGCACCTGGATGCAAATAGAGCATCACTAGCTTCCCAACCACAACCAATGAAATGCATTCGCCCTAAAAAGATCCCTTCCCACTTCCCAAGGTTCATAAGCCCTCATTCACCCTGGAATAAACACATAAACTATTTCATTAAATACTGGTTTGGCTGTTTTAATATCGTCAAAAAGAGCTGTAACACAAAGATCATCGGAGGAGGCTTTCTCCAATCCCAGCATTCCCAGCCTGACCAGGATCCTGTAGACCCACCCATTCTGGACTCTGCTTGATTTTTTTCCGGCCCAGTGTCCAGCAACATCCAGATACCGGGAAAAGTGAAGTGGACTTCAGAACCACAGCTGACATCTTTCATCCCTCTCAGCTCAGTGTCCAGTGGCCCCTGGACACCTCCAGGGGTGGAGCAGAACCCAAAACCACATACACACACACACACACACACACACACACACACACACACTTAAAAAGTTAAATAAATGTTATAGAAAATAATGGTGGGCTTGTATAAGAAGAACAAAAAAATTGATTTGTAACCTGAGAAAGACAAGTGGAGTTGAAAAGAGATGACAGTTCAGCATCTACTAATCTTCTGCCACCTTTTTTCCCTCATCTCATGACTTGAGTAGAAGCTGATATTTTGCTTTGTCTCCACTTGCAGGTGACATCCAGATCGGGATGGAAGATAAGAAGGGTCAGTTGGAGGTTGAAGTTATCAGAGCCCGGAGCCTTACACAAAAACCTGGCTCCAAGTCTACACCTGGTGAGAAAAAGTAGCACTGATATGGGCAGGTCTCTTTTAAGATGTATTCATTTTAACTGTTATGTGTTTAGTTATTTACCTGCACATATATACATGCATGCAGTACTCATAGGGGCCAGCAGGGGCACTGAACCTCTTGGAGTATGAATGACTTTGTGAACTGTCGTGTGGGTGCTGGGAACTGATCCCCAGTCCTTTGAAAGAGTTGTATGTGCTCTTAACTATTGAGCCATCTTTCCAGACCCTGGGCAAGAGTTAAATATGGAAAATCTTGACATTTTTATTACATTTGGGTTTATGTTTGAGCTTAGCCGAAAGGGTGAGAAAATAATGCATTTGAATCTTACATGCTTGATTTTGTGTCATTTGTCTGCTTAACAAGCAATTTTCTGGATCTTTGATTTCATAAAAATGGATCTGGGATTTCTTTGCATATTCTTGAAAAGTATTAGGTAAATGCTGTTATTTAAAATAATTATAGCCATTTCCATGTTAAATATTTTTTCTACATTCCTAAAATCATGACAGAAAAAAAACAGTGAAGTATAAGTGAACCTACAACTGTCATGCCAGCTCAGACTCAAGGAAATGAGTCAAGACCGTTTGTGGCCATTTCTTTGATATGGGGAAAGACACAGTAGTGGTGATGTATGCATTGTAAGGAGTAGATTTTTGAGTGACAGACATGTACATAGATGCTTAGGATGCTTCTAATGATCTCCAATTCCCCAATAAGGCATCAACAAATGAAAATAGAATCCAAGCGATATATTCTTACATGCCTGCTCACTTTTGTTTAGCTCCCTATGTGAAAGTGTATCTTTTGGAAAACGGAGCCTGTATTGCCAAAAAGAAGACAAGAATTGCCCGGAAAACTCTTGATCCTTTGTATCAGCAGTCCCTGGTTTTTGATGAAAGTCCACAGGGTAAAGTTCTTCAGGTGAGTAAGACTTCCCTTGGCTAGTTAAGTGGTAATATCTGTCAGCCCAATTAAAGATGTGAATAGCATTTAAGAACATCAACTCAGTAAAGCCTGGCTTTTTAATCGAGTAGAAAGATAAAAACTGGTCAATTTATAATACAATATGTATGACATTAACAATATCCTGGTGTATGTAGTGGAAGGATACAGAATTTAACAGCTTTCTCTTTCCTTCCTTGTCTCTATCCTCTCCAAACATTGACCTTTTTGTCATATTTTTTCTCTTCTTTGTGCATAGAAGTTTGCCAGAAGATAGATGATATAGAGTTAGATAATAGGTAATACTGATAGTAGATAGTTGGAAGATAGATAGATAGATAGATAGATAGATAGATAGATAGATGATAGGAAGGTAGATAGATGATAGATAGATTAGACAGATGATAGAGAGATATGTAGGTAGATAATAGATACATAGAGATATACATACCATGGCAAAAATGATTAGAATAATTGATTGATCATTACTCAATATCAGACATAGGGTATAAAATGGGAGAATGTAGAAGAAAGAGACTAGAGACCAGGACATAGCTCAACTATGTTAGGTACTTCCATACATACCTCTTTAAAAGTTTCTAATGGCTTTGCGTCCTAAATATCACTATTTCTATAGTAAAAATTATATTTTAGGACCACAGAAATTAAGTAATTCGATAGTGCAACAGTATATTGAGAAAGTAGGTTAACACCTTTAGGTGTCCAAAGCAGGTGAATGGTTCAGTACCAAACCTCTATAGGTAACCCCAGAATTAGAATACAGACACCAAGAATATGACTAATGGAAGGCTTGTCTGACACCAGTGTAGTTAATAGTAATAAGTGTCCATGAGCTTACTTGTTCATTAGTCACCTGATCAGATCAAAGTGTTGAGCAAATCCCCAGGAGATACTGCCTTCAATTATTTTTTCATCTTCCCCTTCACTAAGAATTCTATAATTTAAAAGTACTCATGCTGTTAACTCTGCTTGCAGAAGCCATTGAAAATCTACCCTATCATACCGTTAGTCAGTTCCCTTGTTTGGCCCTCCTAGATTTACAGATTTTAATCTTTGTATGTCCATAGCCTCACCATTGTTTATTATACTAAAGTCATGCAAGGGCAATCCTGATTTATGTATGAATAAACACATGAGTAGACACTTGTTTGCATGCTTTCTCTCAGATATTCTTGCTTCTTATACCTACTCCAGATGTTTACAGAATGGGAACTTTGAACTCCTCACATGTAGGAAAAGCACATTCAAATTACATCGTGTTTCTCTGTCTGCAGGTGATTGTCTGGGGTGACTATGGGAGAATGGATCACAAATGCTTTATGGGCGTGGCTCAAATCTTGTTGGAAGAACTTGATCTGTCCAGCATGGTGATTGGATGGTATAAATTGTTCCCTCCATCATCACTGGTGGATCCCACACTCACACCCCTGACCCGCCGGGCTTCCCAGTCATCCCTGGAAAGTTCGTCTGGGCCTCCCTGCATCCGATCATAGTAAACTCCTATCCTTCCAGCCAAACTCTACACTTCAGGATAATTATCAGAAACCAGATATTTCATGATCAAGAGCATTGTTGGAGACAGACAATCAACTTGTGTTTTGCCTGTAGTAGTTTTTCGGTAACATGTCCCAATTGTTGTTTAAAACATGGCTCCGTGTGACAGAACAAGCCAGTCTATCAAATTGCAGTAAGAATCGGCATGCTAGTGAGAGTCACTGATGCTTCTTGCAAATAGAAAAAGAGGAAACCTCGAGTTCACATACACACCAAATTGAACAAACTGGAAACTCTCACTCGGTGAAAAGGTGTACTTCACACGTTTCTGCACAGACCACAAGCAGTGTTATTTCCGTATTATTTGAGGTTGTTTAGTTCTTCTGTGTGCTTTAGGTTTTTTTCCTTGCTGTCTCTATTTCTCTGTCTTCACTGTATTTATTTTTTTCCACTAGTTTTTCATTTTTTGTCATCTTTGTTTTTTCTTTGCTTTGTCATAACAGGATTAGTGGTGTTAACAGAGACCCTTCCTTTCTTTTTCCAAAAGCAACAAAAAGGGCTGAAGCAGTCTCTGTAGCATTTTCCCCAAAGTTTTCAAAATCTGGGCAAGGTGAAGCCAGGGAAGGGTATCACTGGCAGCCAGTTTACAGTTCTTCCAAGTCTTGTATGTGGAAACCCCCCACCCAAAAAAAAAATTCACCTTCCAAACTGGTGGTCACAGAATCATTTTTTCAATGAAGAAATTATCTGTTTGCATTCCATATAATTTGTTTATGTTTTCCATTGTTTGGCATGGAAGACATTCAAGTCAATCTACAACTGATGTTGGGGATGAAGGCAAACCACATAATAATGCTTTGGAAACCCTTTTTGCAATTCTTTTTACTTCCTGATAACAAAAGAATAACCTAATAGCATAGTTCGTGTCTAGAAACCATACTGTCAACTTCCCAAAATGATGACTAAGAGTGGATTTGAGCCTAAGACACTTTCAGCTATGCCCAGTGTTCTCAGCCACATCTCAGTGTAGATTCTCCCATCTGCCCTGGAAAGAGCGTGGTAGGAGATGTTTAATACTGCACTGGAAATTCCAGTTAATATACTCTGCACTAAACTAATATTTTTTATTGGATTTTAGTTTACATTTCTTTAAAGTCAATGCAAGCACAAAGCTTAAGTTTTTCTAATGCACAATATCTTACTTTGGGGGAAGAAAAAGAATACAGTCCATTTCCAACTTGCATATTCTTCATTTGGGATTCTTGGCCTTGGATTTCCCTCGCGACCTTCTGTGTATGTGCTGGAGGCACCTGGTCCTACAGCCGCATCGATATGTTCTCCCCTCACCCCTTTTACAAGTGGTTCAACTTTTGTGATCTCACAGTTAGAGCAGCATGACTTGGAGCTGTTCAGAGCTGCATGCACATTTTGTATAAAAAATATGAAAAAGAAAGGAAAAAAGCGAAGAGACATTAAAGGTTATTTAATAATGTATGTTAGCTCCACATAGGCCAGCTTGTATGTTGCATGTACTTGTATAGTTTGCTCGTTAATTACTATACTGAAATAAAGAAGAAATCTAAGCCATCCATTTTTGTTGTAGACATTTTGCAGGTTTTAGCCAGACTCAGTATGTGTGTCTGGGGTGAAATGTCTATAGATGGACTTTATTTTTTCCCCTCTGGAAGACCTGATGTAGTACGGACCAAATTCCTTCTAATATTTTGGTTTAGATTCCTCCTGTGGGGCTGTAACACATGTAGACACTGTGTACACACTAGGTTTTAATCCATAGACATACTGCCTGCACCAAGTGAATTATTTATTATTATTTACACATATCAGAATTACCTGCCCATCATTCCACAGGGCACAGATTGACCACCACTCCACCATGCTGTGCAGGAAGAGCTGAAGCAATTGGTGCACTTCTACTAGATTCTGTTCTGTCTTAGTGGCCAACAATCAACTGATTATAATTGGGTAGTATCTTTCTATTTTGACCACTTGTCTTAACACCCCCCTGTGCTTTTAAATGAAATTCCCACTCATGTATGTAAACATGTTTAATAAAATTTACTTTTCATGTCATTTGGTAGCCATCTGTGTTCTATGTTTTTCCAACTTTCCATTGTGGGTTCTTTGGTGCAAAATGAGAGCCAGGTGATGGGAAAGGGAGGCTTGGGTTTGCTGTCTGCTGTGGGCATTTGATTGACCTGTCACTGCATTATATATGTCTTAACTAATGACCTGAAAGGTACTTTTCATTACATAAAAGTAATCACTTTGTCAGCCTGTCTAAGTGAGCACATGACTATCCTTCTGAAAAGTGGCATTATTAAAAACAATAAATCTCAATACGGATCAAATGAAGGCTGTTTTTCTGCTGCTGTTTGAATGTGCTAATAAAAGAGGCAACTTTGTTGTTCAGTTGACAAATCATTCCAAGTTATATGACATATCGAAGTATCAATTCTTGCACCTCTTGTCATGGTATCTTGACCTGTTCTCAGCCTTTTCCTTCTAGCTCATTACCTAGCGTATGGGACCTTGCCTGCAGTAGACTTACTTGAAATATACTAGTCTGAATTGACTCTGAGTCAACAAAGTAACATCCTCAATACTCATAAGTAAGTCTCTCAAATTGTATGTTAAAAGGAACAATATTACTGGTTTATTTTTATGGGGGGTGGCTTATTGGCCATGCATGTCCCATTTGGCGTGCAAGTCCTATTTGACATGCAAGTCCTGAACACACTCTGTCCTTGATGGAGGTCAGGGAAGGAAGCTGAAGGCAGAAACAGAGGCAGAAACCACAGAGGAGTGGGATCCTGGCTTGTTCCCCAGGACTTGCTCAGCTTGCTTTCTTTTACAACCCTTCTGTGGTATAGCACCACCCACAGTGAGCTGGGACTCCACATCAATCATCAATCAAGTATATGCCCCACAGGATTCCTACAGGTGAATTTAATGGAGGCATTTACTCAGCTGATATTCCTTCTTCTTTTTCTTTTTCCTTTTTATTTTATTTTAATTTTGTGAATTTCACAAAAATGCACTCTGTTCCTTCTCATCTCCCACCTCTCTTAACACCTACCCTCCACCCTTGCAACCTCCCCCCAACACAAAAAAAATCTCTCAATGTGTCCCACAATATTCCCTTTTGTCCACACCTTCTTGCTTGCAAATATTCATTATAATGGCTCATTGGTCTGGCATAAGGTCCCTGGCTTCTACTACTTTGTCAATACTGGAACCTCACTGGACCTCCTCCCAGATATGCTGTTATTGTCCTGTGTCATGGAGATCCTGTAGTTTCATATCTGTGGAACTGGTCTCTTCATGCACTCCAGAAGTTCATCCATAGGGTATATGTTGGGGTGGGCCAACTCAAAGCTCTGGTTCTGGGCTTGCAACACCTGTTCTACTGTGCTACCCAGGTAATGTATAGGACCTGCTCTCCTGATCTGCAGTAGGTGAGGGGTTTGAACAGCAATCCTGCTGTCATGACCCCACCAGGGCCAACTCTCCCACCTGCTACCTGTGAGGAGGTCATTAGAAAATGAAGGGGATCTCTCTCTCTCACCAACAATACCACAAAGTGGAAAAAGCCATGGCTGGCTCTCCCACATTCACACCCTCAGGGCCAGCTCACCCACATCCCTCACATCCAGGGCCAGCTGAACTATGCTGTCCAGGCAAGGTACAGTCCCTGCTTTCCTGAGTACTGCAGCATGTGAGTGGCAGCAACAGCTCTCCTGCTCTTGTAACCCCATAGGGGACATATCTCCTGTCTGCCACTGATGGTGAGGTCAAAAGGGAAGGGAGAGGATCTCTCTCTTGTCATCACCTCCACAAAGCAGACAAAAAGCTGGGCTGGCTCTCCCACACTTATATCCTGCTGGCTGGCTCAACTCACCAACAACCTCCACATCCAGGGCCAGGCAGGATTCTTCTAGTCTCTGGCTTGAATCCTGTCCTGGTGCTTGCCTGGTGCTGCACTGGTGGTCATCACAGGCTAGCTCCCTGTCCAGGACCCATGGCGCCAAAGTGGTGTTAGTATTCAGTTTGTTTTATTTACAGGAATGTTAGGCTACTATTCATTCAGATGTTCATAGGTCAGAACATTGCATGTAGGTGTAGCCTCTCTTTGCCACCTACTGATGTACATGTGACACAGCAGTGACATCTGCAGTGCCTCTAGTGATAGGAATATTAGTTTTCTTAACTTCTTTTCATAGAATACACTGGCATCCACTTAATAAGGGAAAATAAACACAGTGGTATCAAAATCTTATCTGACATAGCCAAGCAACTAATGACATGACACCAGCAGTTGTTTGTAGATTTAAAATAATTGTGTGTTTAAAGTTTTTGTTTATTTGTTTTTTGTTGTTATATTCTGTTTTTCCCATTGAGTGATCTAATTAATTGGTCTACAAAAGATGAGATTATCTATTATGTTAGGTTGAGAGGAGGCTAAAGGTATGTGCAGTGAAGCTGTTCCACATGTATTCATTACCATATGGCTGGATAAGGCAGAGGACAAACCTGCCACTGATACCAGAGTGGATCAGGAGGTAGCTTTTGTCTAGACCAGAAAGGAAATCTCTCCTCTCAAGTTAAAAAAAAAAATGCTACCAAGTCTTAGGATTTCAGAGTCTACACTGATGGATTTAGGGGACCATCAATTTGAAAGAGACTTGGCGGGGATGTACACTGGAGTGTTTGGAGGGATGAGAGAGAAGGGAGAAATGGTGTAATTATATAATTTCAAAAAATAAAATTGTATAAACAGTAAAAAATGAATGATAAGATTTCATGGTTTCTTGCTGACTTGCTTAAATTTCAGGCACACAATTGCTCAAATTTCGAATATACAATTCGTTATCTCTTAGACAACATTTAGGGCTTAAGTCCTAAAATTAAATATTTGGAAAACAAGAAAGAATATGGTCTTGACTCAGAGATCCCCCTGACTAAAAGAAATGATTGCATAAAGTCAATCAGGGTGCTTTCTGATTTATATATAAAGGGACTCCATAGGCCTATGCTGGATTCTCACAAACCCCCTATAAGTGCTCTCAGGGCTCCCACTCGATTCAGCAAGCTCTGCAGCCTAGACTCACTAAGAACAGGAGAAGACACTACTGACTGGGAAAGAGATCAGACAAGATGCAAACCCCAGCAAGCTCAGTTCCTGCCCCAATAAACAATTCTTTACTCAGCTAGTTAATTAGTTCCCCGCACTGACTGCATTTGGCTAGATCTGCCTTTCCCCAAGTGGGAAGGACTCTAAGCCAGTTCCTTCTTCTTTGAAAGGCAATCCTTGTCTATCTTGGTCGCCCACATGTTGCTTCAGTGATTGCATTTACCCTGGGGGCTGAGCAATAGGAGAAGGAGTCCCTTTCCCTTTCAAAAGTTCTTAACTGTCCTCCTGTGACTGCGCAGCACCTGCATTTTGCAACTTTATGAGTTACATGAGTCACCTAAGTCTCTCAGGAATAGTATAAATAATGGAGACAAATCAAAACTTTCCCTAGCTAGGTCTCAGATTATCGTGGGTTTTAAAATTAAATTGGTTTTGAAGTACCCTTACCTGACTTGTCTGTAAAAAAAAAATTAATTAAAATATGTTGGGCACCATTTGTAGAAATAATCAATTAAATTGTCTAACAGTATTTATATTATATTTAATTTGTAGGCAGCAGTTAATCCTTAACCCACCATTATAAATGAGCACACATGCACCACATGGTTTTTAACAAGCCTTGGCCTGAATTGAGCAATCTTGGCCCACCTAAGCTAAGTCTTAATTCTATTACCCAAATATGACCCCATATATACATATGTTCCCTTGGATTGCTATTCTCCATACTATGACGATTTTCCTGGCCATGTGGAATGAGGTTCTTTTTTCTAACTCATGGTGTGTGTCCTCTTTCTTCATGCTCCTGGCTGGAATGAATGAATTCTCTGTGTAAAACGTAGGGTTCCTGTTCTAATCTCAAAAAGTCCTACCTTCTCTGTCTTTGCCCAATCTCAAGCCTCAACATTTTATTTAACCAATCAGAGACAATGTAAGTAACAGACAGCAAGCAGGACCAATTAATTATCATTTAGAATGCTTAACACCATCCCATCACTTGTCTCTAATCCAGCAATTTTCCCTCAGTTCTGCATTAGCCATGAATCTGCATTAGAGAGTTGAATTGATCATTCTAGAACCCTGGACCTGTAGAGCTTCAAAGTGCTTCAGAGGACCTAAAATATAAGTTATTTCCTTCCTAAACAAATTCATTGACTGTTCTTCTGGTTACAGGGCACCATCTCCTCTGGCCGGAAATCTGCCGGGTTTTTGTTTGTTTGTTTTGTGTTTTTTTTTTTTTATAAGTACTTTATTTTTTTTTCAAGTTACATCTCAGTCGCAAACCCTTCCCTATTCCCCCTTCTTGTCCCACCCTTCCACCCTCTTCCCCCCCCCCCCAACAGCTTCTCTTTTCATTCCAACAAATGGTTCTTTCTCTTATAACAGTAAATTCTATACAAAACAGCAGAATTAAATATGCCACATTTATGAGAGTTAAATGGCCCGGTATACCTTCCCAATGTCCAGTTCATACATATTTGGCCCCTGACTTTAACCTTCTACCTTCTAACCATCTCCATGAGTTTAAAGTTCTATAACTGACTTAGTTTTCATACTAACTTGCATCACTATTATAACCATCTTCTTAGATCTAGAATGCCCTCTTGATTCCTAAACAACTCAAAATTTAGCTATGAGACTCAAGCTGTCTATTCTTCAACCACCTCAGAGAGCTGAGAAGGATAAATATATCTGATTGTATAGGAAGTGCAGGGCCTGCAGCTTCCAATACTAAGAAATGACAAACCAGTGACTGTTTTGTGTTTTTAAAGCATCTGTCTTTCTTTTTAATTTTTAGTGTGAAGAGTTTTCAATATTTTAATGCATTCATTGAAGATCCCATACAATGGATTTTGAAGATAATCATCCTCTTAACACCTACCATTATCATATTTCTTTTTACTCAACTTTGAGATTACTACTTTTATTCTAATTTTTCTTTAAACAAAGACTTACCAAACTTACAAACTTTGCTTGTGATGAGTAGCTTGTTTTGGAATTGAGGGCTACTTTGGTTGGGGGTCAGCCTATGAGAGGTCACATCATTAACAAAACCTGATCTGTCAGCAGCTATCAAATTGTAATGGCATCTAAGCCGCTGTTAGTCCAACTTCTGCTACATTCCAATCTGGGATTTTTGTGCTGTTGGAGCTTGCTCATATCTTAGGCATATTTTCACATCTCTGTGGATTCAAATGTGCATCTGCCTTATTGTATCCAGAAAACACTTCCTTTGAAGTCATTTCCCACTTCTGACTCTGATCCTCTTTCTGTCTACTCCTCTGCAAAGATCCATAAGCCTGTGATAAGAAGTTTTTAAAATAGTGATGCAAGTTAGGAAGGAGGTGGGGTTCACAGGTCCTGGGAGGAACCCAATACTAATTTTTCTGTTAATTGCAGATACCATAAATATAATTAGCAATGAATTACTTATGTACCCATAGATCAGTATATCCCTCAACACTCCTCAGAGAACGTTCTTGCAGTAAATGAAGGTAGCAAAGAGACATCCTCAAGTGGTCAGTTTGCAGAGAACAAACAAGTGATGTTCTCAATCCTAAAATGACATTCATATCATCAGTGCCTTCTACAACACACATTCTCTGTTCGGTATTTCCACCATGAGCGGAACCACTCAAAGGAAACAAAAATGCTTTACACTTCTAAAAAGTGAACCAAGCTTGATCAATTGGGCCCAGTTTAATATATATATTCACCAATAATAGTAAAGTCACAGATTAACCATAACACAACAACACTGGTTTTAATACCCCACTTTTACCATTTGACAGATTATCCAGACCAAAGAAAATAAATAAACAAACAAACAGAAAAGTTGGAATTGAATGTCATCATAAATCAAAAAGAGATTTACAGAATATTCCATCCAGACACTACAGAATATATATTATTAACAGCAACTCATGGAGCTTTTTCTAAAATTGATCACTATTGAGATAGAGAGAAAGGCTCAACAGATACAGAAAAATGGAAGCAATAGAATAAAGATAGAAATCAACAGCAAGAGAAACTATAGAAAATACTCAAAGTCATGCTGATAAACTACATTACTGAATCATTAATGTGTCATTAATAAAAATCAAGCTAGACATAAAAATTCCCAGATATGGATGGAAGTTAAAATACAACATACCAAAACATATAGGATACAATGAAGGTAGTTGTATGAAGAAGGTTTATAGCTCTGAGGACACACATGAAACGCTCAGGAACATCTCAAATAATTTACCGATACAGCTTAAGGCCATGGCAAAGCAATGACAAGCCAAACAAAATCAGCAGATAGAGAGAAATAATTAACATCATGGCAGAAATTAATGAAATAAAAATTAAAAACAAAAAGAACAAATTAAAGAAAAAGTTATTTAATAGAGTAACATTATTGACTAACTTATAGGTAAAATCATCAGAAAAGATGAAGACTCAAATTAATGGAATTAGAGATGAATATGGCGACATTGTGATGGATAACAATGAAATTCAAAAAAATCTGTAAGTCATATATTAAAAACTTGTATAAGATTGAAAAATGCTAAATTGGAGAAAAGGAATAAATACATGTCTAGAGTAATATAACTTTTAACCAGGGTTAAAACTTGAACAAGGATGGCATCAATAGACATGCAAATATGGAAGGAGGGAATCTCATGGGTTCTCAACCCTTGACAAAAAACTACAGGAAATTAAAGATTACTAAGAGCAGGAGAAATAGCCTTTCTAAGCAAGAGCCCCTCAGTTTATTATCCAATACTAAGTTGTCAGCGCTAAGATCATATATATATATCGATACATATACATAATCGTATAAACTGATCAGGATGTGTTTGTATATTTAGAAGTAAATGTGTGTGTGTGTTTGTGTGTGTGTGTGTGTGTGTGTGTGTGTGTGTGTGTGTGTGT
>CAJQZJ010032473.1:15685281-15708290 GCA_907164525.1 Lophiomys imhausi
AGGTATTCACTAAATCTAACTTATATTAATCTATCAGCCCCTTCAAGGGAGACTTTCAAAGAACATTTTAAAGATCTGTGTGATACTCTCTCCACAAATCCCTAGAACGTCTACTTTTGAGAACTCCAATCACAACTCTGAGGATTAGTGTGCCTAAAAATTTTATGGCAGTCTAGGGAATGGAGGTGTTGGTGGCTGTCAGTCAGGCAAATCTACTAAGTAAAAAAGGAGGCTGGCATCTGAAAACAATCATTTTAATATAATGACAACTATGGCAACCAAATATGACTCAGAGGTAGGTATGTTCATCCTCATTCCTAGAAAATTAGGTGACCAGAATCCTAGCTGGCAGAAAATTAAGCAACCAAACAAAACACTCACCATAGGGTGACTAAATATCATATCACCAAAAATAGCAGAAATCCCAGGGTCGGGCTAGGTAGCAGCTAGCCTCCTAAAACTCTGACTCTTCTCATCTTCCCTCTCCAGAAGCCCGTGTGATAAAGACCACGGGAGCACAGAATGAGCAGGAACCAAATATCAAATTGAAATTCTCATCTTTGAGGGAGACAGTGCTATTTGTGAATTACCACCGATTATTGGCAGTTGTGTTGTTCTCCTTGATAGTCAAATGAAAAAGAAAAGAAAACAGATGCTGCCTCATTCTGCCACACCAGCTGAAGGACAAAAGTTCATCATTATAACCTGGGCTTAATTCTCAAACCCTTCTCTGTTGGTAGGAGTTAGAAAACAAGTAAGTGTGGTGGAGCATATCGGCCACACGGTGGCGCCAGTGCTTCATGTAGCTTAGAGAACCTTTGGAGAACCATTGCCTTAGAAGTCTCAAGAGGATTTAAAGCTAGAATGGACCAAACCTGAACTTTTGAGGACAAAACTTGGGAAATGGCTTTGTCATTATATATAAAAATATCTGTTTGAACCTTAAACATTTCATAATTTTAAACACGTCCAAATCGCTGTCTGTCTTCATTAAATAATTATAATGTCTTCTTTTGTAACATGAAATGGAATTTTTACAACTTTCAGATTACAGCCAGTTCATATGATTTCCATAGACGAATCTGGCCAAAGAACCACTACTACTTCATTTATTTAATTCTGAGTTATTAGATCTTCAGGTCCAACCTACAAACAGACCCTAAGTGCCCAGACCAGACAACAATAGCTAGGCATCAGGAGCACTGAGGGACAAGGGAAAACATTTAAAGCCAGGCTTTGTTAAATGTAGGGAAGTTTTAAGGGACGAGGGAAAATATTTAAAGTTAAGCTATGTTAAATGTTGGAAAGTTTTGAAGTTTTTGTGTATAAGTTTCCTAGGACTACTACAACAAATTACCACAAAATAGGTGACATAAAATAACCCTAACTGTCATTTTAAAGATCTGGAGGTCATAAACACAAAACAAATGTATCAGAAGGACAGAGTTACCCCAGGATGTGGGAGAGAACACTTTCATACACTTCCTGGCTTCGGAAGCCCCAGATGGCTCTGGATGGTGGCAGCAGCTCCAGTCTCTGTCACTACATTCCCTTGCCCTTCCTTCCTTCCTGGGTCTCCGTCTTGTAGAAGAGATTTTGTCATTAGAGTTTGTGGGTAGACTAATCAGGACGACCTCATCCCAGGACACTTAAGTATTACAAAGACTCCCAACCATAAGTGTGTTCTCACATCCCCAGGTATACCTGCAGTTGAGGCAAAAAATGTCACCCAATCATTTTCGCATGGAAGTAGATTGTCCACTGATATCTCCCTAGTCTCATCATCATTATTGACTCTCAGTCAGTCTGGAAACAAGCCAGCTCATAGAAAGTGGTAAAGTTTCATTAACTATCAATGTAGGAGTGGGAGTTTCTCGGAGTTTGTCATTAGTTAAAAATCAAAACAACACTTACCTTACAGATGTCTGAAAACCCCTTTCTGAGTCTGTTAAATAACATTCTATGTGTGTTATTAAGAATATTGACTGGACATTGGGAATGCATGCTAAGCCATATAACTCTTATAATTGTAGCCTATTTATTTCTGTTGTTTTGTATTGTATTTATAGTTATAAGAAAAAGAACCATTTTTTAGACTGAAAGGGAGAGCTGTTGGGGGGAAAAAAGAAATACCTTAAACTAAAAAAAAAAAAAAAAGAAGAAGGGAAGAGGATGGGGGATTGTGGGGGAGGAGGGTGGAAGGGTGGGACTGGAGGGGCGAGTAGGGAGGGGATTGTGATTGAGATGTAAATTGAAGAAATAAAAAATAAATTATTAAAAAAAAAAGAATGGCTGCAGTGATAATATTCACTTTATACTTCTACAATGATAACAACATATTCAAATCAGATTAGTCTTTTAAGAAATGTTTATCTTTAATTTTTGATTATGTATATACTTGTATGTCTGTGTGTGGTCATATGCATATAAGTGTAGTACCCACAGAGATCAGAAGAGGGTATCAGATGCTGTGGAGCAGGAATTACAAGTGATCGAGAGCCATCTGATGTGGGTGCTGGGGATGCTGGAAACCTATCAAAGGTCCTCTATAATACCCAAGGCATCTTTCCAGTCCTGGAATTAACCTTTTTTTTTTTTTTTTCAGGTATAAACAAGTGGTTATGAAATCTCATTAGTTCTCTGTTTTAGAAGAGAAAACATAGATATTGACTACATTACATGTTTGGAAAAGATGTTTGTAAAAGCGTTCTTGATTATACAAAACTATAGGAGAATGGAACATGTGCCTCCTCCTCTCATCCAAACACAGCATAAAGAGAAAATGTATAGTCTCAAATGCAGAGTCAGAGCCCCTCCTTTCCCAAGGCTGGTCTTCTAACCTGACAACAACAGCAGTGTGACTTGAGATCTTGTCAGAGATGCAGAACCTCTGGTCCCACCCAAGACTGAATCAAAGACACCTCTTAGTCCAATCCATAGGGAGGTACATGGACACAAATCTTGGGGAAGTTCTGCCCTAACTGATCTTGTTGGTAAGCCTTGTTTCTATATATGGACTTTCTGGGTATTTCCTGTTATTAAGATCTCATTAGGAATAGCCTCCAAGATGAGCAATTGGATTAAGGAAAGAAGAGGAGAGTTTCTGATGATGCCTAGCATGAACCCCAGAATGGGATCCCCAGTAGGAGCATCTGATGTGCACACTAGTCATGTTTAGCTCAGGCGACTGGAGAACTGATGGATATGTATCAACTGAGGAATCTACAAAGTCTGTGTTCTCAATGCCAGCCTTTGAGTTTGGTATTTCCAGGGATTAACTGCAAGGGAGTGCCAGGGATGTTGCTTAAGAAAAGAAAAAGTAAAGGAAGTGGGAACAAAGAAAAGGACGATATAAAAGGAAGGAAGAACAAGAAAGAAAGGGGAAGGGGAAGTAAGCACCCCATTACAGAATCCTTTCTTTCTTTTTCTTTTTTTTTTTTTTTGCCCTTCCTCATTTCTGGTTCCTTTCCAGAACACGTGACTAATGATAACATTCATCTCAATAAGGTAAGAGCCAGTCCTGCTCTGAGCTGCCCAGATGAAAGGTGCACTCCAATCTCAGTGTGTCTCCTATTATTTAAAAGCAGAGTTCCTGACTGAGCTGCGAGGCTTCACATGGTCCCACTGTGGGTCGGTGGGCTTTCTGGCAGGGCCATGGTTGCCAGGGAAACTGCAGCAGAAAAGGCTGCTGGGACTGTGGATTCTTGGTTGAGTGGTGACGTTCAAAGCAGAATACCACATATAAGACACACTTTCAGTGACCAGGGCAAAGCAAAGGATTACTGGAGGGGAGCACGTCCATTTGGTTGTCAGCTCCCAGCACTGGAGGGTGTAACCTTCTCTGGATCAACAAAAGGTACTGATAAACCATGAGCATAAACATGTGTGTCCCACAAAGGAACTGAGTTCTTCTCTAGTGGGTCACTGAAGTCTTTCTAGTCTTCTCACAGGCAAATGTGAGAATTCAGTGGTTAGGTCAGACTCAGGGATCCTTGGCTATGAGTGTCCTGTTCATTAAGGACCAGAAGAAAGGTTGCTTTGCCATCGTCTCAGCTGGGGGAATGTGTGTGTGGATGATTAGGAAAGGCCACTTATTTGTTTTGCTCACTGCACATCTGTGAACTTGTCTTGACTGCTCCCCAGTGGAAATAGGTCTTCCTCTCTGCTCCCTGGGAATGGCATTCAAGATTTTTATTATCACATTCTATTGTTGCTATTTTGGGAATGTCTATTATTCCCCCATGCCTATTACTTTACTAGTCAAATAATTTTCTTGATAAAGGATTATGTGTATTATTTCTTGCAAGTGGCCAGCACAGTGTCTGACAAAGAGGGTTCTCAATAATTATTTTGAGTAATTTGTTCTACTGAGGTGAAAGCCGAGGAAAAGTGGGAAACACAGCCATGCATGGAATACCTCCAAGGAACAAGGACAACGTAATCATCTACTTAAATACTTTTCTTAGTTGCAAGCCATTTATATAGTTAAAGCACCTAATTTTCATGTTTCTTCTACCCCTATAGGTAGGTGGTGCTATTTTCACAGAAAAGAAACTCAACCAAAGAAAAGTAAAGTAGTTACAGGAGATGTCCCAACTGAGCCAATCAGATTTTCCATACACATCTCTTAGTCAGTGTGTCAGTGTTCTAAAGACTTTTGGTAGGTTTTGTAGAGTCCTATATATGGCACTGCTCAGAGTATGAAGGACACAGACCTCTCATGGTGGTGGAACCATCCTTGATGAGAGGGAAGTTAGATTCCACATTGGCTGGAATACAACTGGTACCCAGTGATGTGTTTGCATAATGATGCCAATAAAATAGAAAAGACAAGATACACTAGGGTCAAAACTTAAGTTCCGCTATTTACTATCGCTGGAGGAATTTTCAAGTGGTTTAAATACTTTATCTCTAACTCAGGTGAATTACATGACTTTCCTTTAAAAAAAAAAAAGTGAGACTTAGACAATATACGCAAATGCACCTAACATAATCCCAACATAAGCTAAGCCCTAAGGGAATTGTTATCACTTTTATTACTAGTACTATCATGGTAAGTATGCATCTTATTGTTATTACAAACATGGTTGTTTGAGATTTTTCTTTGATTGATTCTTTAAAGGGATGAGGATATAATCACATAAACAAACGCTCTACCACTGAGAGATATATGCCCAGCTATGAGGATTTTTTTTTAAGAGCTGTTTAATTTTTAAATATTTGGAACAGGGTCTTTCTGTGTCATCTGAGTGGCTTTCAGGACACTCTGCCTGCATTGGCTTTTCGAGTACAGGGGTTACAGGTATGAGCATCACTTAAATATTACTTCAAAATCTTTGCTTCTTCCAAAACGTAGTGAAGAAAAAAATTGTGTCACTCAAGGAAAGAGAGTGGATTTTATTTAGTCAGTTGATATTCTCATCATATGAAGTCGGTGACCTATTGTGGGATTTGCAGAAGTCACTTGAATGAGGTCTTTTCCATGTTTGTAAAACTGGATAGCAAAAGCCAAACTGAATTTTGGAAACTAATTTGGACACTAAAATGTTTGGCTTCCCTGCACCTTGTTCCTTAACTAAAATTTACAGAAATGCTCTTCTTTGTTTTCTCTATTTAACATGGACAGACTAGAAATTCTTTCCCCTTCTGCTGTCCCACTATCTTGTAAGAGTATCTGAAATTATTTCCATGCAACATATATCTAAACAACAGCTTGTTAAGGACATGGCCTGCTCTTTCTTGGTGGCTTTCCTCACTCTGTAAATTCATTGTCACCCACTTATCCATGTCTTCCTAAGAAAACATTCTACAGCTGGAGAAACCACCCACGAGCAACTCAACAGCAAAGGAATATGCTTTGCTGAGTTTCCCATAATCACTAGCTGCTAGAGGCCATGACCAGAACCCATCAGACACCAGTAAGCCTTGGCCCTAATTGTCTGGATGTAGGATCTGCCACCAAGTCTCTACTTCTAGCTCTCTTGAGAAGCTCAGCCCAAGTTCACATGGCCAGCAATGCTTCAGCTATGCAACTCCAGTTATTGCTGAAGGTGCCACTTCAAATGTTCACTTTAGACTCACTGGGGACATTAACAGAACCCCATATCATTCGTTAATCCAGTGTTGGTCTCCTGACAGCTCCATGGCTGACCTTGTGTCAGGGATCAGTGTTTCCCAAGCATTTGCATTGTTTGTACCAAAGTGTTCTTCAGATGATGGGATCCGTAAAGAAGTGGCACCATACTTGATGCATTTCACTCCTTTAGTATAGACTTTGCCTTTGAAGTTAGTCCATTGTCAAAATAATAGCTTTACTTGAGAATCCTGGGCTGTTTCCACAGATAATTCCAGAAAGATTTCAGTCACAGGCTGTACAGCTGAATGTGCTCAGCACACTTTTGAATCAAATGGGCTCATCTGCATCTCAGCTTAGTTTTTTTTTTTTTTAAGCCACAACCAGAGACAGAAATGCAGTTAAAGTATTATATTTAGCATTGCATATGCTTGGGTCAAAATCAGCTCAGAATAGCAGTGCTAGAAATGAAGTCAAGCTCCCTAAATGTGATTGAATCTTAGAATGTTAATGTTAAATCAATATTAGCATTGAAGGAGTTGTTGATTTTTACAGCAGTAACCAAACCTAGGAAGGTAAGAGGCCATTTACCTCCTGGTTAATAGAAGAATTGGGACCAGTGCTCACTTATTAAACCCAATACATGTGGACTCTAACTGGTCTCTTATTTTGGATGCATGTTTTAAATGAACAGCTCTGTCTGTTCACAGACATTATCTCACTTGATTTGCACACAAGTTGTATTGATTCCTGTGTACCAATCTATTAAATTAAGTGGGAACCTTCAGAACACATTTATGATTATACCTCCTCTGCCTCTGGAGTTCACCCTCCTCAACTATAAAGATCTCAATTTGGGTGAAATCTGGACATGTCAAGATGCCAGGAGTCACAGTACTGTGTACAAGGTAGCTTTGCTGTCTCGTCTGTTCTTGACAGATGCTCAGGGATTCAAGCTGACACTAGCAAGCTCAGTTCAAATTATTCAGTTACAGCTATACAAAGAAAAGGAGACATGGCATGGGGGGGGGGGTGGAAGACAGCACAAAAGAGTGATTTGTTTGGGAAGAAACTCTTTCTTCTGCCTAGCTCCTAGCTTCTCCTGACATTCAAAGGGATTAAGACAGAAAGCAAGAGGAATGACTAACACAGCAGCCTGCTCACCTCAGAGCTGTAACTCCTGTGGGTCCCTGCATTGCAGGAGGTGTGAAAGAGGAAGAGCTGGCGGGGTGCATAACAGGGACTTCAGCCAGCAGAACTGCACATGTCTGCACTGCTGGTGATTAGGAGATCTGGATTCCTCCAGGACACAGTCTTGAGCAAGTCTTCTGACTCCCTCAGAAACTATCCACTGACCTAGGTCATGGGGCGTTTGGATCACGTCAGTGTTATTAAACAGCATCACAGTTACCAGGGATGATGGTTACGAGTTGCAGAAGCAAAAGTCTTTGTTCTATAGAAATCAAAAGTGTAAGCTGTGTGGAATGGGGTGATTTTAAGGCTGGGTGTGTGAGAACCCTTCCGTTGCACCCCCTCCCCTATTCCTGCCCCTGGAACATACAGTCCATTATCTATTGAGCAAGGCTGCAAGCAAATTGCTGCTCTCTAAGGGTCTCTGTTCTCATCTTTCTATTCTCTCTTCCATGTCAGTCTGACCTTTGTGCCCAGTGCCTTCAACATATCACCCGGAGGGGAGGGAGTCAGATGGCTCACCACAGCCTCTGATTTCCAGAGCCAAAGTGAGCATTGCCATCCAGATGGCACTAAAAATACCCTGTGCCAACCCAGCAGATGAATACTTTAAGTGGTGTAAGACTTACGGCTGACAGGTAGAACTTAAAATGGAGTTCGGTGCATATTTGTGTCTATGTGCAAGTGACATTGATGTCAGGTGTCTTCCCAGTTGCTCTCCTCCCTAATATTTGGAGTATTTTTGAAATTACTTGAAGCTGGAAATCACTGATAGGGTCTCATTTGATGAGCCACGGGGATCTTCCTCTCTCTACTTCCCCAGTGCTGGGGTTACAATTAAGTTCATCACCACTTGGCTTTGTACCTGGACTCCAGGTGGTGAAACTCAGGTCCTCATACTTGATCAGCAAACACTTTATTGGTAGAGCCATCTCTCCAGGCCATAAAACAGTTTTGTAATATCCCTATAAATCTTGAAATTTCTAAATAACCATTTGATGAAAAAAAGATTTCTTTTAATACAAAATATATTCTGTATGTAAACTGACTTAAAATTCTATTTATGAATAAAAATAACCTCAAATACATTTCTCAGTTTCATCTCTTGCCATTAAAACTACCTAGACTCTCCCTAAGTTCTGCTGCACTCTGTGTTTTGACAAGAACATTAGTTGCTGGGCTCTGGCCTCTCCCCATTGATCTTCTCCCACCTCCATTTTGTGTATCTAGACTGAAATCATTACCATTCTGTATCATGATTTCACACACTAAAGTCTTTTCTTCAGTCTGATTGATATTTTAGGAACTCTGCATTTAGGATCACTGAGTGTAAGATTACTAATCTGTATAAATAAACCCATTTTCTGTCTGCATCACTCTTATAAAATGGGTTCTGTGTGCACCTAAAATGTGATTTTTATTAATTCCCAAGAGGTTTTTACAAAACAATCAACAATACCACTATGTAATATATTTACATTTTCCCCCTGAAATGTCATGGGTAACATCTCCTTAAAATGATTGCAAATATGAGAATTGCTATGTGTGAAATCCCTGTTGTTTTGGAATTTTGGCTGAGGCTCCAAAGTTGCTAGAGAAAGGTGTTAAATATCTGTGCATTCTAAAAAGAGATAACTGATCATACAAGCAGTATTTTCTAAGAGGTAATCCAAAGCATAGTGTGCTTACATTTATGCTAGCATTCTTCATCTATGCCAATTACAAAGAGATATTGGCCATGGAAAGGTTTGAGAGTGCAAGTTTTCCTCAGGGGTTGTTGCTAAGGTGGAGAATATCACTGGAACTTGAGTAAGAAGAGGATAGTTGTCTTCCAGAAGTTACATTATTGAAGCTTCTAGAAAATGCCTTATGAAAGGAAAATCACTTGCTTGAACAGGGAAGATCAGTTATACATTGTCTATGGATATTTGCAAACTTCAGAGTTCTGTGAGCTCCTCTGGTCTTTCCATTTTTACAGACAATGCTACAGCTAGCTGGGATATATCTGATTGGCACCTGGAGAAGTCCATGACATGCAGGCAATGTTCAGATTGACTCAAGGCCAGAAGAGCAGAAAATGTTCATAGACCAAGAGTGTCATTCCTGGAGTGTGTGTCCCTGTAGCAGAAAGATGCATTAAAAAAATAAAAAACTAGTCTTAAATGTTTGCAAAATCTCTGCTCATAATGGCACTGTTGAGATCCCAAGGGATAAGGCTATAAGTCCATAAAAGTGAATGCACCAGGACTTAGTGTTTGTACAGCTCGCACTTATAGGACAGCTAGACTACAGCCTTCTTAGACCCCCCTGCTTTTTCTTCCCAGCTCTTAATACAGCCCTTGAGGAGACAGAAACGAAAGGTAGGAAGAAGGACTTCAGGAAGGAGTGAGTGGGAATGGAACAAAAACTTATCCAATTTCCAGCCTCTAAGTTCATTTCCTGAACTAGGCTGACATTGGCCAATAATTAGATGTATTGACATGTGAGAGGTTAGAGTCTTATAATTAGACTCAGCTATGCATTTCAGAAGTGCATGAAAAATGTCAGTCATACCCAAATAGGATGGTATCATGGCATAATGAACTCCTGTGGCCTTATCACCCAGCACCAAAGGCTCCTATCTATTTATACCTTATACTCTTCTGCATATGAAGTAGAAGCAAGGCTCCATATGACTATCATAATTCATAATGTAAAATTCTAGTCTAATGTCTCAGTACCATCAACCTTGAGGCATCATAGGCTCTCCTCCCTTTTGATGTGCCTAAAAGCTAGTAACAAAGACCTCCATTTAGTGTTTTGTGGTAGAGGGATTGGTCTCCTCCTGCATAACAGTTTGTGTGTTTAGAGGAATGATGATATGCGTGCACCGGAGGGTCTGAAGAGATTTATCAATCACACAATGGAACTTTATGGAAAGAATAAGGCAAGCATCCAAGTTGCTCTGAAATGACTTGAGCCAAATGCGAATCAAGTGGTTTGGGGCTTTGTTGTAGCTACAAAGTGGGGTTTGGGTGGGTTTTATGCCGTTAGCTGTGCACAGCACTATCTAGTAGACATCCCTTCACGTTGTCTACACTCCCTAGGCCTACATGTCCCCCTTACTAAGTCCTCAGGCAGTCTGTAAACAGAAAGACAAAAGTTGCTGCCCATAGCAGTTCCTCTCAGCCAACAGTACTGCGCCAGAAGGCAGAGGCCAAGAGCCGCGAAGAGCGGCGTGGCATTTCTCCCAGTATCGGTTCTCACTGGGAACGCTGAATAGACACCATAAATTATAGCTCTTCACAGATGAGTTTCTAGGAATATTTTTGTTCTCTGCTTCTATTACGTGTTCCTTCTTAGCAATAGATGCCAGAGGCTGAATCTGGTCCTTGGGGGAATTAATTCAGCAGCTCATCCCTCAGCAGTGTTGAAGATCTTCCCCTGGTGTCTCAGCATTCAGCCAAAGAAACACTCATGCTGAAGCTGAGAATCAGCTAAACACCAGAGGATTTGAATGGAATACCTTAAAATCTATCAGAAAAAAAATCACATCACATTTTTTTTTCCTTCTGTGAATGGGTCTAAGTACCCAAAATACCATGGAGGCTACATCTCTCATTAGTTCAACAGTGTCTTCGGTTCTAAAATGCATCACATCGTTGTGGTAAGTCCCCACTCTGATAGGACATAAATATTGGTATTCTTTGTCCCACTTGGGAAAACCAGTGATGCACACCTCTTTCCCTGTCATATGTAATGAATAGTTTATAGTTTAATGGATTGTTTTCAAAAGATACCAAAATAATTTCTTTCAATTAAAAAAATAACCTACATGTTTTCTTACTTCCTATGTTATTATCTTATTTTTATTTATTTTATGATTTTTGGTGCTTTGGTGCAAGTATATGGGTTCACCACTAGGATACCAATGCTACCACATGAATGGGTGTGTCAGAAGAAAACATCCAGCCTTGGTTCTTCCTTTCCAGTTTGTGGATCCTGGGACTTAAAATTAGGCCATCAAACTTGAGGGCAGGCACCTTTACCTGATAAGCCATATTGCTGGCCCAAAATTTACATTTTTTTAAATATTTTGTACTCTTTAACCAACCATTGTGGTGATAGATACTTGTGTTAGTATTACATTTTAACACAAGAGATAAACATGATCTACATACCAACCTTATAGTGTCAGAGTGCTCTATATTTGACTTCACAGTTACCATTGAGATTTGCATTTTCATGTTGTTTGTTAATTAAAGCCCCTTTATTTGTATTTGAAGGCATTCCTTTAGCATTTTTTGTAAGGGATAGAAGGTATGAATTCTCCCAGCTTTTATTCATCTGGAAATGTCTTTATCTCCCTTTTATTTCTAAAGTAAAGTTTTAGCAGATATAGACTTCTTGTTTGACAGTTCTGAGTGCCAGCACTTTGAATCTACCACTGTCCACTCACCCACCTCCCCCCACCCCAATCTGTGGAGAAGTCTACTGATAGTTTTCCTATGTGAAGGTTCTTGTTTCTTGCTGCTCTCAGGGGTCTCTTGAACCTTAGAGATAGTTTGGTTATAATATTACTGTGGTTTTCTTTGGATTCATCTTACTTAGGATTCTTTGTACTTTACAAACCTGGATATTCCCCTCTCTACTTTACATGAGTAGCTGGAAATCAGGAATCATGAATATATATATATATGTATATGAATATATACATATACGTGTGCATGTGCATGTGTATCGGAAGTTGTCAAGTGCTGGATATCAGAGTTTTAATTTTTTTACCCAGATAGTCACTAAAATCTTACCAGAATATCACTTACTGAGATTGAGAGAGAGAGCAAGAGAGAGAAAGTAAATAAAACTTGAAGAATTTATGTACCACAATGAACAACTTAAAACACAATGACTCAATTTTCTTTGTTTCCTCATGAATGTCTGTGTGTGTATGTGCATATATGTGTGTGTTCATGTGTGCACAGATACATGTACACATGCATGGCAGATACTGTAGAAGCCTTAGGACAACCTCAGGTAACATTCCTTAGATATCATCCACAATTTTTTCATCAGGTAGGGTCTCTCACTTACCTGGAACTCCCCAAGGAGACCAGGCAGGCTGGCCGGCAAGCCCTGTTAATCCACCTGCCTCTACCTCCCTTGTTCTGGGATTACAAATCTCCATGTCTGCCCTTTTTATATAGGTTCTGAAGAGTGAAATTAGGTCTTCATTGTTCCTTAGCAAGCATTTTACAGACAGAGCTATCTCATGGCCCCTGTTTTCTTCTTTTTAAAATTAGCTCTCATTTGGCTTGTTTCCTTAGTCTTTCCATGTGAAAATGAATTATGCATTGTGATATAACTTCATAACTTCAGATTTAAGACTCCATAGGAGGCAGGGTGGAATCTCATTTAATAGTTTGGGCTGTGTGTCAGAATTCTAGCAGTACCACTTTCTAATCATTTGACTCTGAAAAACTTTATTAAGTATGAAAATCTCAGTTTCCTTATCAGAAACGATATATTTGTTTCTTCTGAGGCAAAGGTCCGATTACCACTCACACAAGCTGGAAGAGAAGAGGCCAGATCAAGGATGCCAAACAGGAGCTGTTGTACCCATATGTGACAGCTTGCTGATTCAGGGTATGTTACTGCATATTTTCAAATAGTGCCCACCAGTCATCCTTTCTCTGTGTACATGTTTTTCCACATAGTCTTCAAACATGCCCATTGCCATATATATTTTTATATTTGAGACTTTAATTTATCTGAGTGATAGACTAAGTGCTATGTCCTTAAGAGGCAGAAACATAAATTCATTTTTATCAAAATAATATAGCTCAGCTTGAAATTGCACCACTCTTCATTTAAGTGTCTACATACGTCTTTGGAGGGCTCTCTTATCTGGTATTAGAGGTAGATTTATGCCTGTCTGTAAAACTCGTTGGGGAGATAAATGGTAACAATAACAGTCACAGGAAACAGAGACAATAACAACTATTTGCTTTGGCAAAAAAAGAACAAAAAGAAGAACCAAACTGAAAACCCAGTGCACTAGTAGGCAGCTGTCAGAAGCTGCACTATCTATAGGGCTGTGTGACTGCTTATAAATCATAGAGAAATTCACCTGGGAAAGTAGCCTAAAAGAATGAAGTTCTGTACAAAATTATTTCTGGCTGATACCCTCTCCTTAGTGTTTAATCGCCACCTCAACCCAAATTGGTACCCAGTCAAATGTTAGCTATTTAAATCTAGTCCTAAGGGTGCACTCCATGTCTTTATGGGTTCACTTATCTTTTCTCAGCGTCTACAAACTCTTTTTGTTTTAGACTGAACCTTTAACCATCAATTTTTCTTGTGAATTCTGTGCACTTAATCAAGTGTGATCTCACAGCATCTCAGACCTTTCTCTTCACGCTAGGTGCAAGTTTTCAGCACAGGAAGAGCTGAGTTTATAAATGTGCTCTAGGAAATGGCTATCTCAAAATGTGCCTACCTTTTCATATCTACTATATCAGGATGTATGGAAATAAAGAATCAGAAACATTACTCTTGAATTTTAGGTAATATTCTGAATGCCTTGTTTTACTTTTTTTTTGGTCTTTATGAATGTAATATTGGAGAAAATAATGACAAATAATATAACCACCAACCACTTGAGAAATATACCAAAGGTAATAATATACTCTTCCAAAACTTAAATCATAGCTGCCAGAAACTGAGTAGCTAATTAAGACCAGGTATCCAAACCAGGCTCTCTTCCATCATCACTTCCAGCACATGGTTTTCACAAAGTCAGAGGGATTTCAGGCTTTCATTTGCAGTCTCATGGGTACGTTGAAACAGTGACACAATGAAGCTCAGAATATTGGCTGATCCCCCTAAAAAAGTCGTAAATTGATCTGGACAAATTAATACTCAAAAATTCAAAGAGAATAAATAAAAATAAAAATAAACCACAAGTGACTGAGTGGATTTTTTAAAAGTAGACTTACTACCAATATCTTTGAGAAATGCAATGCTACTTTATTATCACTGTTCACGTAACAGATGGCAATTAAGGAAGTCAGAAAGGAACCTAAGGGCAGATTACAGTGGCAACATTTTAAAAGTTTTAAAGCTGTCCAAATTTTTGATCCTTGCCAAATTTATATTTTAATTGACATGTTTTGTTCTACGGCTTCTTAGTCACACATTCACATTTATGTGATATGAGAGTCAAGATTGACTCTCACAACTCTTTGTTTTGCTTTTATTAAGTTTATTTATTTATTCATTTTACATCCCATTCGTAGCCCCCTCCCCTCCTCTAGGTCCTGCCGTCCTCCCCACTTCCATCTATCCCCCTTTTCTTCTCCTAGGAAAAGGGGAGAACCCCCGTGCCATCCCACCCCAGCATATCCAGGTGCATTAGGACTGAACATGTCCTCTTCCCTTGAGATGAGGCACCGTAGCTCCGTTAGAGGAAAGTGTTTAAAAAGCAGCCATTTCTCTGAAAAAGGAAAGTGAAGAAGGTATCAGAAGAGTCTCACAACCTTTCAGTAACACAAAGCCTGACTCCAAACAGCTCTTATTGCTCCTCATTGTTTGTTTGGACCTTGTCTTTAGTCACCTTGGAGTTGTTGCAATCAAAACCCAGGAGGGGCACAGACCTTCTGCTGTCCAAAAATTAATTAGTGGGAGCCAACTCCAAGATTCCATTTTCCTTTATTCAAACAGGGCTGGCATGTGACTCATGTCTCAGTCTTCCTTGTAGCCACAGGCAAATGTCATTCCCTCTTAACTTACTTGCTGTCTCCAGGCTGACATGATGGTTTCATCCCCTCTCTGTTGATAACTCTGTAACTCCAAATAAGGGGGACAGAATGTTCAGTTTCTAACACCTCTAATGTTGTGGTCCCTTCCCTTGACTTTACCACAGTTTACCATGTCATGACATTTTCTTTTGTCAGTATATATTTTCTCATGGGAGCTGCATGGGAAACAATCTTTCTAAGAATTCCCTGTGTTCTGTCATTCTTCACCTGACAGTGTTGCCTACACAGGCTCATGGGCTTTTGATCAGATGTCTGAGAGCCACTGTCATTCCAGAACTGGAGGAGGGAAGATAAAAGCAAGGCCTGGAAGACCCCATAAGAGTAAGTGATAAAGTTGGTATTCCCACTATATGTAGGAAAGTCTTATGGAATAGCAGCAGGAAGAAAGAAAAACTCAAATTCCACAGGTTCAATTATGCTTAGATGTGGAATTTGGGGTTTAAGCAGCATATAAAAAAGTCTGGAAATAAGAGCATACTTGTATTTCAGAAAGATAACTCTAAAGCCAGGATTAGTTAGAAGCTTCATTTATTAAGGATATCTGGTTTCCAGTAATAGGAAAAAATGGTCAAAAAACAACTAAAATAAGAGGAACGTGCTGCAAAGTGTTGAGATACATCACTTCATCAAGGAAGTTGTTAAACAGCTGGAGGTATGGACAGAACCAAGAGAGCTCCACAAGTTCTGGACCAAGAACCTACTGTGTCTTATGTATACCACTTTCACCAAAATATGCTCCCTATGTCCTTACACTGTAAGAATGAATGCTTGACATTTCCAAAAAAGAAACAGAAAAAAAAAAAGAATTTTATCCAGCTTATATCATAGTCTT
Organism: Lophiomys imhausi; assembly: GCA_907164525.1. NCBI lineage: Eukaryota > Metazoa > Chordata > Mammalia > Rodentia > Muridae > Lophiomys > Lophiomys imhausi. The sequence goes on from CAJQZJ010032473.1 coordinate 15,701,174, forward strand.
GCTCCGTAGAGGGCTAGCAAACAGGCATGTCATTAAAACTGTTCATGTTGGACCCCTTTGCATCTTGCTGTGAGTTCAGTAAGCACTTAAAAGAGCTATATAGAAATTGTTCAATATACATATGGAAGAGTTGATAAAATGGAGGACAATCACAGAACATATCATACATATATTTATTAGGAGCAATGGCATTTGGATGTAAAATGCAAAAAAAAAAAACTACAATAGCCCTTCGAGGTGAAAAGATAGGACAATAACATGGCAGTCATGATGAGGTTCTATGATACTATAGGTATTCACAACTGAACTGTTAGCTTGCTGTTTTGTTGGCAACCATTCAACAACTACAGCTGAAGACATCTTGGTTCCTAGAAAAACCACAGAAGCAAAGAGCCAACATCAAATTGATTGGTAGCTCACTACTATTTGCCCTAAGATCCTTCCCTGTTGAAAGTACCTTTTAAAAAACCCAAAACCCAAAACAAAACAAAACAAAAAACTGGACAACAACAAAACACTTTTGAGGACCCCTCCTGTTGGAGCACTCTGGTGACCATGATTAAAACCATGGCCCATTTATTCTTATGAGTGCTCCCCCAATTCCTTTTCTTCAATAAACTTCCCTTGATTTTATACTCATATATTGCCTGTGTGTTTCATTTGTTGAACTTGAGAACCGGGCTCCAGAGTTGTTAGCTCTGTTGTTCACCAATTAGAGGATCCCTTTATACCAATATTAAGTCCTTCTGAATCTATTGATCAGACTCTGTTGCACTTAAGGAGAAGTGCATGAAAGAAGGATGAAACTCTGTTTCATCTTTGCAAGTTATCAGTATAGAAAAGGAAGATGTTTGGAGAGGAGGTAGAATATTTATTCCCTTATCGAACTACTAGATTTATGTTAAATGCCTATTCAACACACCCAGCAATACTAAGACACGATTTGGGAATGTAAGAAGAATCACTGAATTTTTTTTAGTGTTACTGCATCCCTAGAAGTCATTGGCACAAATGCTATCACCAAAGGAGACTATAAAGAGAAAGAAATTCAACTCGTGTGCTATAAACAATGATTCATGACCTTGGAAGCAGAATTTTTTTTAAAGGCAGAGAAAGATGTCACTTCATTGTTACTTAGAAAGTTATTAGCAAGCATGTGAAAAAAAAGGGATGCTAAAGTACAGTAAGAGATGGGATTAAAGACTGATTAACAGATCAGAAGCATAAAAGCAGAAATGGTGAATACAGAATTGGGTTATTTGTCCTGGCATTTTGTTGATGGAGGAAAAGAAAGTATTGGATTATTTGTTCATATCTGTATCTGGTTACAAGAGCAATGCAAAAGCCAGGCATGGTGTCGTATGCCTTTAATTGCAGCATTTGGAAGGCAGAGGCAGGCAGATCTCTGTGAATTCTAGGCCAGCCTGGTCTACAAAGTGAGTCCAGGACAGCCAGGATTACTCAGAGAAACTATGTTGCCCTCCCAAAAAAAAAAAAAAAATGAATGCAAAATTTTTAAAACTGCAGAAAACCCAAAAGCACAGACTAAACAATTATATACAAAGATGTGGACATGAGCACCTATAAAAGAAAGAAAAAGATATTTATGATAAAAGAGAATATAATTAAGGATGAGTCTTTGGGAAATAATAGTATTAATAAGGGGCTACTTTTAGAAAGATAAACTATCAGTTCTTTTTAATGAGGATAATCCGGAAGAAAGAAGCAGAGGAACTTGGTAGTTTCCTTTCAATCAGAAGTAGGAGGTTAGCAGGTCAGCGGTATTTGCAAAGAGTGAGGAGGTAGAGGACTGAGCTGACAGGGACTGAGTTGAAGAGAATGCCAGGAATCAGGAAAGGGATCTTTCTAACAGCGAGTAATTCAAAGCAAAAGGAGAGGCTCACCAGGCATCAAGAATAAAACATTTGGGGGGGATCCAAGATGGCGGCGGCCGGTGTGCATGCATTTTAATCTTGGGGAAAAGAGACACAAAACCGTGAATGTTATAAGATGCTGTACAAAAAAAATCTGAGAAACTCGACACCCCTGGGTCTCACCCAACTACCCAGGGACCACTAAAAGTCCCTGGGCAGGATGCTCCCTCCCACTCTCGGACATGCACGGAAGCTGCTGAATCTGGGAATCGGGATGCCTCCCCCCCACCAGGAGAGACACTCTGAGTAAGTTCCAATCTAATACCCAGTGGGCAGATTCAGACCCCACACAGGGATACTCTCCAGCCTGCTGCACCCCCCCCCCCGGCCTGGTCTTGCACAGATGATCTGGCTATCTGGCAAAGGCTTGCAGACCCACGGAACTGCATGCGGCTCAGCTGCAGAGTACCCATCAGGCTGCAGATTGTGACACACTGTGGTGTACCGTAACTTGGTCGACCTTGACACCACCTGCCAGTTTCCAGAGCCGGCTCCAGGGAGGGAAGGCAAATTTACCCACCACAGGACCCAACCCTCAGCAAACCGTGAAGTCCTTACCATTATTATTGGACTTTTTTGCTGCTACAGACATCTCCAGTTGGGAGCCAGAGCTTAAGTGTATACAGCTTCACCCCCTGGATAAGTGAAGTCTCCACCTGAGAGGTGGGGCAGAAAAACAAACTTTACAGGAGTGGAGTCAGGCAATTTAACTGCTATACTAAAGCTCCCCCTTTGGATCCAGGACTAGAAGACAATAGGATCAGAGAGCTAAGACTTCCAAATGGCCAAAGACCCCAGAAAAAGCAGAATTCAAGGCGGAATGACTACAACAAAAGAAAGCGATGCCATTTCACCAACTTGGATCACATCACCACAACTGAAACACATGAAAATGATAACAATTCTATATTATGGAAAGTGGTAGAGTCCCTTCAACAAGAACTTAAATTTATGAAGGAATTCAAAGAAACCACGATTTCACAAATGAAAGCTATAAATAATACCATTAGAAAACTTCAAAACAAGGTGGCTCAACTTGAACACGAAAAGTGTAGGGCAATGGAAGACTTCCAGGCAAAGACAAGCAAATTGGAGCAGAAAATGTACAAAACGAATAAAACCATTTAAGACATGAAAATGGAAATAGAAACAATAAAGAAAACACAGTCAGAGTTAAAAGTGGAAATGGAGAGCTAAGGGAAGAGAACAGGAACTATGGATTTGAGTACCAAAAATAGGATTCAAGAGATGGAAGACAGGATCTCAGGCATGGAAGATTCGATGGAAGAAATCAGTACAACATCCAAAGAAAATGAGAAAGCTGAAAAATCTCTCACCCACAACATCCAAAAAATCAAGGACTCAATGAAAAGACAGAACCTAAGAATTATAGGCATAGAGGAAAGAGAAGACTCCCGACTCCAAGGTCCAGGAAATATCTTCAAGAAAATCATAGAAGAAAACTTCCCAAACCTAAAGAAAGAGATACCAATAAAAGTCCAAGAGGCTTACAGAACACCAAACAGATTAGATCAGAAAAGAAACTCCTCTTGCCACATAATAATTGAAACTCCAAATATAGACAAGAAAGAAAGAGTATTAAAAGCTGTAAGAGAAAAAGGCCAAGTCACATACAATGGCAGACACATCAGAATTACACCGGACTTCTCCTCAGAAACTTTAAAACTAGAAGGACCTGGACAGATGTCCAGCAAGCCCTGAGAGAATATAGGTGCCCAGCCAGACTACTATACCCAGAAAAACTCTCTATCAACATAGATGGAGAAAACAAGATATTCCATGACAAAATCAAATTCAAACAATACCTACCCACAAACCCAGCCCTACCGAAGATTCTAGAAAGAAAAATCCAACCCAGAGAAGATAACTACACCCAAGAAAACAGAGGAAATAGAAATCTCCACAGCATCTAAACAAAAAGAAACACAAGACGACCACCTATACCAAAATAATGGGAAATAACAACCCCTGGTCACTAATATCCATCAACATCAATGGACTCACCTTGCCAATAAAAAGACACAGACTTATAGACTGGATCCATAAACAAGACCCATCTTTTTGCTGAGTATAAGAAACACATCTCACTAACAAAGATAGACACTATCTCAAAGTAAAGGGCTGGGAAAAGGTCTTCCAATCAAATGTACCCAGGAAGCAAGCTGGAGTAGCCATCCTAATATCGAACAAAATAGACTTCCAATTTAAGTTAATAAAAAAAGACAGAGAAAGGCATTACATACTCGTTAAGGGAAATATTCATCAAGAGGACATCTCAATATTGAACATCTATGCCCCAAATACAAAGCACCTACATTTGTAAAAGAAACGCTTCTAAAACTTAAATCACACATCGATCCCAATACTTTAGTAGTGGGAGACTTCAACACCCCACTCACAACAATGGACAGATCATCAAGACAGAAGCCAAACAGAGAAATAATGAGTCTAACAGAGATCATGAACCAAATGGACCTAGCAGATATCTGCAGAACGTTACACCCAAACACAAAAGAATACACCTTCTTCTCAGCACCTCACGGAACATTCTCCAAAATTGATCATATAATTGGACACAAAGAGAGCCTCAACAGATACAAGAAAATTGAAATTACACTTTGTATCTTATCAGACCACCATGGAATAAAGCTGGACTTCAACAGCAAAAGAATCAACAGAAAGCCTACATGCACATGGAAATTGAACAACTCTTTACTAGATGACTACTGTGTCAGGGAAGAAATAAAGAAGGAAATCAAAGACTTCTTAAAATCCAACGAAAATGAAGATGCAACATACCCAAACCTCTGGGACACAATGATGCTGTGCTACGAGGAAAATTCATAGCACTAAGTGCCTTCAAAAAGAAAATTGTGGCAGCTCATATTAATGAATTAACAGCCAAACTGCGTGAACTGGAAAAAAAAGAAGCTAACACTCCCAAAAGGAGCAGAAGGCAGGAGATCATCAAATTTAGGGCTTAAACCAACAACTTAGAAACAAAAAGATCTATACAAACAATCAATGAAACCAAGAGTTGGTTCTTTGAGAAAATCAACAAAATAGACAGACCCTTAGCCAAATTAACTAAAATGCAGAGGGAAAAAACTCAAATAAACATAATCAGAAATGAAAAGGGAGAAATATCAACAGACATTGAGGAAATCCAGAGAATATTTGGATCCTACTTTAAAAATTTATACTCCACCGAATTTAAAAACTTAAGCAAAATGGACAATTTTCTCAATAGATTCCACCTACCAAAGCTAAATCAAGATCAGAATAACAGATTAAACAGCCCTATAACTCCTAAGGAAATAGAAGTAGTCATTAAGAATCTCCCAACCAAGCCGGGCGGTGGTGGCGCACGCCTTTAATCCCAGCACTTGGGAGGCAGAGGCAGGCGGATCTTTGTGAGTTCGAGGCCAGCCTGGTCTACAAAGTGAGTCCAGGACAGACAAGGATACACAGAGAAACCCTGTCTCGAAAAACAACAACAAAAAAAAAAAAAAAAAAGAAAGAATCTCCCAACCAAAAAAAGCCCAGGGCCAGATGGCCTTATCACGGAATTCTACTGGACCTTCAAAGAGGAGCTAACACGAATATTCTTCAAACTCTTTTACCAAATAGAATCTGAAAGAACATTGCCAAACTCATTCTATGAGGCCACAATCACCATGACTCCTAAACCACACAAAGACCCAACAAAGAAAGATAACTTCAGACCAATCTCCCTCATGAACATAGATGCAAAATACTTAATAAAATACTAGCAAACCGAATTCAAGAACACATCAAAAGTATCATACACCATGATCAAGTAGGCTTCATCCCAGGAATGCAGGGATGGTTCAACATACAAAAGTCTATCAACGTAATTCACCATATAAACAAGATGAAGGGAAAAAAACACATGATAATCTCGCTAGATGCAGAAAAAGCATTTGACAAAATCCAACACCCCTTCATGCTAAAAGTTCTGGAGAGAACGGGCATAGAAGGACCATACCTAGAAATAATAAAGGCAATATACAGCAGGCCAGTGGCCAACATCATAATAAATGGAGAGAAACTTGAAGCATTTCCTCTAAACTCAGGGACAAGACAAGGATGTCCACTTTCACCATATCTCTTCAATATAGTACTTGAAGTTCTTGCTAGAGCAATAAGAAAACTAAAAGAGATCAAGGGGATAAATATTGGAAACAAAGAAGTCAAATTATACCTATTTGCAGACAATATGACAGCATATATAAACGACCCCAAAAATTCCACCAGAGAAATCTTACAGCTGATAAACACCTTCAGCAAAGTGGCTGGATACAAAATTAATTCAAAATATCAGAAGCCCTTCTTTACATAACAAACTAATGGGCTGAGAACGAAATAAGGGAAACAACCCCTCTTCAAAACAGCCACAAACAATATAAAATACTGGGGGTAACTCTACCAAGAAAGTAAAGGACCTGTCCAACAAGAACTTCAAGCGCTTGAAGAAAGAAATGGAAGAGGACTTTAGAAGATGGAAAGATCTCCCACGCTCATGCATAGGTAGGATCAACATAATAAAAATGGCTATCCTACCAAAAGCAATATATAGATTCAATGCAATTCCTATCAAAATATCAACACAATTCTTTATAGACGTGGAAAGAGCTATTCTCTATTTCATAAGGAACAACAAAAAGCCCAGAATAGCTAAATCAATCCTGTACCAAAAAAAAAAAAAAAAAAAATCTGGAAGTATCACTATCCCAGATTTCAAGCTGTACTACAGAGCAATATTAGTAAAAACAGCATGGTATTGGTATAGAAAGAGACCAGTAGATCAATGTATTGAGTTGAAGATCCAGAAATAGACCCACACACTTATGGCCACCTAATTTTTGACAAAAAGCCAAACGGTACAATGGAAGAAGGACAGCATCTTCAATAAATGGTGCTGGTCCAACTGGATGTCCACTTGTAAAAGAATGAAATTAGACCCATACTTATCACCTTGTACAAAACTTAAGTCCAAGTGGGTCAAAGACCTTGACATAAGGCCGGTCACACTAAATCTACTAGAAGAAAAAGTGGGAAAAGCCCTCGAACTCATTGGCACAGGTGGCAACTTCCTTCCTTCCTTCCTTCCTTCCTTCCTTCCTTCCTTCCTTCCTTCC
>CAJQZJ010032473.1:15712960-15728303 GCA_907164525.1 Lophiomys imhausi
AGAGAGAGAGAGAGAGAGAGAGAGAGAGAGAGAGAGAGAGAGAGAGAGAGAGAACTAAGTGCAAATGACTTGGGATCCTGAAATCCCAAAGACCACTTCCACTGACATACCTCTTCCAACAAGGCCACACTTACTAATCCTCCCCACACAGCCACCAAGTAGAAACCAAGTATTCAAATGTCTTCAATTTATGGAGGCCACTTTAATTAAATCACCACAAGCAGGCCTTCAATTAATTTCCTCCGTTTATATACTTCAGCACCTCCATAGACCTCCAACTTCAATGCAACTATGGCAGAATTGCAAACAATTGGTGGAAAGAAGCCTGTGTAATCTTCAGTCAGGGTTGAATAACCCTCCCCATAACTTACTATATAAGGAAATTGAACAATCAAGAAGCTCAGTCAGATGGCCCTTTCTAAACAGATACAATGGATGTAATAAAGATGGCACTGTTTTGCTCAGAAGCTCTTTTTCTACAACAAAGGGATCTGATGAAATACTTTGTCTTGCTCTGGGCCACCAAAATATTAACCCTTGGTAAATATAGATTTAGTTAATCTGAAATTATATTGGAGAACCTTCCTTCTTTTTTATAATTTATTTTTTATTTCTTCAAGTTACATCTCAATTGCAATCCCCTCCCTACTCCCCCATCCAGTCCCTCCCACCCTCCCACCTTCTTCCTCCTCAACCCCTCATCCTCTTCCCCTTTTTTTAAATTTAAGTATATCTTTTCCCCCCAACACCTCCCCCTTTCACTCCAACAAATGGTTCTTTCTCTTATAACAATAAATACAATACAAAACAACAGAAATAAATAGGCCACAATTGTGAGAGTTATATGGCTTAGCATAAATTCCCAATGTCCAGTCCATATGTATTTGGCACCTGACGTTAACCTTCTACTATCTAACCATCTCCATGAGTTTAAAGTTCTATATCTAACTCAGCTTTCATACTAACTTGCATCACAATTTTAAAAACATCTTCGTAGATCCAGAATGCCCTCTTGATTCCTATACAACTCAAAATTTAACTATGTGACTCTAGCTATCTAGTCTTAAACCACCTCAGAGACCTAAGAGGGATAAATATATCTGATTATATAGGAAGTGCAGGGCCCTCAGCTTCCCAAACTAAGAAATGACATACCATTTCTGGACAGTTCCCATTTTCTCTCCATACATTACAGCATCGATGTTCAGTCTTTGGCCCCATTTCTCTGACAGACATTGATTGTAGAGCAGGAATTATGAAGGATTTGCCTACCCTGTCTTGGCAGAGCTAGGCTGTCGACTTACCTGCTTCTAATTCTAAGGTTTGTCCTTTTTGGACAGCATCCTTTCTACAATTGAAGCAAGAAGTTTTTCTTGCCAAGATAGGCTTGCCACTAATTCAACCATCTCCCACTGGAGATTCTTCCTTCTTTTTAAGATCATAAACATTAGATGGCCTTGTTACCATGTGGACAAGCATGCAATTGGGTAAAGGGTTATGGGTTTGTTGTACCTTTATCTTTAAAACAGTTCTTTAAAGTAACAAACCTTCAGGTGCTTGAGCATTTGAGTTTGTTGACTTATGTCATAGGCATAAAGAGGAATCAAAGCAATTTCAAAGGTCTAAATGCATCCAGATTCACGTGGAAGAACAGTATTTGATGAAGAGTTTAAGGAAGATGATAACAAATTTTTGGCCTAATGTGGACTGAGTTTTGATACAGTGCTGGAGCCTATACAAGAGAAATCTCCCAACAGCTTGTGTGTCTGATTAGATAACTGGAGAGATATGGGAAAAGAGGCTTGGGAGGTATTTTCTGTATGGTGTAAATGTGATATGACACTGTAGTCATGAGATAAATTGCTTTTTGATATTTGTACATTTCCAATGTGTTTTTCTCTGTCCACAACTACATGCTGAAACTGCCTTTCAGGCTTCTGGCCACATCCTGGGGAAAAAGCTCTTCCACCAAGTGGACACACTGAACATTACAAAAGCCATCCCACAGGTAAGGACAACAGCTGCACTTTTACTAAGAAGCAGCTTTCCAATACAGTTTCTCTTGAGGTGAGCTCTAAAGAAGACAGAATGATGGAAGAATTACAGACAACAGGTACCCTGCAGCAGAGACACCCTGTGAGGAGGGGCCAGTGGGAGAAAGCATCATACACGCTTCGTTTGCAAGTAGAGTGGCAATACACTGAAGTAAAGAACTTCAGGGGAAACACTCAGTGGGAAGTTCCAACTTTGGGGGAAATGACCAGTCTCTGTGTTAGTACAGTGAGTTCCACTCCTTAATGGTATTTAATTAATCTTGATTCATGCCTGCTGTTCAGTTGGCATCTAGTCATATCAGCAGATAGTTGATTCTATCCTTCATTTGGTTTGCTTTTGAAAGCAGAGATTACCCATTTTCTTTCTTTCTGATGGTTATGCTTCTGAAGTCACAGTGGACATTGTTAGATGTGTTCTTCCTTGGCTTCCAAGCTTGTGTTCACAAATGTCCCAGAAAGTGGCATATGAGTTCCTCCATCACTGATCCTCAATTCATCTGCCTGGCCCATTGTTTTCTTATTAAACATCATTCCAGAACAAATTTGTTAACTTTTCCTATAAAATTAGCTATGAAAAATCCTGATCCTGAATGAAGAATTTTATTTCTTGATCTATTTGTTCAAATAAGTTTTTAAAAACTTTATCAAACAGGACTACACTTCTATTTTCTCTAGGATGTACATTATTCTGATAGGAGTCCACAGAGAATTACCACTACTCTGAGGAAGAACATTTGGACAAAGGATCCTCAAGGACATCACCACTTTCTGACACAGTGAAGAAGAAAGAAATGTTTCTAAAGAAGGGAGAAAATCAAATGAAAGTCATCCCAAAAGAACACCATCTGGCCTGCAAGATGTGTGGGGACAGAAGACTCACGTGCTGAGGGAAACACAGTTTCTGCAAATCAAAAATGAATTCCCCTACCCAAAGTAGGTCACCCCCCATAGCCAATTCCAAGACCACCTTCCTCATCTCTTACTTCTAATTTAGTTTGTCTCTGCTGACATATTTGTCATGTATATATTTGTAAAAAGTGAATTCAATTTTCACCTCGGTATGGTTTATATTTGTGCTGTAACTAAATGGCTTCATCTTAAGGGTGATGTCATGGGGCATATGCTTCTCAATTATAATATCATATTTTGAATTGAGAAATGAAAGAGATGCACATTTGAACTCACTTTGAAGTGTACCTACAAAATATAAAAACAGAACAGTGCCTTTTGCTGTAGGTGCTGCTATTGTTGGCATAAAAGTTGAAATTGTGTTCAGGTTTAGAAAATAGTCAATGTTTTTTACCCTTGGTAGTTCTGATGTTTTGGTCTAGATAACAAAATTTACTCTTGTGCTGGTTAATCTTAGCTGTCAGCTTGACAGAATGTGGGCAAGCTTCTGAGCACACCTGTGTGACATTATCTAGGTTAAATGAGGTTGGAAGGCTCGCTTAGATTTAGGACCTTGGACAGAATACAAAGGACAAAACAAGCTGAACCCTGGAAGTTATCATTCCATACTTGCCGACTTCAAAAGCCATGTGACCAGCTCCCATGATAGACTGTACCCTTGAACTTTGGTCCAAATTAGACTCATTCTGTCTTAAGTTGCCTTTGTCAGAGTATTTTTATCGCTGCAATAATAAAAGTAAATTAAGGAAAGGCATCTATATAATTGTAAAACAAAGTTATAGTAGTATCCTCATTCTTTTTACTTAACTGGCAGCAGGGCCCCCCAATTGTGAAAGCCAAAAAAATTATCACCAGACATTGTCATACAGCTCCTGTGGTCAAAATCATCCATTGTTGAAAATTATTTCATCAGAGTTTGACCTTACCCCACAGGGAAGTTTAGAAATTAGGGTCTACCAGTTTCTTAAAGGCACATAAATTAAGAGCCCTACTTGATTGGAAACCTGTTAAAAAAGTTTTAGATTGATAAGATAACTGAGGGTGAGGAGAGAAGGAATTGGAAGAGGAGACCAGAACTATTCCTTTAAGAAAATATAAACATTGTGGAGTTCCTATCTTCTAAGGGTCTTTCTGTCCTTCCCCCATTCTTCCATAAGATTGTCTGTGTTCTGCTTAGTGTTTCACAGTGAGTCTCATCTTTTATTTGGATCCTCTGCTGCATGGAAGTTCTCAGAGGACAATTATGCTATTCTACTGGCTGTAGTCATAGCAGAATATCCTTATTAGTGATAAGAGTAGGCTCTCTCCCTTGGAGTAAGTCTAAGGTTGGGCCTGTCATTGGTTGGCCATTCCCTCAATGTCTGCTATACCTTTATCCCTGTGCATTTTATATACAGGGTACATTTTGGGTTGAAGGTTTTGTGGGTGGGTAGGTTATCCCTGCCCTTCCCTAAGAGTCTTACTTAGCTAGTAGGAGGCCTCTTCAGTCTCCATATGTTCCAGTGGTAGGAGTCTCAGCTAGAGTTATCCCCATCTCCTCCCAATGGCCTACCTTGTCATTGGCCTCCAGCTTGTCTCAGAGATGACCCCCCTCAGTTTCTCATCACCCATTCACCCCCTTCCCTTTCTCTCCCCATAGCTGATCTCTCACTCCTTTCCCTCTCTTACCCAGTTCTCTCTCTTCATCTACTTCCACTGTCTTTTCTCTTTCCCCTTCTGAGTGAGTGCCAAGCATGCGCTCTTGGGCCTTCTTAGTTACTTAGCTCCTTTGGGTCTCCCTGTAGTGTAGTATGGCTGTCCTGTACTAAATGGATAGAATTTGCTTATGAGTGAGTACATACCATGTGTATCTTTCTGGGTCTGGGTTACTTCACTCAGGATGATCTTTTCTAGTTCCATCCATTTGCCTGTGAAATTCGTGATTTCTTGTTTTTAATAACTGAGTGGTATTCCATTGTGTAAATTTACCACATTTTATTTATCCATTCTTCTGTTGATGCACATGTAAATTATTTCCAGTTTCTGACTATTATGAACAAAACTGCTATATTTGAACCATAGTTGAGAAAATGTCTTTGTGATATGGTGGAGCATCTTTTGAGTATATGCCCAGGAGTGCTATAGCTGAGTCTTGAGGAAGAACTATTCCAATTATTCTGAGAAACCACCAGATTGATTTCCAAAGTGGTAGATAGACCCAAAGGAGACAAAAACTCCACAGGAAGACCAACAGAATCAACTAACGTAGGTCTATGGGAGGTAACAGAGTCTGAACCACAATTCAGAGGGCAGGTATGAACTGAACCTAGGTCCTCTACACATATGTAACTGATGGACAGGTAGGTCATCATGCAGGCCCCTAGCAAGTGGAGTGGGGGCTGTCTCTGGCAAGGACTATGAGGCCTGCTTTTTATCACTTCCCTTCAACAGGGCTGTGTTGCCTGGTTTCAATGAAAGAGGAAGCACTCAGACCTGATGTGACTCAATATACTGAGATGGGATGGTACAGGGGGAGAAAAGGGGTTTCCCTTTTCTGTGAAGAAGGGGAGAGGGGAAGGAGAAGGGTCAGTAAGGTAGGACTCAGAGCAGGGGAAGGAAGGAGCTACAATTGGGATGTAAAATGAAAAATGAAATAAATAAAAATAAAAAATATAAACATAATGATATTCCAAGGTCTACCTTGAGATTACCATGTATAAATATTTAATGTTTTCAGATATTAATAAATAATGATCTGTCTGGAGAACTTCAACTTACATAAATAATTCTTTAAATAAAATTAATAAATAAGACAACCATGATCATTAGTTAATTTTCACTGAGAAATATCATAGAGAATAGATAACAATTCCTACTGGTTTTATGAGCAGTTTCTACAGTAGTTTAGCAACATAAAAATTAATTGCCAAAAGGTGATTTATAAATACGGAATAAAAATAGGGTAGTAGGATTTTTTAAATCATATAGTACAAGTGCTTTCAAAGCCTGAGAGATACACTCAAATTCATATCCATACCTACCGTACCACCTCTGCTCCAAGAAGCAATGGGAAAAATTAGTACTCCAACAAACTTGTTAAAATCAGATTCATTGGCCCATTTCTAGATATTCTAACTCTGTAGAAATGAGGTAGACCCCTATATTAGCTACTTTTCTTGTTACTGTGATCAAAAGCAAGTTAAGGAAGGAAGGATTTAGTCTGTCCTTCAGTTTAAGGGGCTAGAGGTCAACATGACTTGGAAGGCCTGAATGTTTCAACCCATGCAAATGAAGTTTAAAACTACAGACTCATCCTCTGTAGGTTAACAAACTCCCCAGGTCTTGAGAAGTAATGGACTATGAATCTTCAATTCCACTGCTGCCTTTTGCTCTCATGTACATCTAAGAACCCTATTCAGGCCAACACAGCTTTTATGTGGACAAGTGAACACCTTCAGGGCCTTTAAGAAAGCTTGGCAGTTGGGAAAGCTTTCATTCTCTATCTGTAGTATTGATTTCCATGCAATGTATTCTTTTTCTACTGAGTATGAGAAGCAGAAGTTAGGGACGCCATGGTGTAAAGCCCACTTGACACCTTGAAAGGTGTTTTTCTGTGAAATATCACTTTAAGTAATTAACTTGAAGAAAGAACTTCTCTTTTAAGCAGACTGGGAGTTTTAAAATTTTTGTTTCTGGTTATTGATTTTATTGAAATTGCCAAAGTGGAAGTCAGATCTTACATACTGAGTAATAGTCCAACTTCTTCCCCAGTCCTCCAATTACCAAACTAAATATCTTGTTTCTCATATTATAAACCCATCTGTCCATTCATTATGTAAACACTATTATTATGGGAAGCTGTGCTTTTCAGTTTTTGAGGCAGAAATTCTCTGCTTGGGAGTATGGAGTTGTAGAGCTAGGGCTTTGAGGGCAGCATATAAATGGAGAAAGAGAAGAAGCAAGCCTACCTCTGGTCAGGCAGAGTATCTGTGACACAGAGATGTGACAAGCAAGCGTTCACAGATCAGGTTACACATGTGTAATAGAGAGGGCAGGCAGAAGCTCACTAAACAGGGCAAGGAAAAGAAGATATTTCAAAATATTAAATGGGGTCTAGGGAGATGGCACAGCAAGAAATTGCTTCTGAGCAAGTATGGGCTTGAGAAAATGAATTCAGAGGCCAAATATTCACCTAAAATGCTGGGCATGGCAATGCAAAACTTTAACACCAGCCCTGGGCTATTGGGGGCAGAGTAGGGATAGACAAATCATGGGAGTTCCCTTCTTGCCAATAAAATGGGCATCAGATTCAGAAGGAGACCCTGTCTCCTTATTCCTCACTGCCCATCAGCAAACAATTCTCCTGAGTTTTTCAGACTACACTTTGTAAAAACACTGATTCATAATTTAATATGATAAGTCCTTACCTTTCCAAAGTGTACTTTTTTTTTGCTTTGAAGAATAATGCACATTTCAGGGATGTAGAGAAGCTATTTTATTGGGTATAATTTTATACCCATAGTCTCTACAGGCCTTCAGGAACCCACCCTGGTACAGGTCATACCAACTTTAGCAGGAAGATTAAAAGATACCAGGTGTCTCAGTACTGACAAGCAGAAGACCTCACCCCCACCCATGGGTAATGGATTGTCAGACACTCAGTTCCTTGTGCAACAGGTTCTATTTTTTTCACCAAAAAATACTTCACACTATGGGAGGGAGATGATCATTTGTCCATCTCTGTCAAGGAATGTAGCTATTTACTTAGTACTAACCTATAAAGCAATGGAAACGTCTTCTCAAATGAGGATTAATAAGACAGGAGTTATATTAAACATTTAATATCATGTCTTATACGTACATGCAAAAATGTCTTGTTAATCAGCTATAAATGGCAAGTGAGAAATAACATTTTGTATATTATAGTTAACTTGAGAAAATAAGGCAATGCTATTAGACTTCATGTGATGAGTAAGTTAGCCTGCTATCATGACAAATTTTATCAGAACAGTTTTAATTGCTTCTCTAACATTCTATGAGAAAAGTTCACTCACCAAGTGAATGAAGCCTGCAATATTTGCTTAAATTCTGTAATCTAAACTTTTACTCATTGTCTATGTAAACCTGAAAAAGCTGAACAACATATGAAGATAAAAATGAGATATATCCTACCTTATTTTTAACTACGAATTTCCATAGGGGTAGACAAGGAAGACTATGTTCATCATGTGTACGTACAGCAGAAAGGGAAATGGACCGAAGAGGAAATAAAGGTGACCCACAGAGAAAAGCCGAAATGAGCACTCACTGCAACGTGATATACTAGGGCTGGTTGAGATCCATGGGAAGGCTCCCCTTTTCTGAAGAGAAATGGAAGAGGAGTGGATGGGAAAAGGACTGGGAGGAGAAGAGGGAGAGAAAACTGCAATCAGAGTGTAAACTAAATTAATTAATTAATTAAAAATTCTCTTTATCACTCAATCTCATTCTAGGTGACAATAATCTCAATTTCTAAACATTCTTTCCTTCAAAGGTGGCCTTCCTAGATCTCTAGTCTTCTGTATAATATTGCTCTGTGTGATAGACTTTAAAAAAAATACAATCTAGGTCTTTATTTCTTTTTATACATTATGCCATGAATTCATATAGAAAGGGACCCAGAAATTCAGACTCCTTTGCACTAGTCCTCACAAAGTGTGGAGCAGGCTGACACCTCCACTGAACCCAGGTGTGTTTCTCTGTGCCTTCCTCCCCATTCTGATTGTTTCCTTCACCCGCTTCAGGAAGCCTTCTCTGATCTTAGAGTGCCTGATGCACTCAATCCACACAATAATTCTCTAAACAAAAATCTTGCCCTTAACTTGTTTACAATGATGGCCAGGGTATGCTGGACGACATTTTAAATTCCTCCGGTTTAGCTGTGGTAACACTCATGGAGCATTCCTCTCTGAGCAGTGCACATTCCCAGGATGAAAACAATGTCACTCTTCTTGTAGATTCGCATGTATGTGGCCAAAGGAACAACTCCATGCTTCCTATAAGGCCTAGAGAATGTATATCGAATATACCCCTCTCTTCTCTTTGTGTTTGTCATTTTGGTGAGTTACTGGAAGATGGCTGCCATGGTCAATTTATACTCCTAGCAGGCATTTTATCAACCACCTAAACGTGTTGGTAATGTGCTTCAAAGTTACCTTTTCTTTTATATTAATGTATTTTTTTGTTTTGTTTTTCTTTTTTATTATTCTTTTTTTTCCTTTATTTTCTATTTCTTCAAGTTACATCTCAATGGCAGTCCCCTCCCTATTCCCCCTCCAGTCCTACCCTCCCACCCTCAACCCCCCATCCTCTTCCCTTTTGTTTTTCTTTTAAGTTTAAGGTATATCTTATTTCCCCCTACAGTTTCCCCTTTCAGTCCAACAAATGGCTCTTTCTCTTATAATAATAAATACAATACAGTACAACAGAGGTAATTAGGCCACAGTTATGAGGGTTATATGGCTTAACGTACATTCCCAATGACCAGTCCATATGTATTTGGTACCTGACTTTAACATTCTACTATCTAAACATCTCCATGAGTTTAAAGTTCTATATCTGACTCAACATTCATACTAATTTGCAACACAATTTTAAAAGTATCTTCTTAGATCTATAACACTCTCTTGACTCCTAAACAACTCAAAATTTAATTATGAGACTCTAGGTATCTGTTCTTCAACCACCTCAGAGACCTGAGAGGGATAAATATATCTGATTATATAGAAAGTACAGGGCCTGCAGCTTCCCAAACTAAGAAATGACATACCTGTGGCTGCCTGGACAGTTCCCATTTTCTCTCCATACATTACACCATCGAAATTCAGTCATTTGGCCCCGTTTCTCTGACAGACATTGATTGTAGAGCAGGGGTTATGAAGGACTTACCTACCCTGTCTTGGCAGAGCTAGGCTGTCGACTTACATGTATTTTAAAGTACATTCTTAGAGACTTTCGAAGATCCTAAGATAAATCTGGGCTTCAAGTCCCCTTTCCCAGTTGAACACAAAACAAAGTTATTTTCTCGGTCCTATTAATTCCTGGCAATGTGATTGCTGTCATTTTAAATTTGAGAAATGATGTTATTTGGTTATCTTGTTGATATTATCTATTCTAGTTCAAAAATATTTTTACCTTGTGAGTGAACACTTTGTTCTTACTAAAAGCATCCTTTTAACCTGAAACCCAAAGAACTAAGAATATAAACACAGATTTCAATCAATTGACTGGCCTATAAATTGGCCTAAACATTGGTCTTCATATAGACAGAATCAGGTTTTTTACAGACCACTTCAGACATATTGTACTATTATACATAGGATATATTATTGCTCCCCATAACTTTAGGGATATTTTTATATAATCCCCAAGCTCTAGAACCCCGCTGCCTTTTCTGACTATAGGAAAATTTTTAGCAATATTTGCTGTCTAAGTTTTACGATGTGTCAAATATACAGTGTCTGAGGAAGCCATCTGTTTCTCTTCAGATGATTTTTTATTTGCTCCCATCTTCACATGCCTTTTCTTGAAAGTTTTAATTTGTAGGTCTGAGCAGAATGGAAGACTCCAATTCACAGCATAGTCTTGAATGCTGAACTGATAAAATTGCAGATTCATTACAAATTATTCTGATCACTCACAATTGTTCACCTTCCAGTCTTTTGACAGGAACTCTGAGGGAAGATTCATTCTCCACTGCTGGCATTTCTTCAAAGACCACTAAGTTTTCTGAGGTGTTGAAATTGGAGAAGATGGTCCTTTAGAGGCCCTTCTGTGTGAAGCCAAAGTATATAGGCCATGCAGAAACTAACAGTTAATGAAGACATTCCACGCTCACCTGTGCTTAAATGGAACTACTTTGCAGGAACAGCTCTGTGGCCTCTCCAGGTATGGAAAAAATCCAACCTTCTACGTTCAAGAGGCTACCTCCGATATTAAGAAATAGTCCTTAGACTGAAAAGTACAGCTGTCGGGTTCTTTTCTTCCTTAAGTGGCTCTGGCTGGACCCACGATGTCTGAGGAAACCAAGCAACCCTTTCTACATTAACAGCCTCCTAATGATATACAAGGCACAACATGTGAAACTGTACATATCTGCTCTGTGGAGTGTTTTCTGTAAAATGATGTATAAGAGCTCTTTTTGGCTTCCATTTGTCATTTGGTCAGTCCCAACATTCCTTGAAGGTTAACATATGTTCAGAACCTTGATTCTAAATAAAGAAAAGCTCTGTATCTTTCTAAATCACTGATAAGAATAACACCTGAAAACTGGAACCATTTGCTGTTGAATGTAACTATGAATGTAAAGATGAGCTAAATTAATTTTGAAAATCTAGAGAATGAGCCGGGTGGTGGTGGCGCACGTCTTTAATCCCAGTACTTGGGGGGCAGAGGCAGGTGGATCTTTGCAAGTTCGAGGCCAGCCTGGTCTACAAAGTGAGTCCAGGACAGCCAGGGCTACACAGAGAAACCCTGTCTCGAAAAAAACAAAAAAAAAAAAAAGAAAATCTAGAGAATTAGTTTTGTTGTTTCAATTTTTTCCTAAAACAAGTTTTCATCATAAGTACTAAAATGCATGAATGGAGTTCCAGATATAAATTTCATCTAAAAGAGTTTAAATTAATTTATACTTCCCTTCAAGCTATGACTTCTCAAAGAAGGGAAGGGTAAACAAATGAAATTTAAGAGTTTCTAAGTGTGCACATGCATGGTCCTGGAAAAGGACCACATCAAGGAGTTAGCTGTAGGTTACAAAGCTCAACTGGGTTTCAAAAATGCTCCCTATTCTGTCACTTTGTCAAGACTGGTCACAGTAGCTTATATCTGTAGTTACACAATTTGGGAAGCTGAGGCAGATTTGAGACCTTCATGGCATAATGAATTCCATGACACAATGGATCACAGAGTGAGAAACAGTCTAAAAAAAACAAAAAACAAAAAAAACAAACAGAAAAACAATGTAAACAGATGAAGGTTTTTAATTGCCTATATTATTTTATTTAGCTTTTTTAAAAATTTTCGGTATTACAGCTTTGGGAAAAGAGTTCATTATGGATGAAATCCAACTGAAGCCTTTCAGAGGAAGCCATAAGCCCAGAACACATTGAGATGAAGACCTGAACTGAAAAGGTAAAGATCATTGAATGCTGCTTAAGAAATGATGTTACAGGATATGAAAGTCTCAGACACCCACAGAACACTTAATTGTCTCAGTTATTTCCCAGTCAGAAAGAGAAAAAGTATATGCCTAAGAAAGAATTGCAGTAGGGAGTGCTATTTTAAAAAAGTTTCTAACTGACTTTTAAATATACTTTACCCTTTAAAATAAAAACCCTTTGTGAACATATAAATGAGGCCCACAACCTCTGATTTGAAACACATTTATAAAAGATTGTGTGTCCTAGAAATGATGATAAAGCTACACTCATAATACAGAAACAATACGGCTGCTAAACAAAACCTAACAAAGACATCACCAATAGCTATGCTAATGTGAAAGGTAGAATCTCATGGGGCCCCATGCCTAGACCAAGAAACTGCAGGCAACTAATGGCTTTTGAGAGAAGTAATGTTTCCCAAGGATGAGTGTCCTAATTGTTATCCAGCATCTACTTGTCAACCCTAACATCATATACATATATATATATACAAGCAACACTATATGGACTCACCAGGGTGTGTGTGTGTGTGTGTGTGTGTGTGTGTGTGTGTGTGTGTAGCAGTAATAATCAAAGAAAAAGAGGCTGTGGATTTGAGAAGGATTAAGGAGGGCATAGGAAGAGTTTGAGGGAGGAAAGGGAATGGGGAAAATAATGTAATTATATTTTAATTAGGGATGGAGAGATGGCTAAGCAGTTAAGAGCACTGTCTGCTCTTCCAGAGGTCCTGAGTTCAATTCCCAGCAACCAAATGGTGGCTCATAACTATCTACAATGAGATCTGGTGCCCTCTTCTGGCCTGCAGTCATATATGCAGACAAAACACTGTATACATAATAAATAAATAAATCTTTTTAAAAAACTTATAAAATAAATGTCTCCAAGTGGATTGGTAGCTGTTCTACACTTGGAAGATTGCAATATATTCTACCCTCCAGTTGACAGAAGTCAATCTGCCTTTGAAGGAATTATGTTCTGTAAAAAAAAAAAAATTAGTTAAATTACATTGCAGTACTTATATTATTGTTAATTGGTTTGGTGGTTGTTAATCTTTAAGCAGCCATTATAAATGAATACACAGAGGATTTTAACAAGCCTTGGCCTGAGTTGTGCAATCCTGGCCCATCTAAGCTAGCTCTTAATTCTATTACCCAAATATGACCCCATATATACATATGTCCCCTTGGACTTCCATTCTCCATGATATGCCGATGTTCCTGGCCATGTGGAATGAGGTTCTTTTTTCTAACCCATGGTGTGTGCCTCCTTCCTGCTGCTCCTGGCTGGAATGCTTTAATCCTCTGTCTAAAGTGCAGGCTTCCTGTTCTAATCTCAGGAAGTCTCACCTTTCTCTGTCTTTGCCCAATCTCAGGCCTCGGCATTTATTTAACCAATCAGAGTCAATGTAAGTAACAGACAGCAAACAGGACCAATTAAGATTTAGAATGCTTAACATTACCCAACAGTGTTTTGTTTTGTTTTGTTTTGTTTTTTTGCTCAATTTGTATCTTCTGTCTGCTCTCCCCTCTGAACTTTTATCCTCACAACATCCATCACTCTTTTATATCATGTTTCCTATTCATTCCCTCTTGTCTAAATGTGTGGGCACACATAAGAAAGGGATGAGTTTTCTTCTACTTTTTCCCTCTCTGGTTTTAACCATTTCATCCACTTCTTTAACTCCAAAATTTAGAAGAATAAAAGATGCATAAAAGCCACTCAAAACACTTTGAATAAGTGAGCACTTGTGTTTCAGTGACATTTAGCAGTGGGTTTTGTTTAAATTTATTTATTTATTATTTATTCTTTTATTTACTTATTTACTTTTGAGACACGGTCTATATGTATGGTTGAGTGGTCTGGAACTCTCTATGTGGACTAGGCTGTCCTCATAGAGATACCTGATTCTGCCTTCCAAATGCTGGCATTAAAGTTGTGTGTCATTATGGTGTTTCATTTAACTTTATTATACATCCAGAAAGAATTAGAATATGGCAGAAGTGATTTAGATTTTATGTACTTCTGAATTATTAAACAAATATAATGAATATTTAGAAGTTATCTTATTTAAAATACTTTCATTTTGTTGTATAAGAATAGTGTGTGACTTTTCATTTTTTTCTGTTTTTTTTTTTCTTAATTATTTCTCTGAACTCTAAATGAAGGAAGTCAATCCAAACATAAGAATTTGGGTTTCTTTAAAAAAATATTTGCTCTACTTACTTGTTTTGTCTAGACAGGCAATCCATTTTCAAGGCAGAGATGCACAGCAATACTGAACTGTAGATGATCAAATACATTTATTTTGCCCTTAGGAAACTAAGCAGTATTTCATTAAGAGCTTTATTACAAATTCACAAGAAGAAACCTCTCTCTTTCATTTTACCTGGCATCCTTCCCTTAATCAGTATTTATTTGTGATTAAGTTTAATTTTCTTATCATGTATTAAAAAGTAAATTTTCCGGAGAAACAATATAAGCATAGTTAGGAATACTTAAGTAAATTAGCAACTTACGGAAAGTTAAAGCAAACACAAATCTCTGTTTATATCAAAGAATTATGTTATTATCAGCATCCTAGAACTTTCTCATGGTCCTTTCCTTGTCCTTCCCACTACCAGTGAGAAACATTATCTTCACTATTGTTAGAATTCCACACAAACTTGATTGTAAGACTCTAATGTAATGAAGACATTACATATTTTGGTCATAAGGCATGGAGAAATCAAGGTAGTCCTTGCTGGTTGGCTTTAACAGTGCTGGAAAATGCTATGCAGACTGCTGAGAGAGAGAAGGAAGGCATCAACAGTCCTATCCAGCTCTGAACCCTATGAGCCAATAATGACTAGCAAGGCAAGATAGACACATGGGTGTAATAGTGTCATGCCTGTTATAGTAGTAACTGACCACTTACTGATTATGTTTAAAGCCAGATCCATAAGAGGGTCTATGCCTGTGCATACAAGAATTAGTGGTTGGGGAGCCCGTACACCCTGAAGATCAAGCTAACTGCTTGAACCGGACTACTTTCTGAACTTGTATTTGTGTACATATAGATTAATTCACAGTGCACAGTGCTTAATAAAGACACTGGTCAAAGTGTGGAGAAAATACATCTATGGAGTATTCAGCCACACGTAGGACCTCTGTATCACACACACACACACACACACACACACACACACACACACACACACACACACA
>CAJQZJ010032473.1:15735158-15786799 GCA_907164525.1 Lophiomys imhausi
ATGTAACTTGAAGAAAAAAAAATAAAGTATTTAAAAAAAAAAGAAAAAAAAGAAGATTATTTTCTTTTTTTTATTATATAAGTACTTTATTTTTTCTTCAAGTTACATCTCAGTCACAAACCCGTCCCTATTCCCCCTTCCTGTCCCACCCTTCCACCCTCTTCCCCCCCCCAACAGCTTCCCTTTTCAATCCAACAAATGGTTCTTTCTCTTATAACAGTAAATTCTATACAAAAGAGCAGAATTAAATATGCCACATTTATGAGAGTTAAATGGCCCAGTATA
Organism: Lophiomys imhausi; assembly: GCA_907164525.1. Classification (NCBI taxonomy): domain Eukaryota; kingdom Metazoa; phylum Chordata; class Mammalia; order Rodentia; family Muridae; genus Lophiomys; species Lophiomys imhausi. Next base: position 15,735,444 of record CAJQZJ010032473.1, read on the forward strand.
CCTTCCCAATGTCCAGTTCATACATATTTGGCCCCTGACTTTAACCTTCTACCTTCTAACCATATCCATGAGTTTAAAGTTCTATAACTGACTTAGCTTTCATACTAACTTGCATCACTATTATAACCATCTTCTTAGATCTAGAATGCCCTCTTGATTCCTAAACAACTCAAAATTTAGCTATGAGACTCAAGCTGTCTATTCTTCAACCACCTCAGAGAGCTGAGAAGGATAAATATATCTGATTGTATAGGAAGTGCAGGGCCTGCAGCTTCCAATACTAAGAAATGACAAACCAGTGACTACCAGGACAGTTCCCATTTTCTCTCCATACATTCCAGCATCAGTCTTCAGCCTTTTGGTCCTGTTTCTCTGACAGACATTTATTGTAGAGCAGGGATTGTGGAGGACTAACCTACCCTGTCTTGGCAGGGCTAGGCTGTCGACTTCCCTGCTACCAAGTTTTGTCCTTTTTGGACAGCAGTCTGTCTGCAGTTGAAGCAAGGAGTTTTTACATGCCAAGAGACAGGCTTGCCACTAATTCAATCATCTCACTGGAGATTCTTCGATGCTTATCTTCTACTTGGAGTAGAATAGGAGGTGCTGTCAGGAGCTGATATGTCACGATATCAAAAAAAATCTTAATTTAAGACCACATCTTTGAATGCCATATTCTGCAGATCTCTTGGGGTTTTTGAAGATGCCCTATCTATCTCTTGTATTTAGATAAGCAAATGTTGCTTGTCTCTTAACAACTTGATTACTGAGTAGCTTAGAGAATATCTGTGATAGACTGTCATAGTAGCTAACAAGGTGACATGCATGCATGAATAGGAGTTTGTTTTTCTTAACTATCCTAAACAGTTTAAGACGGTTGGTATCAAGAGGCCAGAGCTTCACATTTCATTTTTTTCTTATGGTAAGTCTCACCCACTGCATTCTAGATGTATGGACACCTGTAGTTTTTCCAAATGCAAAAACTTAATTGCATAAATTGTGGTAGTGGGGAACTGCATTCATGCTATCATAAAAAGCAAAAAAAAAGAAATTGAAATATATTTGAAAGTGACAAAGACATTGGATGATTTAAATCTTCTTGTGTTCACTGATCAACAGATCTGATATAATGAAAATAGCCATGCTGCCAATAGTGATCAGATGGTGTGCAATCTCCTTCAAAATTCTAGTGATATTCTTTCTTCAACTTGAAAAAAAAATCTCTCTAGAACTCATATAGGAACACAAAGATCCTGAATCACTAAGAGAATACTAAGCTTCTTTGAGAAAATCAACAAAATAGACAAACCTTTAGCCAAATTAACTAACAGGCAGAGAGAAACAACCAAAATCAACAAAACCAGAAATGAAAAGGGAGAAATAACACCACTCATTGGGGAGATCCAGAGAACCTTTAAGTCCTACTTTAAAAATCTGTACTCCACCAAATTTGAAAATCTAAGCAAAATGAACAACTTTCTTGATAGACTCCTACTGCCAAATTTAAATCAAGATCAGCTTAACAGATTAAACACTCCTATATTCCCTAAGTAAATAGAAACAGTCATTAAAAGTCTCCCAGCAAAGAAAAGCCCAGGGCCAGATGTTTTCAGCACAGAATTCTACCAGACCTTCAAAGAAGAACTAATTCCAATACACTTCAAACTCTTCCACAAAATAGAATCAGAAGGAACACTGCCAAACTCATTCTATGAGGCAACAGTCACTCTGATTCCTAAACCACACAAAGACCCAACAAAGAAGAAAACTTCAGACCAATTTCCCTCATGAACATAGACGCAAAAATATTTAATAAAATACTGGCAAACCGAATCCAAGAACACATCAAAAGTATCATAGACCATGATTAAATAGGCTTCATCCCAGCAATGCAGGGATGGTTCAGCATATGAAAATCCATCAATATAATTCACCATATAAACAAGCTGGAAGAAAAAAAAAAACATATGATCCTCTCACTAGTTGCTGAAAAAGCATTTGACAAAATCCAACAGCCCTTCATGCTAAACGTCCTGGAGAGAACAGGCATACAAGGACCTTACCTATTGGGCTACATCGGTATTGATCTTTGTATATTGATACAAAATTAAGATTATATTTGGCCACATTGGTATTGATCTTTGTATATTGATACAAAATTAAGGGTAACGCTTCTTAAAGGTATTGTTCGTAGTAATACTTAAAAATGAAATGTCAAGTTTTGACCTTTCACTACCAACCGACATAAACTGTTTAGGATAATTAAGAAACGGAAACTAATAGTCATGAAAACGTGTCATTTTGTTAGTTACTATGACAGTCTATCACAGTTATTTTCTAAGCTACTCAGAAATCAAGTTGCTAAGAGACAAGCAATATTTGCTAATCTAAATATAAGAGATAGATAGGGCATCTTCAAAAACCTCAAGAGATCTGCAGAATATGGCATTCAAAGATGTTTTCTTAACTTAAGATTTTTTGATATCGAGACATGTCAGCTCCTGACAGCACCCCATATTCTACTCCAAGTAGAAGATGAGCATCAAAGAATCTCCAGTGGGAGATGATTGAATTGGTGGTAAGCTTTTCTCTTGGCGAGAAAAACCCCTTGCTTCAACTGTAGACAGACTTCTGTCCAAAAAGGACAAAACTTGGAAGCAGATAAGTCGACAGCCTAGCTCTGCCAAGACAGGGTAGGTAAGTCCTTCATAATTCCTGCTCTACAATCAATGTCTGTCAGAGAAACGGGGCCAAATGGCTGAAGATTGATGCTGTAATGTATGGAGAGAAAATGGGAACTGTCCAGGCAGCCACTGGTATGTCATTTTTAGTTTTGGAAGCTGCAGACCCTGCACTTCCTATATAATCAGATATATTTATCCCTCTCAGGTCTCTGAGGTGGTTGAAGAAGAGATAGCTAGAGTCTCATAGTTAAATTTTGAGTTGTTTAGGAATCAAGAGGGTGTTCTGGATCTAAGAAGATATTTTTAAAATTATGAGGCAAGTTAGTATGAAAGCTGAGTTAGATATAGAACTTTAAACACATGGAGATGGTTAGATAGTAGAATGTTTAAGTCAGGTGCCAAATACATATGGACTGGACATTGGGAATGTATGCTAAGCCATATAACTCTTATAATTGTGGCCTATTTATTTCTGTTGTTTTGTATTGTATTTATAGCTATAAGAAAAAGAACCATTTTTTGGACTGAAAGGGAGAGCTGTTGGGGGGAAAAAGAATACCTTAAACTAAAAAAAAAAAAAAAAAGAAGAAGGGAAGAGGATGGGGGGGTTGAGGGGGAGGAGTGTGGAAGGGTGGGACTGGAGGGGGGAGTAGGGAGGGGATTGTGATTGAGATGTAACTTGAAGAAATTAAAAATAAATTATTAAAAAAAAGAAATAATGAAACAAGCCAGTGGCCAACATCAAATTAAATGGAGAGAAACTTAAAGTATTTCCTCTAAAATCAGGGACAAGACAAGGATGTCCACTTTTATCGTATCTCTTCAACATAGTACTTGAAGTTCTTGCTAGAGCAATAAAACAGCTAAAGGAGATCATGGGGATACACATTGGAAACGAAGTCGTCAAACTGTCTCTCCTTGCAGACGATATGATAGCATACATAAGTGACCCCAAAAATTCCACCAAAGAACTCCTACAACTGATAGACACTTCAACAAGGTGGCTGGATACAAAATTAATTCAAAAAATCAGAAGCCTTTCTTTATACAAAATATAAATGGGCTGAGAAATAAATTAGGGAAACAACATCTTTCACAATAGCCACAAATAATGTAAAATACCTGGGGGTAACTCTAACCAAGCAAATAAAAGACCTGTAGGACAAGAACTTTAAGTCCTTGAAGAAAGAAATTGAAGAGAAAGTCAGAAGGTGGAAAGATATCCCATCCTCATGGATTGGTAGGATTAACATAATAAAAGTGGCCATCCTACCAAAAGCAATATACAGATTCAATGCAATTCCTATCAAAATACCAACACAATTCTTTATAGACCTGGAAAAAGCAATTATCAACATCATATGGAATAACAAAAAACTCAGAATAGGTAAATCAATCCTGTACAATAAAAAAACATCTGGAAGTATCACCATCCCAGATTTCAAGCTGTACTACAGAGCAATAGTAATAAAAACAGCATGGTACTGGTATAGAAACAAACCAGTACATCAATGGAATCAAAGTGAAGACCCAGAAATGAACCCACACATCTATGGTCACTTAATTTTTGACAAAGAAGCCAAAACTGTACAATGGAAAAAGGACAGCACCTTCAACAAATAGTGCTGGTCCAACTGGATGTCCACATGTAAAAGAATGAAATTAGACCCATACTTATCATCTTGTACAAAACTTAAGTCCAAGTAGATCAAAGACCTTAACATATGGCCAGACACACTAAAACTATTAGAAGAAAAGTGGGGAAAAACCTTGAACTCATTGGCACAGTTTACAACTTCCTGAACAGAACACCAATAGCTCAGGGTCTAAGACCAACAATTGATAAATGGGAACTCATGAAACTGAAAAGCTTCTTTACAGCAAAGGACACTGTCAATAGAACAAAATGGCAGCCTACACATTGGGAAAAGCTCTTTACCAACCCCACTTCCGACAGAGGGCTAGTATCCAAAATTTATAAAGAACTCAAGAAATTAAACACCAAGAAATAACATAATTCAATCAAAAAATGGGAAATGGAGCTAAACTGAGATTTCACAAAGGAATTTTTAATGGAAGTGAGACATTTGAAGAAATGCTCAACATCCTTAATCATCAGAGAAATGAAACTCAAGTAGACATTGAAATTCCATCTCACATCTGTCAGAATGGCTAAGACCAAAAACTTAAATGACAGCACCTCCTGGAGAGGTTGTGGAGAAGAGGGAACACTCCTCCATTGCTGGTGGGAGTGCAAACTTGTACAACTACTATGGAAATCAGTCTGGAGATATCTTAGAAAACTTGGAATAGCCCTACCTTGAGACCTAGCCATACCACTTCTGGGTATCCACCCAAACGATTCCTCACCAAACCACAAGGACATATCCTCACCTATGTTCATAGCAGGCTTATTTGTAATTGCTAGAAACTGGAAACAACCCAGATATCCCTCAACTGATGAATGGATAAAAAAAACTGTGGTACATTTACACAATGGAATATACTCAGCTATCAGAAACAAGGAAATCGTGTAATTCAAAACCAAAATAGACGGAACTAGAATAGCTCATCCTGAGGGAGCCAACCCAGACTCAGAAAGATGCACATGGGATCTATTCACTTATAATTGGATTTTAGCCATATAGTACAGGATAACTATCCTACAACCAACACACCAAAAAGATCAGGAACCTAGACTTTGTTACCCATCAATGGGACAATTTGCCCTACTGGTGCTACCATGTAGGCTCCCAGTGCAAGAGGAAGCTCTTAGCCCTCATATGACTGTTGAACTGAGAGGGGTTGATTTGTAGGGACACTTTACATAGGAAAAGTGGGATGGATGGGAGAGGGAGGAGAGGATGGGAGGGTGGAACCAGGAGGGGTAGAAAGAGGTCACTATTTTGGAGATGAAATTTGATGTAATAAATGAGCATTATATTAAGAAAAAAGAATACTAAGCAAGAGAGTAATGCTAGTTATTTTATGTATATTATATATAATTATGTTTTATATAATTTTATGTATATTTTATATATAAAATTATATTATTTTATTAAATTATTATTTCAAGTTATAGTACAGAACTATAGTAGGAAATTGGCATGTGGCTGCCACAGAGGTAGGCATGACAGTAGTGTAATAACACAGAGACTAAGAAGTAAACTCACACTGTTTCTTGACAAGGGTGCCCCAAAGATCCTATCCTTTATCACAAGAGGTGCTGGGAAAACTGGTTACTCACATGTACAAGAATGAAATTCTCACTTTTACAAAGTTTAATTCAACTAGAAGAAAGACTTTAATGCAAAATCTGAAACTGCTAGAGGAAAACAAAGGTAAAGAGACTTCAAGTATAGACATAGGAAAGGACTCCAATCGTTAAGGAAATTATGACAACTGTCATCAACTGGTATTGCAGCAAGGGGAAATATTACCAAGGAGAAACAGCATCCTATGGAATGGTAGACAATTTTTGTTAACTATACATCTAATGAAGATTAATATTTAGAATCTATTAAGAATTTAAAAATCAGAAATCCAAAAAATAGAACTATCCAATAAAAAAATGGAAATGAATGGAAAAAGAGTCCACAATAGAAGGAAATGCAAATTAAAATTTCTTTGAATTTCCATCTCAAAGACTGGCTGTCATCAGGAAAGCAAATGACTACACATTCTGGTGAGGATGTAGGGAAAGAGAAACTTTTCTTCAACATGCAAACTGGTACAGATACTGTAGGAGTAAATATGGAGGTCTCCCAAAACATTAAACATAGAACTACTATATGATGTACTTTTACCTTTTCTAGAAATGAATATATGTTCATTGCTTATACATATTCACATGCACACAAACACACACACATGTATATGCGGTCTAAGTCAATATGCCACAGAAATACTTATACATCCATATTTATTGCTGCATTTTTTACAAGAGTCAAGCTGAAGAACCAGGCTAAGAGGCTATCAACAAATAAATGGTTATAGAAAAAGTTGTATATATACACAAGTGGATTGAGCGTCAAAGAATGAAACCCTGTCATTTGCAGGAGAATGAATAGAAATGGAGATTAGATTGTTATGTTAAGAAAACTGTGACAGACTCGGGAAGAGGAATATCACAGTTTCTATCATTTGTCAAATCCAGATTTAAAAAAAGAAAAGAGAACATAAGAGGGACTATTTGGCAAGAATTAAATGGCTTAGGTAGGGAGAAGGGGAAATTTTGGTGAATATGATCAGAGCATGTGACAATATGTACACAGGAAAATGCCACAGCAAAACTCATTATTTATCCAATCACTACAAGCTAACAAAAGAGAAAATTGCAGAAAATCAAATGTATAGTTACGTCATGTAACACTATGGAAGCTCAAAGTGAGGTAACTCAAACTCTTGCCATTCTCTCATTTTCCTTATTCTGTCATCTAAAGCAGGTGCAGACAAGATGGGAAGAAAAGAGTCCAGTTATGTCTGTTCATAACTGTTATGTCTGTTCATCATTTTTTCAAACTGTGCTTTGCGGAGAGGCTCAAAATCACATAGCTATGTCCACTTTAAAATTTTCCATGGTTCAGCCGAGTATCTTTTTATAACTCCAAACACCAGTGAATAAATAATGCACTTGAGAAAGTAATTTCTTGTTAACATCACACACCAATTTAGTTATAGTGAATTACTATAAATTTGCTGCCATTTCTCAGAAAGACATATCTGAGATCACTTTTGTTTTTTGCTTCCAGACATTTACTTTCCCTTTAACCCTATTGCAAACAGCACTGGTTTTACTTGCCATATAATGTTTTCAGAATCTTTCACACACAAGTCATTTCATTTTATATTAATCATATACCAAGAACACAATGGTGTCAAAACAGAGAGAACACCACATCAAAGGAAAACCAAGAAAATGGGACATCCCACACTAATCACCGAGTTCTCAAAGATATTACGGACTAGAAGTGCATAAAACACAGGAACTAATTGGTATCCAGGCAGCTCAACATATGGTAACAGAATGAGTCAACTTTGATCTTGTTGAAGTGGCTCTCATGCAGGTAGGACTCCCCAAAGACTCTGATTACATTTTTTGTTAAATTTTCTATTATTTTGAATGAAAAGTTTTGAAGGATATCTGCCAAAGGTAGAAGTTTTTATGGAGAGGTATAAATGAAAAAAATTATTGAAATGTGTATTTCTATTTCTTCCTTTAGTGTCTGTAAGACTTAGAATAAGGCATTGAACCATTGTAAGCTCAGGTTTTTAAAAAGTCTGTGGAGGTGGGACCCCATCACATCTACCTTGCATGTTTGCTTTTGAGATACAGGTGAATATTCCTGCATGTAACTATTTAATAAGCTTGCTATGTATTATACATATAAGAGTTTGAAGATTTGGTAATTTTCATTACTATTATAAGATGGATACTGAATTCTGGGGGAAGGCTAGCTTGTGATTTGCAGTGAGGGAAACAAATGGCTTAAGGCTTTTAAACACAGCCAGACCTCTTTATGACTATTTCCCAAAAGCAACAATTTCCATTTCAATCTTTGGGAATACAAGGTGGAGAGTTTTTCAAATGACAATGTCCACTGCAAGACACTAGTGGCTTTTACACAGAGAATAACTGGAAAATCAAAACAATATCCCCAGCTTCCTGTCAAGCATTGTCCTTTTCTCTCTTAGATTTATTCTACTCTGATACAGACAGAAGGCTGTCATTGTGTGGTCTGGAACTTTTTAAATGTCCTTTTAGACTGGAAGGAAAATCATACTTCAGGTTTCTCAGATAGGAAAAGCACAATGCAACTAATCTATTTATGATCCTGTTCTGTCCAGTTCAGTAAATGTATGTTTTAGCTTTCTGCTGGAGAAATAAAACTATGGTTATCTTTACCAGCAAGGCCTGAGAAGAGAGTAGTTTCTTACTGACACCAAAGAATTCACTCTGTCTCTTAAGACAAGCAACCAATCTCTGTCTGTCTGTCTGTCTGTCTGTCCGTCTGTCTGACTGACTTTCTAAATTAGAAAAAGCAATAGCAACAAGCAAGCTGCCTTCAGTCACGAGGTTAGCAAAGAGAAAATCAATATAATAATAACAACAGTGGCTGATATTTATTGAGCAAATACCATTCTGTCACTTCACAAGTAGTTCAGAGTGTTCAGTCCTCATAACAATCTTTTAGAATCACCCCATTTTCAGAGAAGAAATGGAGGCATAGAACCTTTAAATAACACCCCAAATCACTGAGTTCTCACATTCATGCAGTCTGTACTCACAACCACAACCCAACCTTGCCGCTTGCCTGGTCATTTGGCAGGTGAAAGTTCTCATTCATGACCCCACCAAAAATTTTAGCTACTGTTGTTCTTGTCTTTGGCAAAAATAGATATACAATTAAATGCTATGAGACACTTTTTTCTAGGAGATGTGAAAGAAATGTCTATTCACCCCACATAGGGACTCAATGACAGACCAAAATGATAACCCTACCACATTCCAACTTGGTGAAACAAATATGACGAGGTCACTGCAGGGTGCTGGCTAAGGGCTTACTTAAAGGATCATGGATGTCTCAGAGCCAGTTGCCTCATGAAAAGGAACTCCACCTGCAGGGGTGAAGACCTGAATATCCCACCCCTGATGGACCCATGTCTCAGCATTCTTCATCCACATACTACTACACCCACTCCATCATGCTAGTGGGTCCTATTATTTTTGGAAATTTCCATTTCTCACAGCACACTTCTTTCTTGAGGTTATTTTACTCAGCTGCATGCAAAACATAAACATTCAAAAAGAATCCTGCTCAGGCAGAGAGGAATTGAAATTGATGCTACATCCCTTGACTTCCTTTCTATTCCATCTGACATTGTGCGGTCACAGTAATCTCTCTTGAGTGCCAGCCAGCTTCATTGATTTCCTTTTTTTTTTTTTTTTTCTACCACAGAAGATGGATGCCTCACTCCCCTTCCAGGATTTCTTGATCTGGTCACCTTGACATTCAACCTGACCCTCCTACTTACAGATGGCCTCAGTCTCTTCTATCATGGCTCTCAGCTTCCTTTTGAAATATCTATCTTGCTTGGTCAACTTTCTTAACTATTCTTGAGTGTTCACTATATAACAGGGGTGGAGGAAAAAGCTTGTAAAAGTATGCCTTCCTCTTAGTTCAATTCCTACCAATATTTCAAACCCAGAACTCATTGCATTATTTCCATTGCAAGTGCCTGGACTTTGCCAGGATTCAACAATTTGGTTTTTTTTTTTTTTTTTTTGGTCTCTTTCTCAATGTTAAAAAAATACTGTCTATTGCCGCAATTGAGTAACAGACATTTTATATAGATATATATATAAGCTGTGTATCTTTGTATCCTTTATTAGACTTAGTGGATTGTAAGTGAACAATGACAACAACAGGAAGAAGAAATCATAGATAAACTCTAACAAACGCTTCAACTTTTGAACCTCCAATCCAGCTAAAGTCTTCAGCTTCCACTTAGAAAGTGATGGTGGCATTGCTGCCAACTGTGCAGATGCACGTGAGAACATAGAGTCACTTCTGCTCTTCAAAGCGGATGGTGTTGATGCTTCTGGTCCGAGGACAGCGGGGGTGGGACGCAGCAAGAGGAAACAATGTACTTTCAGTTTACAGAAACCCTGTCCAAATCCCTTGGATTGGGTTAAGATTCTATCTCAGTATCTTTCCACAGATTCAAAACCTTTTGATGTTTTGTCCCTTTTCAATTTTTTCTACATCTCTAAGCACGGGAATTACTGTTCTTTATGTTAGGAATCAGGAACTAAGACAGTTGTCTGATCCCTGCTGTATTAAAAACGTGTATATACTTTCTGAAAGCCTTCCTTTATGTTAGCTTCAGCCTAGACTTACACACACACACACACACACACACACACACACACACACACACACACACAAATTTCCTCATTTATTTTATGTGATCCTAGTCATTTCCAACATATTTTCCTACTGTAAATACTCTGGCTTACTCATTTAACCAAAAGCCCACTTTGTTCATTTTACTTTGTAATTCAGTTTCGACACATCTTTTACAGCACAATTGTTATGAATTTTCAATTTATTTTTACATCTATTTTTATAGCTGCCACTTCTGCAGTGTGCAAGATTTTTTTTCTTAACTTTAAAAACATCGTTTCTGAAAGAAAGCTGTTCTAAAATCTGGCTTTTTCAGCAAACTGAACACCCACATAAGGAAGAAAGAATGACAGAAGTTAAAGGTGGAAATGATATGTGCAAGGTAATCTTGCCTAGTTTTAAAGTAAATACAAAAATGTGTATGGAACAATATCTAATAAAATAATTTCCCATTTTAATCTTAGAAAATATTGTTGACTTTCATTTTATACTCTTGCTTATGGGTTTTGCTCAAAATTATGTTAATAGTTCACATTTTCTTTAAAGTCAGCTTGTGTTGGTATGAAGGAATTGTGAAACTACTACAGAACTTATTGTTTTTCTTTTAAATAATAATATAACGTTTTGCTGTCTTCAGGAAGAATGTCCTAGCTCCCTATTTGTTCATACAACCTTTCTCAAAGCCTAACTAATTTAAATTAACTCTGATCTATCGTTTGCTTTCATGTTGTTTGACAGAGAAGCTAGGTTCACTGTGGAAGTCTTGCTCTGGGTTTCCACACAGCTTCCATAGATGAAGGTGACTGCTGAATCATCTTAAAGTTTTTCTCAAACACATGGCTCTGCAGTAGAACCTCAGCTAAGAACGCCAGATGGAATGCCTATATGTGGCTTCTCAAGATGCCTTGGGCTTCCCCCAAGTGTGGTGACTTTTCCCCAGGCTATTATCTCAAAATAAAGGTATAATTAAAATTGTATGAACCTAACCTTAGAAATTACAGAGAAGCATTTTGGTCCTACAGTTGCAATGTAATACTCAGGTAGAAATGAGAGAGTGAAAGAACTGAGGAAGTTGAAATATAGCTCTCAACTCTGACAGGATAATGTTGTAAGATAAGGAAGATTAGTGATTTTTTACAGTTATTTTTATAAATTAATCTAACACAGTTACATAATCAACCACTTTCTATTCAAATTGATTAAGGAATAAAAAATTGTAGTTGAGATACCACTTTCTAGCTCTTTTCATTCCAAATCATACATAATGTCACCAAGGAGATCTAGCACATAGCTCTTTATATTGTCTGTTTTGTATTAATGCTTCCTAGTCACTTCTTTTAAGCTTGATACAGTCATTGAAAAGGAAGAGGAAATAAGAGCATTCTAATCCATAATATGCATACCCAACTTTGGTCAATGGGTCTAACCATAGCCTGTAGTGAGCCTGCACTGTTTCTGTGCTAACTTTCTCAACTCAAATATCAGATGATGCCCTTGTGCTTCAATGCAGTAAAACTGTCCTTACATTCTCTTAAAAACTAATGTTTTCAGGCCAGTGAGATGGCTCAACAAGTAGGAGCTCTTGCCATCAAGTCTGGTGAGTAGAATTCTCCAGACTGTACCCACTTGGTAGAAGGAGAGAACTCCCTTCTACAAGTTGTCCTCTCACCTACACACACACACACACACACACACACACATATACACACGCCTGCACGCACCAATAAATGTAATGAAATATTTTAAAATAACAGATATTCTTGAATTATGACTCATATTTTCATGTCTGAAACTGTATTTCCATCTGTTTCATAAATATCATTATCAGTACCAACAGATAATTACCCTACAGAGTATGCACGTGTTGATTTTACTGTTCTGATCCCCACAAAAGACCATAAATCAAATTCCTATCAAATGCTTCCCTTTCACAAATAAGACAAAAGGATCACATTTCCACTTAAAGTTGACTTTATACAAACGATACAGGTTATTTTTCCTCTCCCTTTTATCCAAGAGTAGTCCCTCACACCACAGAAGTTTTCCCAGGAAAACAATAATGCTGTTATGACAATGTGTTCTCAATATGCTAGTTGATAACATCTTTCTACCTAACATGATCTGCATTAATAAGATGCAATGAAAAGGCTGATTTCCATCAGAACCATGAAACATACTTGGGAATGTCATGGTTAGTGCCCAGGACATTCACAACATAACACAGTGCTGGTGGATTTATAAATGAACATAAGACTCCAATCTTCAGAACATCTACTGGAATTTTCCAAGAGTATGTCCAGTAGAAGTCGATCAAGCAGTGGTTGACATTAGTCATGAGTGTCACTCAGCAATAGTTTATTATTTTGTTCAGTCCCCAAGTCAAACACTTGGTGAAATAGGCAGAATTCTCTTTCCACTTTGCTTATGATGCTGAAGACATAAGCCACATTTTCCTGCATCTTCAAATAGCTTTGCTCTGTCCTCTAATTCAAATCATTTTCTCTGCCTCACGATTTCCAAAGAGAAGGTTTTTGTACACTCCCACATTTTAATTGGATCTTTGCAATTTCTGGCTTTGAAATCTGTAAGAACTTCCTCCATCTTTCATGCAATAAAAAGGTATTTTTCTTCCTTCATTTCTATATCTCACCCCAAATTATAGCACTAGGTCAAATCATCTGAGAATGTCTCTGCTTACATGTATATGTCTCCAATAACCTGTATGTGTACTAACACATATTAAATAAATACTGGGGAAATATTGTATGCCTTCCCAATTGTCTTTTGGGAGATTCAGCATCAATCCTTACTATGCCTTCAAGCTCATTTGTGGGAGCTAAGCCAATAGTGAGTGAAAAGCTCTACAGCTTGTGTCTTGGGAAGCTACTGATCAAGGGCCCATTCACCACTGGAATACCAAAAGAAGACAATGAGAAAGCAGGTGATGAGGTCTCTCCCTTAAACCACCACAATGCAAGATCGGGAGAAGGAAAGGCTTTGTTGGCATTTCTTTCAATCTCTTTACTTGTCACCATTCCTTGTAAGACAATGTTTCCAAAGACAGCTTGTGATTTAGGAGCAAAAGTGACCCATACTGAAAATGCCACTGTGCTCATCACAGCCTGTCATCCAGATTAGCACTTGCAAAGTGGATGGACCCTGTTGGTGTTCCCTAATCCTGTTTACTGAATGACATCATCCAGTAGTACATGGCCAACATTGGAAGGAAAAGGAAAGCAGCTGTCTGATTCTAGCAATAGTCCATGAACAGTGTAGCAAAGCCCAGCAGCCAGACACTGAGTTACAACATCCTTGCTGTAGATGGAATTGACTTCCTTATGCATTACTGCCATAATGACGCTGACTCTTTTTGCTGGAAAAGAACAGCTATTGAACAGCTCACCAGGGAAAAGAATTTCCTCACAGCTTTGCCTTTTAAGCCAAAGTACTACTTGAATAAAAGTCAGCATTGCTATTTTTTTGTGTATTTTCTACTTACCTTGATAACTATTGTTCTGCAATGTCCAATGAGAATGCATAGACATAATTGGATTAAAAAATTACCCTTCAAAGTGACAGAGCTAATGTGAGAATATTCTATCAAAAAGAAAAGGAACATGATTTGCCTAAGCATGGTTAAGATAAAAATGGGAAGGAAAATCAGAAGGAAATGCATATCACAGCACACACTTACTCTAATTAAAACTCAAATCAAAGCACTCTGGAAAATGCTAATAGACCTGCCTGATAGGAGTTTTTAGCCTTATCATTTGATGTCTAGTGGCAAGGAAATGGGAATTTAAAAAGGCAATTAGGAGCCTTGAGAATTAGTGGCACTTCAGATATCTCTTCTCATTTTAAACAATAGGCTATGCTGTTAACAGGTTTGCCTCAGTGGGAGGTGTTGGGGAGAGCTTTAAAATATTCAAAATCAAATTGCAATTCTAATGTATCTGATGGGACCAGAGCTTCAGAAAACAAATATGGAACTGAGCTGCTAGCAACCTCTTGACAACTCAACAGTGTTTCTGTAGTTAAAAGATCTACTGTACAGCCCATATTGCCCAGGTAACGCTGTCCTCTAAATAGCTGTTTTGTTCCTCAGAGCTGTAGAGTGGGACTTGAGGTAGCAGAGGAGGGTCTGCTTTACTGTTGGCTAAGCACACACTCACACACAGACTCAAGGCACACAACCTTACAAGCGCTGTGTGATGAAATACAAATTCACTCTTCTCAAGTAATCATTACACTACTCCTCTTCCTAGCACCAAGAAACTTTACAATTAAGAAGGACATGATATTTACTTTACAAATGTCAAAATTGTCAAAGTTTGTAATCTTGGTTTCTGTGCTTCTGTTTTTAATCTTTAAAGAAAAAGAAAGAAAAAATCTAGACTTGCAACTAATGGCTGTCTCATTATGATAGACAGAACTTCCACAAGAAAGATACACTGAAATAAGAATTCTGGCCACTCATAATTAAAATTAAATCTGACAGAGTTTTTTTTTTTTAAAGAATAAATGTTGACAAATAATAGTTAACTCTAGCCTCTATCTACAAGATGATTTCAGATTAGTTTTTAAAACCTGAATGTCTCCTTTCAAAGTCAGACTCTTCAGAGTGCCCGGTGTTTAATGGCTAAGACCTGCAAATGGAAGCCCCACATCAAATCCCCTTTAACACCATCCTTATTTGAGACTTGGATCCTCTTCGGCAGCCCAACTACTCCCTGTTGTCTGTCCTCTTTGGCTGTGAATCTCCATGCAGATTCATAGACGTTCTTGACCGACCTTTGTGTCAGCAGCAAGATTAAAACAAAATAGTATCTCTTACAGTTTCCAAAGCTGCCAGTCTTTGGGATGTCTCTGAAATTTGGGTCCTCGGAAAAGCTGTGGAGAACTAAATTCTCCACCCCCACCCACAGTCTTGTCTCTCTTTCCCATCAGCTCCAACCTAGTCCCCTTGAAAGCAGTTCCTCCCCAACTGAATTATTTTCCCTGCAATAAAAATGGTTTTTGTCCCTCAAAATCAGAAAGACATGACAAGCTTCTATTCAGTTGTGATCTTTCCTGACCAAAACAAAACAATTCTATCTCCTACCTGCTGCACAAAACCACAGTAGATTTCCATCATTAATTTAAAGAGAAAAACCCCAAGCAGAAGAGATTGCAAAACATGGCATGGCATCAACTCACAACAACAATGGTTATCTGCATGAGACCAAGTCAGTTTAAATTCCAGCACAGATAGCAGAGGGGCCACAGAGGCAACACAGCTAGAGGAGGAGCTGTTGACTGTTGATGTTGGAAGGACAGTCACTTTTATCTGGGATATCCTCACTACGAGGGTGCTCATGCCCAGGGATGGCCTCCCCACCCGTGTAAATATTTGCAAAACTAACTGTACTCAATGGCTTATTTTAAAAAGAGAGAGGGGAAATAAAGTCAGGAGGAAAATGTGTTGGAGATACAAAGAAAATGGAGGTGGCAGTGAGGGGATATTGTTAAGATACATTGTATACGTATATGAACATTTACTGAGGCTGTAAGCATTCACTCATAAATGAGAAAGGGGCTCTTGGGACCTTACTAGTGCCTATGGAAGGATTAGGTGTCAATGAATACGGGAGACTCATTGTCATCGTTGTTGTAGCCACTGGTGAATTCCCATGTTCCCAAGTGGATAGCTCTACACACAGGTTTACACCGCAACCCTTGTTAAATTCAGTGGGTCAGAAAACAAAAAGCTAAGAAATTGGGAGGGGAACTTTTAAGGAGGAAGGAGTTTAATGAGGATGGGAAGGGAATGTGGGAGTAAGTGTGATCAGAGTGCATTATATACATGTATGAAAAGAACATAATAAAAACCATGAAAACCAAGTAGAACTGTATGTGTAATAAAAGAAAAGAAGACACAATAGCCAGGACTCTGAAACTACATATTGCCCCAGTTTCTACCACAAATCTCACAAAGTTTGTTGACTTAACTAGAAGGATACTTACACATCATGCATTTCACCTCTCTTTAGTCTCTGATAACACAAGGCTTTAAGTGAGGGCTACAATTCTTCATTGGTGGCAGGGACTCTGTAATTATGGATATTTGTACACTCTGGAAATCAGACTCCTTTAGATTAATGTTTGTGAAGCATCATAATATGAGTACATCTATCCTACATGGAAGACAGAGATTCATATATAAATAATTCATCCCCAAGGCACTCTGCAACCATGGTTATTTGAAAAAAAAAGAAAATAATGGAGTTCTTAAGGAGAATTCTGGGATGAATTGAATTATTCTTAAGCCTTGAATGATGAATGCATAGGCAGGCAGCTCTGAAGGGAAGGACCTGTAGGCATCCCTGAGAGGTCATGTGGGGAGTCAAATGCATGTAGACAGTGGGCTGGATAGTGAATGAAGGATTGAAATAACACGATAAGGAAAGAATATTATGAAAATTAAAGGTTATTTATTGGGAAATTAAATTGCTCAGACACCAAGCAACTCAACATCATCTTTAAGCTTCATCTTCATTTAAGTGATTGAGTATTGAATTTTCAGGGTAGAGCAAACGATCAAACTCAGGTTATAAGAAAAGCATCAAATCTACAAGCTTAAAAGTGATGGGTACATTTAAACTGGAGAAAGAGATGAGGGAAATGTTTAATAGTTTGTCCAGTGCTAAAAGCGAGTGACCACATAGTCTAGTCACCCAGCCCATCTGGATTGGCCTCATACCAATATTGAAGGCACTTACTAGAAAATGTGTGCATGTCCTTGCTTAGCTCACATTCGAATGTCAGTGTCTTTGTTTCTTGAGTATAGAGCAAAGATGAGTAACATTCATGGGCTTGCTTGCATGATTCAGGGTGAACATGTTTTTAGACATATTATTTTTTTACCATGTTGCAACAATCTAGGGATATTTTCAAAGAAGTTTTCACTTGAAATTTATGACTATGCCACTTGGTCATGAGTTATATGAGGCTATCTGAAAAATTACAAATAAAATGCATGATATTATTCAGAGGAATAGCTATGATAGGCAGGCTGTGATCACGTGCCAACCTCATACCAAGCTATGTACTGCCCTGATGATGTTACTGTATGGATAAGCCAAAACAAAACTGCCATCGGTAAAATCAAGAATCCTTGACCCTGGGATTGGGGAAATGGCTCAGTGGGTGAAATGGTTGATGTGCAACCAGGAAGATCTCAGTTAGGATTCCTAGAACCCTTCTAGAAACCCAAGTGCAGTAACAACATCCATTTGTTATCTGATGTTTGAAGATTAGTGACAGAGGCTTGATAGCCAGACAGCCTAGTTAGTCAATGAGAGACAGTGTTCAAATATTAAGGTGGAGAATAATAAAGGAAGATACACATGCTTACCTCTGGACTCCACATATGCATATATATGCACCATGTACACACATATGTGTGGCCATATATATATGTAAAAATATATACATATATATATGCATCATATGTACACACTTACAAACTTATACCACAGACACATATACTCACAGAACCCACACATGCATGTACATTGGCACACATGAATATCACATACATAGACCAAAAAATAAAATATAGAAAGGCTCATTGTCAAATGTCAAAACCAAAGTAAATGAGGACTTATAGGTGGGAGTAGCAGATTTATTCATAGAAATGTCTCTATCCTTACTCAATCTATAAGGCAGTATACAAGTTCAAAAATCTTAATTCCAGACCACAAAACTCATCATTATAAAGCCAGTGGTTATAACACATAATTGTTTGATGCCTAATTGCTAATTCAGCTAGGGCACACTCAGTTTTCAAATAGCTCAAGTAGTTGAAAACACCCATGGCAGTTTCTTAAAATCCTGCTGTTAGTCCTTAGAAATTCACTGGCAATCTTGCAGCTCTCATATATTGAACACATTCTCCAAACAGTGAGAGTATTGTATTGCAAGTGCCCTTGCAAAGTACAGGCTTTGTCTACTTGATGGTACTTTACCTCAAAGTAACGTCAGAAAACTCCAAGCCCGTGAACCAAGTCTGGCCTGCCACATATTCATTAAGGGAAGAAGGGAGGCAAAAATAGTTTTTAGATATTTTTAATGGCAGGAAATATCAAAAGAAGAATAACATTTTGTGACAAGTAAAAATAATACAAAAGTCACATGTTATATTAAGCTATTATTGGAAAATAATCAATCCTGTTCATACATGAAACATTTTTTTTGAGCTAAAACAGTAGAGAAGAATAATTGGAACAAAGGCCCACAGAGGCAAACATACTTACTGTGGATTTTTTATTAACTGTTGTGCACTGATTTACAATTCTGTTTGAAACAAATCAAGAGTCAATATTTTTAAACCAAAAGATTTTAGAATTTGTAGTTGTCTAACTAATGGGAGTAAAACCCACATTTTCTTTAGCAGTATTTTGGGTGGTACAACGGTAATGCCAGAATTCTCACACCAGTACCCAAAAGTGTGTGATTTTTGAATTATGCAGAAAATAGGGGTAAGCAAGATAATACATAAAAGGACACAGTGTGGGCCTGAAATCTCTGCCATTCTTGAGGAAATACCAAGTCACGGAATGCATGCCTGTTTGGAATTCTTCCTGGCAGGCACATAAAACTGAACTATTTATAGTGAGTCAGGCAATGAACGAATACATGTTTGCCAAAGAACCACCTTAGAGAATATTGAGAATCATTCTTGGTAGTGGTTAGGGTCAGAAAATGCTAGCTTAAATGAACTAGAATAGAAAATAATCCAATTGAAAGAACATGAAACATATTTAAGAACATGGGAAAGCATGGCTTTGCCCTGAATTGCAAAAGTTTGGATTTAAGCCATTCCTGGGACCTTCATGACCCTCTTGGAGCAAAGCCCTTAGATGTTTACTGTTTCATTCCCAAAGAAGTACCCATGCCTAGGAGTATATGGACAGCACTGCTTGGATCCAGTGGATTACAACTTTTTTTTTTAAGGGCATGAAACTGTGAGGAAGGTTTCTATTAGTTACTTTGCTATTGCTGTGATAAAAACCACAGCCCTGGTAACTCACAAAAGAAAGGATTTTATTGGACATATGGTTTTAGAGGGTTAGGATCTATGATGGCAAAGACAAAGAATAGGAGCAGTACCATCTAAAAGCCCATATGTCAAATACAGGCAGGAGGCAAAAAGCACACTGGCAATCGTGAGAGCCTTAAAGCCTTTCCCCACTGATACACCTTCTCTTAACAGGCCATACCCCTAATCCTTCCCAAATATTACCATCAACTGGGGACCAAGTATTTAAAGGTATGAGATTATGGGGGCCATTGTCATCTAAACCAACACAGGGCTAAAAGGGATCCATGAGGAGTTGGAGGGGGATAGCTGGGGGTAGAGGTGAATATGATAAAAATATACACTATGCATGTATAAAATTCACAAAGGATAAATAAAAAATCCTTATATTAAACAAGAAATACCTTGAGTCTATTTTGACACATGTAATTTTTTCCAGTTCTTTTTTGAGTCATTTCTCTGACAGATCTCAGACATTTTTATCCAATGACCAAGTAACAATGTGAGGCTACTTTATGGACCTGCCATGATATAAACAGAAGAGAAACAAGCAACCCTCCAAGGTGTTCGTTCTCTGTTCCCTACTTCTCCCAAAAGCAGAGCCAGTCTAAATGGCATTAGGCTTCCATAGAAGCTTGCAGTCTTTATTGGTGTCACCGTGCAAATCAAATGAGCAAATAAAACAACTGCTTCTATGAAAGGAGCCACAGAGCTCAGAGAGAGACATTCACTCACTGTCCTTCAGCAGGGCACATTTCCACATAGGCTTCTGGAACCCTGTGGATGTGCCGATGTCAGCATATTTTATAATATGCCTCTAAGATTGATAGTTTTTCCTTTAAGTCAAAGGTGCAGTTCTGTACAAGGGCTTAGATCTCCAGATGTGAATGACAATGACTCTATAACAGACCCAGAAAATGCTGCTTAGAAGGAAGACTACCTCCCTAAACCAGCCATGGGCTACTTAACTGTCATAACTTTGTGGCTCCTCCTGCTTTGGATTTGACTGTCCTAATTCTGAGGTCTCATATTACTTTACATAGTAGTTTCTAGTAACTGAACAACCAGTGTACTGTAATTTAGCAATTCACTTTGAGCTGCTGGCTAACTTTTCCTCAGGCACAACCTTTCAAAAGCTCCATTTTCTACTCCTGTGCCCAGTTAGAACAGTCACTTACAGCTCCCAGTTCACTGTGTGAACAACGAACGTTGTTTTGAAATGTCAGAAAATTAACAATTGCCACCTAAACTGTAATGAAGCTAAGAAGAGAGGCAATAATTGGGGACAAAATAAGTGTTGGAAGTCACCAATCAAAGAAGAGTGCTCAGATCATTATTCGTGTCCAACATTAATGCAAGTTTTAAGTCCAGTATGCAGAGAACAAACATTATCTTTCCTTCTAGCACATGGCAAACTCTCGAATAACAATCTACCTAGAATCCACTGTTTTAGTGAGTTGCTTAACCATGTGTTGATAGGTAAAAAATAAATGATGCCTATGGAGAGGAAATGCAAGCTACCAAAAGAAAGGTATTAGAAAATAGCATTAAGTAATCTACTAAAATGTGGCAGATGACATGAATGGTTGACTGGTGACTATTATGCATTATAAAGGGCAGCATACTAAGCAGCCATTTGAAAGCTGTCATAGCCAGCATGAAGCAAAAATAATTAGAATTAGAAGTATGTCTTAGTCAGGGTTACAATTGTTGTGATGAAACACTACGACCAAAGCAATTTGGGGAGAAAGGGTTAATTTGGCTTAGGGTTGCACATCATAGTTCACCATCAGGGGAAGTCAGACAGGAACTGAAACAGGGCAGGAACCTGGGGAGAGACTGGTAAGGAAGAGGTCACGGAAGGTGCTTCTAACTGCCTTGCTCCCTATGGCTTACTCATCCTGCTTTCTATAGAACCCAGGACAACCTTCCCAGGAACGGTACCACCCACAATAACCCAGGCCCTCCCACATTAGAATAGAAAATGTCCTACATGACTGATATAGGGAGGCATTGTCTCACCTGATGCTTCTTCCTCTTTGGTGACTCTAACTGTGTCAAGCTGATATAAAACTAGACAGCACGCAATGAGAGGGTCTCTATGACTTCGGACAAGTCACTTAAATTTCCATAAACTTTTTTTTCTCTTTAATCTTCAAAGCAGGCATATAAAAATTTGCCATTGAAGAGTTTGAGGAAATTATATGCAAGGCTTCAAAATGAGATCAATATATAAACGAGATGACTGCCCAGTGTGACTTGGGTTAGGCTTTGGTGAAAACACTGCAGACGGTATTCACAGCCTTGATTCTGTGCCCATCGCAGGACCTTCATCAGTGATCCTGGGATATACTCCCAAACTTATGTGATAACTCTGAAAGGCTTACATTGTGACTATTACTCTGCCAATTGAGCATTTTTCTAGCCTCTTACTTTCTGTTTAATGCACATGTAACACCCCAAAAACCTGTTGTCTTGTAGACATCAAAGAAAACATTAAGATGTCTGTTAATGATTGTTCAGAAACTGTCCTGGAAACAGGTTTGATGACAGGTAGGTAACTATAGTTCCAGTCATTTGGGAGCTGAGATAGGAAGACCACTCAAGACTATGAGTTTGAATAACAGAATTGGATGTAGGATATTGTAAAACATCATCATCATCATCATCATCATCATTACCACCACCACCACCACCAATAACAGCTGCAAAAGCAGAACAAACAAAAACACCCACCCTGATTTGCTTACCACTTCTAACTCTATGATGGGATCTTGCCTAAGGCTTTGTGCTGGGCATCATTTTTATTCTACTTGCTTAGTGGCAACCTTTCCATTTTGTGTTATATCACACATCAACAGAATAACATCTGCCTGGACTTGAAGAACATTTTTTAATTTATTGCTTCAGGTTACATCTCCAGCACAGTGTCCTCTTTCCACCCCTCCCAGTACCGCCCTCCCACCTTCTCCCCCTAACCCTTCCATCTCACTCCTCTGGAGTGGAATGTCCCTACATATCAGTTTCCTGCCCCAGTTCAGCAGTCATATGAGGGCCAAGAACCTCCTCATAAACTGGGGGCCTACAAGGCAGCACCACTAGGGAAAAGAGTCTCATTGACAGGGAAAAAAAAGGAAAAGTCTATGTCCATGTTCCCTTTGGTGTGTTGTAGTATAGATATCATGTTCTATTTGGCTAAAATCTGACTATAAGTGAATAGATGCCACATGCATCCTCTGACTCTGGGTTAGCTCACTCAGGATGAGCTTCTCTAGTTCCATCCATTTGGCTGCAAATTGCATAATTTCATTCAATTGTTTCCTATAGCTGAGTAGTATTCCATTGTGTAGATTACCACGGTTTTTTAATCCATTCTTCCATTGAGTAACATCTGGGTTGTTTCCAGTTTCTAGGTATTACAAATAAGGCTACTATGAACCTACATGAGGAAACTTCCTTGTGACTCGGTGAGGAGTCATTTGGATGTATACCCAGAAGTGGTATGGCTGGGTCCCAAGGCAGAGCTATTCCAAGTTTTCTAAGATATCACCAGACTGACCTCCATAGTGGTTGCACAAGCCTGCACTCCCACCAGCAATGGAGGAGGGTTCCCCTTTCTCCATACCCTAGCTAGCATGTGCAGTCATTTGTGCTTTTGATCTTAGCCATTCTGACAGGGGGTGAGACGGAATCTTAGAGTAGTCTTGAGTTGCATTTGAAGAACATTTTTTGTTTACTTTTTATGGATTTGATTTGTTTATTTGTTTGTTTTAAAATGGGATTTGAAGAAAATGGAATGTGGAATCTCAGAGCTCAGCAGGCCTCTCAGGGACAAGCACTGCTTGGGTACTGAAAAGTTTCTCAGCTCCTGCCCAGACACCGGGCTTCCTAATTGTTCCAACAGCAGCTGGTTGTTTTCCCTAGGGAGAGTACTAGAACCTGCTGCCTGCTGCTTCAATATCTGCTCTCCTGGGTCTTGGTAATGGAGCTTTGGTTTTATTTAGTCCAGGGCCATGAGCAGGTAGAAGGCAGCACTTCCCAGTCTTGCTGGCATTTGCACCTAAGCAAGGTCACTGAGATATTGTCCAACCTTGGATGGGACTTCAGGTAATTTTTCTAAGGACACCTAAACAGGGAGGAGGACCAGTATTTCACGCTTCCCCCCCTCCCTTTTTCCCTCTCTTCTTTCTACCCTCTAACTCCCATGACCCACCCCCTTCCTCTTTCTGGAGTTTGTACCTCATCTTGAGTCTTTGAACAAGGAGGTTGGCAACTATGTTGAAAATAGGCTGGATTTGTTTTAGAACTATGGATGTCCTTCACTGGGTGCCTTTGCAGAATGAAAGCTATGAGTCTTTAAGAGAATGTAACAGGTTAACGAAGGACAGGGGAACAATGCCTTTGAGAACAAGTGGTGAGAGGTCCAGAAGGACCTTTGCTGAACTTGCTTCCCAGATGTGTGCTGATGTGATGCCAGCTCCTGGGTGCTCATAGGGTCTGCGGATGTTCTCATGATGCTTACTAAGCAGCCGCATGCTGTTGCTGTGGCTTAGGCTGGCAACAGTGCATTTTACAAACCAGAAATGCAGTCTTGGAAGAGTTGTGATGAAATGTGTAAGGAAAACAAAATTTGTGAGTGAAAAAATGAGTTCCCAGACAGGTGTTCTTATTCTCACAAAGACTAATTACCGAGCAATTTCTCAGTCACTGTGCTATGCACACTAAATATTGCAGCAACTGTTGCAAACTACCTCTTAAGAAAGCAGATCCAGAAGTGGTGTTGCTGGGTCTTGAGGTAGAGCTATTCCAAATTTTCTAAGATAGCGCCAGACTGATTTCCATAGTGGTTGTAACAAGCTTGCTCTCCCACCAGCAATGGAGGAATGTTCCCCTTTCTCCACAACCTTGCCAGCATGTGCTGTCATTTGAGCTTTTGATCTTAGCCATATCTGACAGATGTGAGATGGAATCTCAAGAGTCGTCTTGAGTTGCATTTCTCTGATGATTAAGGATTCTGAGCATTTGTTCAAGTGACTCTCAGCCATTAGGAATTCCTCCTTTGTGAATTCTCTGTTTATCTCTGTTCCTCATTTTTTGATGGGATATTTGGTTTCTTGGCATTTAATTTCTTGAGTTCTTTGTAAATTTTGGATATTAGCTCTCTGTCAGATGTGGAGTTGGTGAAGATTTTTTCCCTATCTGTAGATTGCCGTTTTGTTCGAATGACAATGTCTTTTGCCTTACAGAAGCTTTTCAGCTTCATGAAGTCCCATTTATTGATTGTTGATCTTAGAGCCTGACCAACAATATGCTCATAGCAGCCTTACTTGTAATAGCTAGAAACTGGAAACAACCCAGATGTCCTTCAACCAAGAAATAGATTAAAAAAAAAAAAAAGAACTATGGTATATCTACACAATGGAATACTACTCAGCCATCAGAAAAAAATGAAATCATGCAATTTGCAGCCAAATGGATAGAACTAGAGAAGCTCATCCTGAGTGAGCTAACCCAGACTCAGAAGGATGCACATGGGATCTACTCACTTATAATCAGATTTTAGCCATATAGTACAGGATAACTATCCTACAACCAATGCACCAAAGGGAACATGAATGTAGATTTTGTTACCTGTCAATGAGATACTTTGCCCTAGCGGTGCTGCCTTGTAGGCCACCAGTGTATGAGGAAGCTCTTGGCCCTCACATGACTGCTGAACTGGGGCAGGGGACTGATATGTAGGGACACTCCACTCCAGAGGAGTGGGATGGAAGGGATAGGGGTTAGAGGGTGGGAGGGTGGTACTGGGAGGGGTGGAAAGAAGACACTGAGATGGAGATGTAACCTGAAGTAATTAATAAATATTAAAAAAAGAAAGCAGATCCAATGAACCTGACACTCATATATATATTTTATGATTATCTTAAGCCTTAATAAACAGGGGCATATATATGGAAATATATTATATATAAATCATATATATATTTTATTGAGTTGGTGTAAAGATGAAATATTGAAATTATGTATTTTAAAATTTTAAGTGTCCTAAAAATATACCTCTTTGGATATACTGTGTGTATATGTTTATGTGTATATACTAGAGTTGTCCAGGTGTACCAAAGACTAACACAAAGAGTCGACTTCTGTGTCTCACCGCCTTAGTATTTTTGTTTTTGTATTTCATTTCTGAGACAGCATCTCTCACTGAACTTAAAATTCACCAATGTGACTAGAAGTGGGTCACTGAGGTCTATGATTTTAAGCATCTCTGCCTCTTCACTGTGGAGTATCCCAGCATGCCTAGCATAGGTGCTTGGATTAAATTCAGGCCTTCCTCCTTCTATGACAAGCACTTTATTGATTCAGTCATATTCCCCACATCTTTTCTTCTGATTATTAAAAAAATATTTCAAGGGCTCCTGAAAACCTAGTGTATGTTTAGCACTGTGCTTCTTATGTATACTCTGCAGGTAAATCCTAATATAACTACTTTTGAACAATAGATCTCTGTAAGTATGTTTACAAATTAATATATATATATTTAAATTATTCTTCTGTTATCACATTTTGACATGATGGATTTAATAGAAAAAATAGTAAGCATCTTCTCTACTTCTATTTAGGAACTAAATTAAGTTCTGTAGGAATCATCAGTACTTTGGATCAAAACCAACCCATAAAGTTTTTGTTGGAACCTAATTGGGGAAGAAAACTCACAAACTGTCTATTCCTCTCTTGGTTATCATCCTGGTCCATGCTGATTCTTTTGTGAAAGCAAAGTTTCCTGGGAACATTTTCTAGGTTATTAATGCCTTTATTCTTTTACTAGACAGAATTTACATATTCAGTCCTCCTTAAATTTTTATCCGCATTTGATCTAGTTAGTTGTTTAATATTTTGCATTCCCAGTGCTCAGATGGTGTTCTGTCTTTCCCTCTTCATGTGGTATACCAGAAAGCTCGCCATTTTTAACATCCTTTCAAGTGAGAGCTTTGAGGTGTTTTGATCAATTTCACCATTATGCCTCTTAAACATTTTTAAAAATTTCTGTTTTATCTTTTTAAAGGAAACCTTTCTTTCATCTTGGGTCGTATGCTCTGAGAATGTGACTTAAAGGTCCATGTTTATTAAAGCTTAAGATAATAAGGCAAGTTTACCAGAGAGAATTAATAGGGGATAGAGAGAACCTGAAAGTATGTTGTAACCACACAAGTCATTGATTCCTTTTAGTGAAATAGACAAGTTCCTCATTTTTCTTTTTTTTCTCTCATTTTTCTATTATAGGTATTTATCATAGTGTTTAACTTAGAAATAATGACCAGTACAGAATGTGTTTACAGTTTCCACATGGTGGTTACACACATCTTCCCTATAGCAAAGCCTTAGCACACAGCAATTGATTGGTTTCATTCCCTTTCCTCGATTCTCAAACCAGAAAATCTGTACCCACTCCTAAAAGTATGACTAAAGATGGTAGCTCTGCTAACATTTTCACTACTATACAAGTTTGTAGAGATTAAGCTAGACACAAAATATGTTTAAGGCCATTTCAATGCTAGTCACTTACTACTGTCTAGTATCTGGTGTTCCTTTTATCCATTCACTGAAAAGCTTCTAACTTGGAAAGAGCTTTACATATTCTGCTATAAACAGTTCTAAGTAGCTCCAGCCACTTACTTGGTTCATGGGCCTGATTTCCCTTACTTTAAGAACTAATATATTTCTCAATGATTTCTAATATCTATACAACTTTTGGTATAGTTTGATTGCATGAATACTTACGAAGATTTTTATTGAAATGGATTTGGTTGTATGATGATTATAATACTGATTTGTGTAATGCTCAGAATTTGTATATCATAATTATATAAAATTATGATATTTTCACAACCTATGTAGAATTTTAATCCAGCAACATGGCTGTTCTGGCAATCGATCACATCCAAAGACCTTCTATGTCTGTGTGACCCAGCTGGAATGACACATCTTTAAGGCCTCTGACTAGAATAAAGTCCCACCCTTAGTACACACCTTTAATCCCCCAAAATGAAGGTAAAGTTAGTTTGTAGAAGAAAGCACCTATGTTTGAGTGTACATCTAACTGAGGGGAAGAAAAAGTGACAAATTGGATAAAGATTTGACAGACTAGGATATGCCCAACTCTCACAAGAACATACAGGAAAGAAAAGCAATTTAAGAGAGCAACAGAGAAAGAGGGAGAGTTGAATCAGTTCAGTTAGTTCTGGAAGTTCAGTTGAGCAGTTAATTCAGCTGGAAGTCAGTTGGGAGTCATTCAGTTCACAGTAGAGTTGCATTGAGTTGAGTTCAAGAAAGTTGAGTTGAGTTTAGTCAGTGAGTTGGGAGTCAGTTGAGAAGCAGCACAGTGGAGTTGAGTACCTGGCAGTTCAGTTGGTGGCTGTTCACTTCATGGAGGAAGCACTTTTCCCAGGACAGTTTTCCACAGACAGGCTGTAGAGAGGACAAGCTAGACACCTGTAAAGACAGAGTGACACAGAGAATAGGAAGGAGCCAGAAGATTAAACCATATTGCCAAAGTTAGCATGAGGCCAAACCACAACAATTCTGTCAGAAGCTGAGAGAAACCAATTTGAATCAGTTAACTTGGAGAGGAATTTTACTAAGAATGGCTGAGTCGAACCCAGTCAGCGAGATCTCAAAAAGAGCTAGAAAGGGTGAGCATATTCAGCAGTAAACATCTGATCTGACAATTACATCAGGTGAATAAAAGGTACGTTTACAAATATGAATAATGTACTTTGATCATATATTCAGTCCCACCAATACCATCCATTTCTATCCTCTCTCCTAATTTTTGAAAATTAATTCCCTCTATATTTATTCAATTTTTATATAGATTCTGTGTATGGAGTAGAATGTATAATGCTTGTTTGTTTGAGTCTGGTTTATTTCACTTAACATGATATTCAGCTTAATCCATTACAACATAATTTTCTTTTTCTTGTGACTCATTACTATTCAATTGTGAATAAATGCTATATTTTCTTTATCCCTTCATCTGTTGATGGCCACATAGTTTGGTTCCATATTATGGCTATTGTGAATCATGCCATGAGAAACATGGGTACCAGGTATCTTTACTGTGTACTGACTTTTATTCCTTTGGGTATGTAAACAGGAGTGACAACAATTACCCCAAGAAGGATTATAAGACAATATTTTAATGTCAAAACATTAATAATATAAATATAAAATTTCCATGTAGGTCAAATACCTCTGTTGTGATCTAGGCTTCAATTCTGTGTTGAAACTGAAAGTATTTATGTAACTTTAAATATTCTATGCACTATAGAAAAGTAGTATTGCCTAGAAGAGATAATCCTATTCCTACAGGAGTTGAATTTAAAATAAAGAATTTCATCTGTAGAGAAGTATCAATAAAAAATTTGTTAAGAATATTTTGACACATCAGAACCTAAATAGTACTGAGAGACACTAGCTATAATATCCTGAATATCATCATTATGCTTTATAGATTTTAAGTGTCTTTTCCCATTGATAATAGTAGAACTGTACTCTTAGAATATCTCTCATCTCTAAAAATGGAAAAATGCTCTACTTCTTTTGACTATAATTGCATGGAGAGTTGTGTAGTAAGATAAAGAGGAAAACATTTATAGATTTATAATATCTCAGTAACTTCTATGAATAATCCTATTATTTAATTTCCAAATAATCTACTTACATATATTATTGTGTAATAAAGAACTGAAGTTCATAAAAGTTACCAAGCTAATAAATGTTAGAGCAAGAATTGAAATCTACATATACCTGACTTTATTACACATGTATTATGTGAAAACATTCTAGGAGAAAGAAATTAATAAGTCCCTTCCTTGATTTTGGGTAAAGTAACTAGTTCATTAACTGTTTTACAGAATATTTAAGAACAAATATCAGTACGTGTATGCAGAAAAACATCACATTCAACCAATTTGGGCTACAGTTAGTATATATTAATTTTAAATAGAAAAATTGACATGTTAAGGAGAGGCAAATGGAGAATGAAAAAGGTAGTTAGGAAGGTCGTGTTCTGGGTGGCGTCTAATTTGTATGTGATTTAACTGTTTTCCAGAAAACCTAGTTTATTGGAGGGTTGGTATGAGGGTGATGATATTACAAGTTCTTATTGAGTTTGCAGGAAATCAAAGAATGGGAGAGGGGAGGACCCTGGTCCATACTTTCAGAGGCTGTTCTAGTGATATGCAAAAAAGATAGTCAGAGAAGAAATAAGTCTGGTACCCTCACTCTGCTTCTGGTTCAAGGTAGCTGCAGTCACCTTATACTTCCTTTGTATACCCTATTGTTATTATCTACCCCATGGAGTATTAGAGGTAAAAGGGAATATTAATGGAGCCCGCACTATACTGTTTTTGACATTCAGTCTCCAGAAGTATACACTAAATAAACCTCTTTTCTTCATAAGCATCCTGGATCAGATAGTTTGTAATAGTGACAAAATCTGAGTAATATGGGCATATCTTGTTTCCTTTCTACTAATAATTAAACATTTTTGTTAGGTCAGACATTGATGTGAGCTCCAAATCAATGAATGTAAAATAACAAATCAGGAACATTTAAGAGAAAAATCTGTATTAATTTTGTCTCACCTTTGCTTCTCCCTGTGCTTCATCTTTCCCCATCCCCATTCTACCTTTCCATTCCTGTCTGTTCTAATTCAGCCATTACCAGTTCAAAGAATAACTCTCTATTCAGGCCCATGATAAAATTCCATGAGAGTCACAATTTAAAAGGAAAGGATATGTAAATTTTCTAGGAATCTGACAGTCTAGGGAATATGTTCTTAGAAATAAAAAAAGACAGCTTAGAGTATACACTTACTTTTATGAATTTATACTGTCACTCCTTTGAATAATTGATTTTCATTCATTCTAAATTATATGCAAGAGGGTTGCACAAATGCCCCATATCAGTAAGTGTCCATTGCCTGTAGCTGATTGTTCTAGTGTGTTTTGAGTGCGATTTTTATTTGCAAACAAATAACAGCTTCATATTGTTTCTTACACAATTCACAGTCATTAGCTTTCACATATGTGCTGACAGTGATGTGGTGAGCACTATAAAAATGTCTTTTTTTTAATGCCATACGTTAACCATAAGTAGCATCTTTGTTATTTTAATCAATAGATATGTAGACATCATGTGAAAAAAGGGATGATATGGAAAATGGTTGAAATTAATAGTGATTTGAGCTCTAAGAATATGTGGCGCACGCTAGTGTAACATAAAACTGCACCTTTAACACTGCATATAGATATGCAAGTATATGAAATAAAGGGGCTAGCGTATGTTACACTGGGATGTGGTGCAATATATATATATATATATGTGTGTGTGTGTGTGTGTGTGTGTGTGTGTGTGTGTGTATGTGTTTACGTAATTTATTAATAATTAAGTTTTTTACTCAAAATATGTAATTCTTCTCTTCAAAAAAGTATTACCAGCTCCTCTAAATAAACATATGAGTGCACTTACATTCTTTTAATTTGAACAACATTTCCTTGATTAGAAGAAACTTTTAAAAAAAGATATACACAACTCAATGTTATAACTGAATTCTTCAAATTGAAATAAAAATCAAAAGAGCCATTGACTCACATAGCTAAGGCTCAGCATAAGGACTTCTCACTCATTCCTCTTAGAGAGCTGCTGTGGAAAATAGCTAAGTGGCATCCTAACAATATTTTCATATTCAAAACAAAAATATAAATGCCAGTATTTTTCATTACTGCTAATATTGAAAACATTGGTGTCTAAATATTTATACTCTGGAGAAAGATGGAAGTTTGACTGAACTAGGAGGGGACAAAATATAGAACGTGTGCTAATTGCCGAAATAGATGATTAAATTCATGAATCAATCAGCATTTAATGTCCTTTGTAGAGTTTCATCTTTTTCTCTATTGACATTTAGGAAGAAAGTTAAATTGAAAAAACAAAGTGAAACAAACACACCAGGGAAAATTATCAATTTAATCAAGGTCTTAATTAGATGATTTATGAGGTCTCTACTTGCTCCCACCCATGGGTCAGTCAATAAATACAGTATTTGAGAGACCTTGTGTAAATAGTGCATTGGCACCAGGGGAAGGGAAGATTAAAACAAACTCCTGGGACAGGTCTTGGCAGCTGCACTCCACTGAGGCTGTGAGTTGGTGTGAGCTGATGCAAAGGTGATTCTGTGCAGGACAGTGTGTCCTTCAAGTCTGCCCTGCTGGCCTCACAAATGTGAAAATATTGATGTTGTCGTAAACACACGAAAGAACACCACTTGAAGACAGTAAACATTTTAAACTCTTAGAATTATTCCTTGCTTTTGCCCTTCAGTGGAAATTTTTACCATATGGAAACAAAATATTGCATGGCAAGGATAGGCTGACGAGAATTCCTGTTTGTTTCTCAGCTGTTTTGAGAAAAAGCATAGCACCAGTTGATATGCTTGGAGTTGTTGGCAAGCCCTTTCAGGTAATAAACAGTGGATGTCTACAAGGTCAGATTCCCTGTAGGAGATAAATCTTAGTGATAATTACTCCAGAGGAGTTCGTCTACTTAAAAAGTTATAATTTCCTTCAGAGTAAGCCGTTTCCAAAGCATTAGACATTATTTCTCACTTTGAGAGGACGATTGGAATCTGCCTTTTCCTCATAACACTTTTAGGTTGCTTCAACATTCCAAGAAGATCCCATTAGCTGCCAACAACTACAGAGAGAAACTAATTTCAGCACTTTATCTTCTAGATTAAGCAGGAAGATGAAGTCCATTGCACTTCCAAATTATGCTTATATTTGAGACATATATCATCAATTTACTCTTGGATGTGACTACATATACTGAAACCCAAGGCCAGTCATGTTTCTATAAGTTTCTTAGTATATAAACAAATAAGAATTAAACTACTTCTAATTCTCTGAAACATTAGTGTAAAAAAAATTAGTTAAATTGTTTAACTGTATTTAGATTATTGTTAATTTGTTCGATGGCGGTTAATTCTTAATCCGTCATTATAAATGAGCACACAGACACCACGTGAATTTTAATAAGCCTTGGCCTGAGTTGTGCAATCCTGGCCCAACTAAGCCCAACTAAGCTAGCTCTTAAGTCTATTACCCAAATACAGGCCATGTGGAATGAGGTTCTTTTTTCTAACCCATGGTGTGTGTCTTCTTCTTCCTCCTCCTGCTGGCTGGAATGGCTTAATTCTCTGTCTAAAGCGCAGGCTTCCTGCTCTAATCTTAGGAAGTCCCACCTTTCTCTGTCTTTGCCCAATCTCAGGCCTTAGCATTTTATTTAATCAATCAGAATCAATATAAGTAACAGACAGCAAGCAGGACCAATTAACATTTAGAATGCTTAACATTACCCCAACACATTAGTGTATCAAGGTTTTAGTTTGGGTGTTTTCAAATAACCATGCATATTCATGGTATTTTAATGTAGAATTGAATTCTGCTACATATTTCCATCTTCATTGAACAACTTATCTTATTCAGTTGAAGGCATTTAGACAGAGATTTCATCAAATGAAAATTGACTCATGTTGATAGAGTGATTAAAAGTTTACTTCTTGGAAAAATGACCATCAATGAATTGTTCTTTAAAATTCTGGAGAGCTCCTGAGGAGAATGTGGAAGGTAGAATATCAAATACTGGGACTCCTTGAAATTAATAAAATCACATATAGATTTTATTCCTATAGAGACTTATGAAAACAACTGTATTAACATCCTGAACTTATGATGACAAAGCACCAACTCTAGCATGCTTCTCAAAAAAATAAATAACTGAAAAGAATACGGTGATTCACATCATTCAAAGTGAAGGAAATGGTTTCAAAAGTGGCTTGGTACAGAGAACACTAGGGATCACTAAGCCCCTTTTCTGGGTGATGCTTTATGTGGGTGGGTTTTTTGATGAAGCAAGTTGCTGATGTTACCCATATCTTCTTATCCTTCCAAAATCAACATTGCCATCTGAGACCTTCATTACCTCTGAGCAATTGTGATGGTATTATTTGTCCAATCTTTACTCAGTGAATTAGTTGAGTACAAGAATACAACATCCTCTTAGGTTTAGGTCTTAGTGATATATTCCACCTCAAAAGCTCAGGATGCAAGCTCACCCAGACTGGAGAAAAGAAAAAAAGTAAAACTCAGATTGAAGTCATTTTTCAGTTTCTGGGAACAGAAACCATTTTACCTTCTTGGGAGCCATACTACAAGCACATTATGCACAACTTCATCTTGCATAACCTCTTATTTGTCAAAGACACTTAAAGTCGTCCATGTAGGGACAACTTTATAGATGTGATAAGCCACACTCTAAAACACAGTAAACTGTGAGTAGGATTGTTGACTCCACTATAATAACTATTAGCATTTCTTAAGCACATCCATACCTATAGATGAATACATGTACTTATAATTCAGAATTCAATCTTATTTTATTCAACTTATGCAGATATATATCAGGATAGCTGATATTTGCATTTACATGACATTCTTTCTTCAATAAAAACATTATATAATGCTACTTTTGATTTATTTTATCAAAAGGAATTTTGAAGGTAAAATAAGTAGAATATCAATTTTAAAATACAAGATGAGGGAACAGAAGCATATTTCTAGATATACGCATTTCAAGTGGCATATAAAAATATCATATAAAAGAAGTACTGAATTTTGATGGCTTTAAACTTCTATAGAGATCATTTAATTGTGAAATTATCAATACACTGTCAGCCTTTTCTCCATCAAATAAGGCACCCAGGAAGACATAGTCACACTAGCACATAGTTATGAAAGACATCAATTTAAGGGCGCTCTGCTCTCCCAAACACGCACACCACTGCACATCACCTCGGTTAGAGTTTTCACGGTACCTGTATTTATTGAAAGGACTACGGAGCCTCTCTGTATTGCTAGCACTGTGCTAAATGCTAGGATCAATAATGGCTAAAATGGAAGGTACTATGACTTCACGGTGCTTTCAGTCCAGCGAGGAGTACAAGCATTGACTGACCTTGCTACGGCACAATTGTACTTACTGTACTAAAGCAATACTTCAGAACAGCAGAAGGTAAGATTTTCTTTTTTAGGGGGTGGGATTTTTTTTTAATTGTTATTGATTTTTCTTCACGCAAACAGAAGCAAATAAAAAATGTAAAAAAAAAAAAGTTATAAAGGCCAGTTCTTGCAAGAATTATCACATAGTATTGATGGGTAAAGGTAATTTTTTTGTTTTATTTTAGGTTTTTGTTTGTTTTTTTTTTAATTAATTATTTCACAACCCTATCACAGCTTTCCCTGCCCCTTCTCCTTCCAGTCCCTCCCTTTTTTGTCATCCTCTGGTCCTTGCTATCTCCTCAGAAGAGGCTCAGAAAAAGGGCACTATCCTCTGGATAACAACAACCCTCCTTGGCATATCAAGTTGGAGGAGGACTAAGTGCATCCTCTCCTGTTGTGGCTAGGCAAGGCAGCCCAGTTAGGGGAAAGGGATCAAAAGACAGGCAACAGAGTTGCATACAGCTCTTGTCCTGATGTTGGGAGTCCCACATGAGGACTGATATGCACAACTGTTACATATGTGCAGGAGGTCTAGGTCTTTCCCTTGCATGCTCTCTGTTTGGTGGTTCAGTCTCTGTGCCCTTATGGGCCCAGGTTAGTTGGTTCTGTAGGTTTTCTTATGGTGTCCTTGACAAACCTGGCTCCTACAATCCTTCCTCCCAATCTTCCAGAGGACTTTCCAAGCTCTGCCTAATGTTTGGCTGTGGGTCTCTGTATCTGTTTCCATCAGTTGCTGGGTGAAACTTGTCAAACGACTGTTATGCTAGGCACTTGTCTGGAAGTACACTGTCCAAGAACCTTTCCTTATTGGCTCTGGAAATTTTGGGAAGTTGTCTTTGAGATGAGTGTAAAGGAATGAAAGGGTGGGATGCGTCATATGCTTCAGAATCAGATAATCATTCACATGGACCAGAAAGAACACAATGAAGGGGCTGCTATGGATGGACCATGCAGGGAACCTTAGTTTGCAAGGAATTCAGTCTCTGTAGTAAAGTTCATTCTAAAATTCATCTTAGAGTAGACTTTATTAAAGGTTGAACAAGGGTGATGTGCTACGATATATATTAAATGGACACAGAGACTTATATTAAAGGTGTGGGAATGATTAGGCTAATAGAGAGGGTACCTGAGAATTGATGATATGGTGGTGTGTTCTCTTAGAGAGATACTATTGCTAAAAAAAGATGATGTATTTAAATGGAAGTAAAAATTAAGATAGATAGATAGCAGAATATTAATATCAGTTACCAAATACGTGTGGACTGGACATTGGGAATGTATTAATACATTTATAATTTTCATAATTATGGCATAATTATTCTTATTGTTTTGTATCGTATTTATTGTTACAAGAAAAAGAGCCTTTTATTAGGCTAAAAGAGGGAGCTGTTGGGAGAAAAATATACTCCTTAAATTAAAAAAAAAAAAAAAGCAGATAGGAGAGTAGAAGGGTGGGACCTGGTACCTGGAGGAGTCGGGGTGGGGGGACTATGATTGAGATGTAACTTGAAGAAATAAATAAATGTTAAAAAATTAAGTTAAAAAGAGATAGATGATAGATAGATAGATAGATAGATAGATAGATAGATAGATAGATAGATGATAGATAGATAGACTGTAAAAACCCTGAGGGAAAAATGAAAGGATAAATTAAACAACTCAGGTGAGTCTATGCATACGAACTGGTTTTCAAGTATTATTTGTTTTATGTGACCAAAAGTAAAAAAGTATTTTATAAAATAACCTTATACAACCAAATCACATAGAATAGAAATAATATTTCACAGGTAAAACTTTAACTCTTTCTATGTATATCTTTTGATATTTTTTCCACAACAATTTTATTTTTAAAGTATTGACTTATGCTGGTCTGTTTTTGTCATCTTGATGCAAAATAGTTACCTGGGAAGAAAGAACCTCAATTGAGGAATTGCATGCACCCATTAGATTGACTGGTGGGCGTGTCTGTGGATTAATGATTTATGTGGCAGTCCCAGTCCCCTGTAGGAGGTGTCAGCCCTGAGCAACTGGTTCTGGGCTATGCAGCAAGGCAGACTGAGCAACCTATAAGGAACAAGCCTGTGAGCAGATTTTTCTCCATGGCCCCTGTCTCTGCTCCTGCAGAGTCAGTTCCTGTCCTGACTTCCCTCAGGGATGGATTGTGATCTGGATCTGTAAGTTAAAGAAACCATTTTTCCCTTGTGTGGTTTTTGGTCAGTGTTTTATCATGCAACACAACACCTAACTAAGACATTGCTGAAAACCATTAACAGACTTTATAATTCATTTGGACAATCCTTGCTTTGGTGTTTTTATATTTGTTTTATATATGTTTTCAGTCAACCATGTTTGATTAATAATTAAGTATATTTTAAAATAAGTAACCATTTTGCTTAATTGTAGGGCTACTTGAAACACATAAATTGCCTAAATATGTGATCCCCACAGCCAAAACTGTATTTTATCAATAGTAAATAGTCTATTATTATCTAGTCACAGCGAAATCTCAGAAAGCAGTTGAGTGACCTAAAACAAATTTTATAGTCCATGAATGAATGATCCCACTGCAGTCTTCCATGTTATCTATATGTTGAAGTCAACGTGTGTTGCCTTGTGGAAAGGCATCAGATATATAATGGTGCCTTATGTCTATCCAATGTGGTTTCTTTACCTTACAATAAAAATACAAAACTCAATTAAGATGGAAATTTGTTTTTTTTTCCAAATAATCTACTATTGCAATTGTTTATTTACTTTGTGGCCTGTGTGTGTGTATGTGTGTGTATATGCGTATGTGTATGTATGTGTGTGTGTGTGTGCATGAGTGTGTGTGCGTGTGTATGTGTGCACATGCATACATGTCATAGCATGCATGTAGAGATGTCCAATGTCCAGTCCACACGTATTTGGTAACTGATATTAATATTCTGCTATCTATCTATCTTAATTTTTACTTCCATTAAATACATCATCAAATCTTGCAGGGTTTGGTTCTCTCTATTCACCAATTTGGGGTTCAAACTCAGGCCATCAGGTTTGGCGGCAAACCCCTTTACCTTCTGAGCTATATCACTGGTCCTGGGGATATTTTTCTTAAAATAAAACTTTATAGAAGTCAATTCAAAATACACACAGGGAACCATTCCTGAACTTAATTAATCTTTTCTTTCCTACTTCTACAAAATTGTTATTGTTGCTAAATTGCAAATATCTGTCCAATAGCCACAATCTCTAGGAAGGAAATTACTGACATTTTTAGGAAGATCAGTGAGCACATATCTGTCAACTTCTGTGTTCTTTCATGAAAAATAACCTTATAATTCATGTGTCAACATTACAGTGACCCATAAATGAAATATCACCCTTGTCTTCCTAAATGAAAGATGATTTTAAATATCAAAAATATTCAGAAACATGAAGCGATTTGTCACTGTTCTGCTATAAAAACACTAATTCTTTTTATAAAAGTATGTTATAGGAACTACACCAAAATGGACATATTTATCATGATATGTCTTCACAACTAAGGATGCCAGTACCTTAAATCATGATTTTTAAAAAGTACACTTATGTAAATAAGTGTTTTGCACTTAAATTATTCATTTTTCAAAATAAGATTTAGCTGCATTGAGATATTTGTCAAAATTAAATTTCTATCTCTATCCTCCTGCTAAGTTTAGTGGCACAGCTGCCATGGAGCCTAAATTTGAACACGCAGCTTTTATAAGTGGGACATAGAATGCCACTCCATAAGTAGAATATTGGGTCCTCTTGACATGTTTCAAGGCCATAAATTCCCTTCCTACATTTCATAATTCTACTAAAATGGAGAAGTTGAGAATGGTGTCTAAAGGATGCTATGAGAAATGTATATCCATGTAGGTATCTTCCTAAAAGCACTCAACGAATTGGAGAATTACATAAATCAGGAAATTTATTTATTTCATATTTTTAAAGTTATTAAGTGTATTTATTCATTTTACATCCCAATTGTAGCCCCTTCCTTCCCTTCCTCTGGATCCTGCCCTCCCTCCCCCATTCCCCTTCCTCTTCTTCTTGGAAAAGGGGAGGCTCCCCCCATACCATCCCACCCTAGCACATCCAGTTGCATGAGGACTGAGTGCATCCTTTTCCATTGAGGCCATATACTACAGTCCCATTAGAATAAAAACTCAAGGGGCAAGGGGAAGAGGATGGGGGGGTTGAGGGGGAGGAGGGTGGAAGGGTGGGACTGGAGGGGGGAGTAGGGAGGGGATTGTGATTGAGACGTAACTTGAAGAAATAAAAAATAAATTATTAAAAAAAAAAAAACTCAAGGGGCAGCACATGCTGGCGAGTGTGTGGGAAAAGAGGGACACTCCTTTGGTGGTGGGAGTGCAAACTTGTCCAACCACTTTGGAAATCAACCTGGCAGTTTCTCAGAAAATTTGGAATTTTCTTCCTCAAAACCCAACTATTCCACTCCTGGGCACTTACCCAAAAGATGCCCCCCTCAAACTGCAAGGATATTTGCTCAACTATGTTCATAGCAGTTTTATTCATAACAGCCAGAAACTGGAAACAACCTAGATGTCCCTCAACTGAAGAATGGCTAAAGAAAATGTGGTACATTTACACAGTGGAATATTACTCAGCTATTAAAAACAAGGAAATCATGAATTTCACAGGCAAATGGATGGAACTAGAAAAGATCACCCTGTGTGAGGTAACTCGGGCCCAGAAAAATATACATGGTATGTACTCACTCCTAAGTGGATACTAGACATTAAGTACAGGATAAGCATGCTACAATCCAGAGACCCAAAGAAGCTAAGCAACTAAGAGGGCCCAAGGGAGGATACTTGAATTGCACTCAGAACGTGAAGTAGAATAGACAGCGGAACTGGATGAAGAGATGGAACTGGATAGGAGAGGGAGAGAGGAGAGAAAAGAGGGGAGGGGATCAGTTATTTCATATGTTTGATGGA
Source organism: Lophiomys imhausi (assembly GCA_907164525.1). Lineage (NCBI taxonomy): Eukaryota > Metazoa > Chordata > Mammalia > Rodentia > Muridae > Lophiomys > Lophiomys imhausi. The sequence goes on from CAJQZJ010032473.1 coordinate 15,775,200, forward strand.
CACAGAGATGTTTTTGCATAAGATAATATTGTGCATGTGTGACATCTACATGCAGGATTAATGGAGTGTTCTCATAGGGAAATCAGGGCAGTAATCTTCAATACTCCTGCCCAACTCAGGTGTGGGTGCCTAAAGAAAGAGTGACAAGGAAGATGACAGCAACAGTAGGAATGCTGAGAGATGTGCTGAGAACAAGAAGGAGAACGGCCTGGCAAGGAATGTCAGAGGATAATTAGAGGATAAAACGCATTAATGAAGTGTGGCAGAAACATGACTGCCTAGGTAGACAGGACCTGAAAAGATCAAAAAGTGAATTATCAGAGGTGGGAGTCATGTTTTTTGCTTTGTTTTGTTTTTTGTTTGTTGTTTTTTTTTTTTTTTTTTTTAATCAGAGATGGGGAGGATGGGCAGAGAAGGACAAAAAACCACAACGAATCCTGTGATTATTCTGAGGTTAAGGCTATGAATCTGAACTATGAAGATGTAGATGTAGGATCATTTCTACAGCATTTCAACAGGAAAGTAAACACACCATGAATAAAAACAAAGAATACTCATATTGAGGGTCATTCTAAAAAATACAGGATTTTCATCTTCAGCAGTGTCAGGAAAATGATTTCAAGGAAAACTTTAAGTTGTATTACTACATCTCAAATGAGAATAAATAGATGTAGCAACTTAATACAATATTTTATTTTGAACAGGTTTCTTCTCCTACAAAGGAAATTATTTGAGTAATTTTTATACAAATGATCTGTACAATTATATGAAAATAATACATTTGTATCCATGTGTGTAGTAATATAAGGTAATGTGTTCACTTTAATAAATACTCATTGTGTACTTGGAGTGATCATTTTATTTTCATATACAGGAAAGAAAGACCTTTCTTATGTTTTTACAACTTTCTCTATATTCAAAATTGCTTAAATATACTTAATTTTTTAATGCTCTGACAATTAGAAATACTAGTCTCAGGTCTATTCACACAAATGTGAAATACAAGTGGTTACTACAACCCTTATCTTATAAAGTGCTGTGTATGAAGTTTAAAATTTTTATTACTCAAAAAACCTAACCAAGCAGTGGGACTTGGGTATATGTAGTCACAGGGAAAGCAGTCCCATATTTCATCCTTGGACAAGTCTCTGTTTTTTAGGGACTCTCCCTATATGGTAAATATGCTTGTTCTACAGCATCCATAAAACTGCCTTAGTGATTATTCTCACCTCTTTTATAGCTATTAACATAAAGTACTGTTAGTTCTTAGTTACTATCTCTGAAACTTATATACTCCTAGGCTCTGCTGCCTGGAAACTCATATCTTATTTGACTCCATACCAAGATTTTCTCACTCTCCTCCTACCTCTCCAGAGCTCTTTTCTTAATAGTTTTCAAAGACCATTTCCCTGCTGATAGCCCCTACAATACAGATGTCTCTCTGGTCCTCAATTTCATGTCTAACCAGGTCCCCATTACACACATTCTCATGTCATCTCTTTAAAGTCTTGGTCATCACCCATGTATAAACAACTCTACCCCTGCATTGTATAGATAGTTGCCTTTCTCATGCACAGACTTAAGGAACCCACTGCCTAGTAAACACAAAACTAAGACATATGATGTATAACTGTCCTGGTTGCTGTGGTTTTGTATGTTTGTTTTGTCTACTTGTCAGGAGCTAGAGCTATCTGGGAAGATGAATCCCAATTGAGAAAAGGTCTGTCCTGGTTGCTGTGGTTTTGTATGTTTGTTTTGTCTACTTGTCAGGAATTAGAGCTATCTGGGAAGATGAATCCCAATTGAGAAAAGGTCTCCATCACAGTTCCTATAGCAAGTCTCAGGGGTGGAGTATTTTCTTGCTTAAAGATTGATGCTGTTAGGTCCATTCTGAGAGGGGAGTTTCATAATCCTCACATATGAGTGGGCCAGTAAGCAGAGGTCCTCCATGGCTTCTCCTTCAAGCCCTGCCTCAAGTTCTTACCTTGACTTTCCTTAGAGATGTACTTAATATGGCTTGAGAGTTGTAAGATGAAATAAATCCTTTCCTCCCCAAGTTGCATTTGGTCATGGTGTTTGCTCACAGCAATAGGAAAACCTAAGACAGAAATTGGTACCAAGTCCATAGAATATTCCTTTCACAGACCTGACCATGTTTTGGGGAGGAAAAGATAGAAGGAGGAATTTGAAACTTTGAGCTAGAAAATCCACTGAGTATTCAAAAGTTGATTAGGCTGTTGCAGGAACTTGAAAGAAAAGAGCAATGCTGATGATGGAAGTCTGGCTTGTAAAGTTTCAGATGGACATTTGAGAGTCTCTTAAAATTCTACTAGGTCCCTTTGTAAGTGTACAGTCATTTGCATTAGCCTAATTTCAGGGATCTTCAAGGTCCTTAATTGCTTACATCATCACCTGCTTACAGGTGCTGACACCTGGCCAGATAAAAGCTCCCCACCCACCTCCTTTTGCTCTCTTTTTTCTTTCTCTTTCCTGACTTCTCTCTCTGTACCCCACTTCTTTCTTTCTCTTTCTCTATCTATGTTCCACTCCATGACTCTGCCTCCATTCTCTGCCCTAAACTTCCTTTCCCTTTACCTTGATAAACCTTTATACCAGACCTGTTGCATGGCATGGTGTGATTTCCTCAGGAAGTACACCTTGGCATGGGCCTGCCTGCAACATTATCATAACACCATTCAATATTTTGTATTAAGAATCTGTGGTTCTTGTCAGCTGAAGCTAAGGAATCAGTTGTGATTAACAAGAGAGCAGAACCACAAAAGTGAAGTTGCTGATTTGCTTGGACAATTGATACTGGAAAGCTGGAGATGAGGAATTAGCTGCAATTAAGAAGAGATCAGAGTCATTAAGGGAAAGTCTTCTGAGAAGTGTTTACTCAGGGTCAGGACACAGAAGCTGTGGGCCAGGGGATGCCATGGCTGTACCTTGTGGTAGCATCCAAATTTGGTAATATGTAAGTCTCCTGGATGGTACTGGTTTTGAAGGCATGGAGGGATCATGGAGAGCAGCTGAGGCTTAGCACTGTGAGAGGCTGGGTCAGCTCACTGGGGAAAGTACAGCCTTCATTATAGTAGAAACCCCAGGATAATGGGAGTCATAGTGAGAACCTGAGACGTGGTACAGGGTCAGACTTCCAGGAGTGAGCCCAAGCCATACTATCCGTGAAGAGGCAGAGCAGTTGTCGTGGAGACCCCAGCACTTTGCAGGTTACAGTACCGCTGCAAAAAGATGAAGAAAAGATGAAAGTGTGAAGTGCAATTGGAATGATCCTAGGACAGAAGCTATGTGTGCCATGCAGTAGATGACAAATCATAAGATAGACCTACCTAGGCTCTTTAGAGTCCTGAATATCATGAGTGAGTCCCGATGTCTGACACTGATATTCTACTGTTTAACTTTTGTTTTGCTTTGATCTAATTATAACTATGCCCTTGCTCTTATTTTTGGAAATAAGAAAGATTTAACTTATATTTATTTTATAGGAGCCCATGGTTAAGAAACTTTGGAATTTTAGGGAGACTTTCGAAATTTAGAAAGACTTTGAACATTGAAAGAGACTTCAGCTGCTTTAAAGAGATTGAATTTTGTAAGTGTTTGAATTTTTCAACACTATGAGAATTTTAAAAGTCAGAATGTGTTTTATATTGAGATAGTGATATTAATATGGTATCATAAGGATAAACAAAACAGCAATGCTTTTGGTTTTCTAGTGATGTGTTTGTGTGTCAAGTTGACAAGTGTTAAATTGTCTTGGTTAACTTTTTGTCATTGATACAAGCTAGAGTCAGATGGGAAGAAGAAGTCTCAATTAACAAAATGTATCCACAAGATCCACCTGTAGGCATGCTCTTGGGGGAATTTTTAAATTAATAATTGACATGGGGTGTAGTGCCCATTCTATGGTGGGTGTTGCATCCCTTGGGCAGGTGGGCCTGAGCTGTACAAGAAAGCAGGCTGAGTAAGGTGTGAGGTGCAACTCCCCCTTTTAGTCCAATAAAAGGCTCTTTTTTCGTATAGCAATAAACACAATATAAAACAATAAGAACAATTAGGCCACAATTGTTATTATGAAAATTATATGGTATAACATACATTCCCAATGTCCTGACTCTGAGTCCTTATCATAAGTTCTTGCCCTGATTTTCCTCAATGATGAAATATGACCTGAGAGTTGTAAGATGAAATAAACCCTTTGCTACCCCAGCTGATTTTCCTCATAGTGTTTTATCACAGTAATAGAATACATTAAGAAAATAATTGTCCCACCACCACTCAGCTCCACATTTTATCTCATCTTATTTACTCTTAGTATCAAATGCCTTGAAGCACTGTGACAATGCTGTGCTTTCTAAAGGCTGGAAAATAATTATGGCCTCATTTCTTTTCTCTTTCTCTACTCAATACTGTCCTTTCAGTGTTCTAAGGATATTTATCATTTTCATCAGACTGAGTTTTATACTGTCTTGCTTATGCCTCCATTGTCATGATTACAGTTAAACTTAAAACTCTTCAACAGTTTTGCCCAGCTCTCATAATAAAGCTTATTTCCTAACTGACTCAAAACACTCTAGGTTACCTTAACCCTCTCCAAACCTCCCATCTCATCTAGGACCACTCTGCATCAGCACGAGGTTCCCTAATTGTAACAGCCTACCTTGTCTTCAGAAACACTGTGCTCAACTTGTGCATCAACTGCCTAACCTGGCTATGTGGCCAGAGCATTCTTGTCATTCATATATAATATTAAATATCATCTTATCAGAAAGGCTTTTGTGAAGCTCAGTGTACTGTAGTTGCTCTAGCCCTTGGTCACTCCAGACATTAGTGGTCATCACTGTTGGATAGTTTTCTTAATCATTAACTTATATTTTTAATCTATGCAACTTAGTCAGAAGATGATATCCTTACCTGATTTTCCTTTCTGTGGTACAAGTTCTGGGGAAAGCACCTCAGTAAGTGTTTGTTGAATAAATAAAATTGAACATAAGTTTACCACCTTTAGAAGAATGAACACTATCTTATCTTTCTGTTTCTCTTTGTCTTGTGTCACCTTTGATATAGCAAAGGTTTTAACTTTACTAATTTACTGTAAGGATGATTAGTAGGTAAACTTTACACCTGAAGCACTGTGCTATGGGTTCAAGTAAGAAAGGTACAGATCAGTAAGATAATTTGCATTCTACTCGAAAGATCCCAAACATAAAATTCCAATCAATTTTTATCAGGTTATCCAATTTTACAAAAATCCACTTTTACCTTTATAATATCGAAGAATTTCAATAACAAATGAAATCTAATGCCCTTGCTAATATCACTAAGAATCTGTTAGGAGTGGGTGGGTGTAAGTAGTACTCTAAGCCACTTCTAATTCTTGCAATAAGCTCAATTTTGATCACTTCCTGTTTACTTTGCCCGACCCAAAAAAAAAATTCTTCCTGTTTTCTAATAAATTAACCTCATTATGGAACTATAATGGAGAGTTGCAATTTGGAAGAAATTTTACTTCAAAGCATAAAATGATCTAGTATTAAAACAAACAAACAAACAAACAAACTGGAAGCTCACAGATTTTTCTCTAGCAAGACAGTTCCTAGTATAGCCATTTCTCTCCATGTTCCCCAACCTGACATTGATCTTTTGAACCAGAAAATGTGTATGGTCTTAGAGCATAATCTTCCCTCATAAGTGTGCACATCTTGTTCACAAGGGAAACTCAAATAGATTTTTCTAAAAAGAAGAAAAATAGCTATGCACTTTCTTTGCTGGGAAGTGACCCTGATTGTGCAGAAAGACCCTCATGTTCCTCATTTTACAAGATTGATTTCTCTCAACAAAGCCCCAGACTGTATTTAGCTATGTGAAGTTACCCTGCTCAGTTAACTTACTGAAGCCATTTAGACTGAAAAGTTTAAGCCTCTCACAAAAATTCCCTTTTAACTGCATCCCTGAGTCTGATTTATTTAGTTGGAATTTTGTTCAAAGTAAAGAGATTTATCACTGTTAAGTTTCAGCTTATTATATTTGGCCCATCATTTCAGCCTGTCAAGATCTTTTAAAATCTTGGTGCTGGCATGTAGTCTATTCTGTATCCATGCCAACTTCATGTCAAGTGCATCTTGCTTGAGTATGTTCTCTGTCCTCACAAAAGCCACCAAAATGGCTAACAGGCTTGTGCTGTTTTTCTACCAAATTCAAAGGACAAAATGGAAGATATAATCACCAAGTGAGAGATATAAAGACAAATAGCTTTTGATTCTGAGTAAAGGCCTCATGTGCAGATATGCATGTTCTCGGCAAATCCTACACTACTAGAGGGATAGGTTGATATGGTGAGAGAATGAAGTCTGAAGTAAGTGGGAACCTTAAAGGCATTTTAATGTATGGAGAACTAGGCTAAGGAAAGTGACAAGTCAAAGACACAAAATGTTAGGAAGGTACACACGGTCTGGAAATACCACAGAGGCATTTGAAGGCTTTGGGAATGAAAGCCTTTAGGATTTGTACCCCAATTTTTCACTTACCTTCAAAGCTAGTACATGTCACCTTATGTTGAACTTAGCGATCACTTTCTTTGTTAAGATTTGTTCTTCCAATCAGAGACTAAGATGTTATGTTAGCAATTCCCTCACTGCTCAAAGGAACTCCAGTGAGTACACCTCACAAACATAAGCAATGCTTAAATGTTCTCTAATCTCAGAGCATTTCTCTGGTGAACTGGGCCAAAACTACTGAAGGGAATACCAAGAGCAGAAATAATAACTAGGTGTGATCTCATTTTCTGGGAAGGAGTTCATTTCTTCTCCCCTTTAATTAAACATAGATTATTTTCTCATACAATATAATCTAAGTACAGTTTTCTCACCCTCTACTCCTCCAGGTTTCTCCCCATACAGATCCACCCCTTTCTGTTTTTAATTAGAAAAGAACAGGTTTCTTTCTAAGAGATAACAAACATAATAAAGTAAAAGGTAAAATAAAATAAGATAAAACATCATAACAAATTTGGACAAGCCAAGCCAGCGGAAAGATAAAAGAGCCCAGGAACAGGCACAAGAATCAGAGACTCGCTTGCTCATGCATTCAGGAGTCCCATAAAAGTACTAACCTGAAAGCTGTAGTATATATTCGGAGGGCCTGATGCTGACCCAACTAGGCCCTGTTCTTGCTGTTTCAGTCTCATGAGTTCATATGAACCTTGCTCAGTTGTTTTAGAGCCCTTTGTCCTTCTGGTGTTCTCTGTCCTTACTGCCCCTCAAATGCCCTCAATTCTAGCTGTCCTTCCTCTCATTTCATTCTTCAATCCATCTCCTCCCCCCCCCCTTTTCCCCTACTCCCCCCCCCCCAATGGCATCCATAACATTTATTCTACTTCCCCTTCCCATGAGATCCATGTGCTCCCTGCCCTATCCCTTGCTATATGACTATCCTTTCTGGGTCTAAGGATTGTAGCTTGGTTTTAATTTATTTAATAGCTAATATTCACTTATAGTGAATACCTACTATATTTATGCTTCTGAGTCTTTGCCACCTCACTCAGGATAAGTTTTTCTACTTCCATCCATTTTCCTGATTTGTTTTCTTTTATTTTTTTGAGACAGGGTTTCTCTGTTTAACAGAGCTCTGGTCATCCTAGACTCTTCTTGTAGACCAGGTTGGCCTTGAACTCACAGAGATCAACCTGCCTCTGCCTCCTGAGCACTGGAATTAAATGTGTGTGCCAGCACATCTGGCCCCTGAAAATTTCTTGATGTTATTTCTTTTAAAAGTTGAATAATACTCTATTGTGTAAATATACCGCATTTTCTTTATCCATTCTTCTGCTCAGGGACATCTGGTTTGTTTCTAATTTCTGGCTACTATGAATGGAGTGGCAATGAACATGATTGAGCAAGTATACTTATGGTAGGATGAAGTGTCCTTTGGGTATATGCCCAAGAGTGGTATAGCTGGATCTTGAGATAAATCCATTTCCATCTTTCTGACAAACCACCATACTGAATTCGGTAGTTGCTGTACAAGTTTGTCCTCCCATCAGCAATGAAGAAGTGTTTGCCTTGTTCCATATCCTTGCCAGCATGACCTGTCAATTGTGTTATTGATCTTAGCCATTCTGACAGATGTAAGATGGAATCTCAAGTAGTTTTTATTTGCATTTCTGTGATGCCTAAGACATGAAACATTTCTTTATTTCTCAGCCATTTAAGTTTGCACTATTGAAAATTTTGCACTATTTAGATCTGTACCCCATTTTTAATTGGATTGATTTTTTGATATCAATATTCTTGATGAGTTTTTTAAATATTTATTTTAGATATTAGTCTTCTATCTGATGTGGATTTAGTAAAAAAAAAAAAATCTTTTCCCATTCTGTAGGCTGCTGCTTTGTCCAAATGACTGTGTCCTTTGCTATGCAGAAGCTTTTTGGTTTTATAAGGTTTATTTATTAATTGCCAATCTTAGTGCCTGTGCTATTGATGTTCTGCTTAGGAAGTCTTCTCTTGTGCCATTGAGTTCAAAGCTATTCCTCATTTTATCTTCTATCTGGTTCACTGTACCTGGTCCTATGTTGAGGACTTAGATCCAACTGGAGTTCAGTTTTTGTGCGGGGTGATAGGGATGGATCTGTTTGCATTCTTCTACATGCAATTATCCAGTTTGGCCATCACCATTTGTTGAAGATGCTGTCTCTTTTTCATTTAGTACTTTTTCCTTCTTTTAAAAGATCAGGTATCCATTGGTGTGTGGATTTATGTCTATATCTTCAATTTGATTCCTTGATCAATGTATCTGTTTTTGTGCTAATAGCATGCTGCTTTTATTGCTATAGCTTTGTAGTATAACCTTGAGATCAGGAAGGATAAGACCTCCCACAGTTCTTTTATTGCTTAAAATTGTTTTATCCAAGTTAAAATACAATTCTTCCTTAGTTAAGAGGTTCATTGTTGTCCTATGGCATCACTGTGGTGGTAGATACAAGGGACTCCTGCTTTGGAGACCTACTTAGTTCTGTATTTTTGTTTTAGTTTAGTTTTAAGATTACAGTATAATTATATAATTTTCTTCTTTCCAACTCCACTTATATATGCCTCCTTGTCCTATTTCAAATTCATCTCTTGCTCATTGTGTATGATGTTACTCCTGTGTATGTGTTCAGGGCTGACCATTTGGTAGTGGATAAGCAATTGATCTGCTCTTCCCCGTCGTAGAGTATTTCCTCTTGGAAGTCTAAATTGTGACTCTTTATCCAATCTCTGCTCCAAAGACAGAGGTCTAAGAGCATGTAGCCTGAAGCCATGACACTTCTCCTCATGTCCCCATTATTAATCTAGTGTCTATGCGTGTTTTACTATACATTATGGAATCAGATGCTGCTTTGTTTATGAGATTTTTAGACAGCAGTTTAGTTGGTTAATTAGGCCCAAATCCTACATCATGTACATTGGAAATGCTAACTGGTTTATAGATATTCAATAAATGAATGGATGAACTAATGAGAGTGAGCAGTAGGAACTTAATATCCAGCATTCCAGAAGCCATGGCTTAATTACTTGAGTTGCTAATATACCTTGCCTTATGTAAATACTTGGGGGTCAGGCAGAGGGCAACGATGAAATCTGGGCAATTCTCAAATAACTACTTACCAATTTTAACTATCAATCCACTTATGTATTCCAGTTGGTAAAAATCACAAGTAATAAGTTCAAAACCTGGCAGATAGGTAAAATTAATGCAAATGGTATTGCTTATAAAATCACGGACATATGTGCACATATGGATGTTGAAAAACAATTAGCTAAGATGGAGTCTCAGTAAGCTAAGGTCAATCATGTTAAGCTCTACAAGGCAGACTATATCTCTACTTTTTATTTTGAAGTTTGACTCAAATGGATTAAAATTTATTGGTTTATATTTGTATTTTAATATCCCCTTGTGATGTTTTTGAGAAGCCCATATTTCTCCTTCAGCAACTAAACCACAAGATACTACAGAAATATATTATAGGTGCATATAGTCACAATTCATACATTCATGGAGTTAATACACAGAAGAGATGGAATTATCTTATCCTTGAAGAAACGTTTGGCCAGTGATGCATTATAACTCCTCTTTAACAAAAAGTTCCATTAAATTTTTATAAGTTCACTATTTAAAAAAGAAAAGATCATAAGCAAATGAGAGATTTTAGTGAGCTTGTGAAATGCATTAAAGAGATCAAGATGTGGGCGGGCCAAGATGGCAGCGACCTACACTGACGCATTTTGAACGTGGGGGGGGGGGGAAGAGCCATAAAAAACACAGAGTTATTGGGCACTGTGCAAAAACCGGAGGGGCTAGACACCCCCCCCCCGGAACACTCACAGATCCCAAGGGACTGTTAAAAGTCCCAGGGCAAGGCTCTCCCCATCTCTCACAGACAGGGAAGCCACTAAACCCGGGATTCGGGAACTCCCATTTGGAGAGGCGCCTGGTAAGATCGATCCCAACTTACAGCGGCAGAATAAGGGTCCACTTGGCCATAGATCGCTGGCTTATTGGGCTCCCCACACATCAGGTTGAACTTATACCCACTTAAAAAACTTTGCGAGATAGTGGAAGGCTTAGCAAGGAACAAACAGGGGGCTCAGCGGGTGGTCCGCAGCCGCTCGTGAAGTGGAGGGCGGGAGGTTCCGAGAGAGCGCAGGAAGCTGGGAACACAAAGGCGGCGGGAGGGGCCGAATCCTGCACACTCAAGGTAGCGCAGCTGGGGAGGGAGCACGGCTGGCAGGGCCAAATGCCCGCAAACCCATGGCAGGTCATCTGGGGAGAGAGACAGGTGTGGGCGGGGCCAGGGATCCGTGCACCCACGGCTGAGCTGCTGGGACGAGAGGTCCACTCAGGCAGCCGGAGGATCTGGGGCTTGGGGTACCCACGGGACCCGTGACAGCGCAGACAGGAAGGGAATCAGGCACAGAGTCCAGCTCTGTGGCGAGAAGCCTAGAGAGAAACCAGAAATCGGGACCATAGCTGTATCCTGGAAAATCCAGACATATCAGGTGTGGAGCCAGACCCTGTCAGCCTCCGGGATGACAAACAAAGCCCACAGAATCTGTGCCTGGGCAAACAGACCCATACCATCAGAACCATTACAGGCTGATAACTCAGAGTGCAACATAGGGAAGTCTGAATTGGGAGCAGTGAAACAATCCTGGTCCATTACTCACAACCTGGGAATAGGCTGCACCAACTCACAGTGCCTCAGGCGATTAAAACCACAGTGACCTTGAAATCCCCCTGTAAGCAATGACAGATAGCCAAGTAACTCGTCCCCTGCACCAAATCATCCACTGTGGTTCCAAGCACAGAAAACAGACAGCTAAACGTATCCAATGGCGAAAGGTAAAAAAAAAAAAATAGAAATCAAGGAATTATGACTCCAACAAAGCAGAATCATCCTAGCTCATCCAATTCGGATGACCACACACCAACAGAAACACATGAAAACATTGACAATTCTGCATTATGGAAAGTGATAGAGTCCCTGCAAGAAGAACTTAAATCTATGAAGGAATTCAAAGAAGCCACAATTCTACAAATCAAAA
>CAJQZJ010032473.1:15795516-15830009 GCA_907164525.1 Lophiomys imhausi
CTTCTTCTTCTTCTTCTTCTTCTTCTTCTTCTTCTTCTTCTTCTTCTTCTTTTTATTTTCTGAGACAGGGTTACTTTGTGTAGCCCTGGCTATCCTGGAACTCACTCTGTAGCACAAGCTAGTCTTGAACTCACAGAGATCCTCCTGCCTCTGCCTCTCAAATGCTGGGATTAAAGGTATGCACCACCATGCCTGGTCTTAAAAAAAAAAATCTTCTTTTTTCTTTTGGTTTTTTGAGGCAGGCTTTCCCTGTCTAACAGAGCCCTGGATGTCCTGGACTCGATTTGTAGACCAGGCTGGACTTGAACATACAGAGATCCTCCTGCCTCTGCCTCCTGGGTGCTGGGATTAAAGGTGTGCACCACCATGTCCAGCTAGCATTTCTCATTCAAAGAATCACACCTCACAGTAGCCCTTAGTAAAAATCTCAGTGAATAATTTGTGCTTTTATCCTTCTATCCAGTGAAGACTTGCCATTATCCCACTGACTCCTAGATCCTATATTCATTATATGATTTCCTATAAATTCCAGAACAGATCAGCTTTCCAAAGTGCCTCCTGTATCTTCCACTCCAACTTAGCTTCTCTTTTGGTTCTTTCTGAAGCCAACTTAGTCACTTCAAAGAAGGCTTTTGTATTTCTCATTGCTCTGACAACAGACAAAAGCAAATTAAGGGAGGGATAGTTTATTGAATATTTTTTCAGGGTATTTCAGTCCATCATGGTGGGGAAAGCACAGCAGCAGATATGATCAAACACTTGTTTGCAAGAGAATAAGGTAAAGTGGTCAGCCCACCTAGAAACAGAGACAAGATTATACTGGGTCACAGTCATCAAAGGCTTGCCCTTTCTAACTTATATCTTTTAACCAAGCATCCTAGCTCTAAGGTCTCACAAACTCTACAAACAACACTACTGTCTGGGGACCAAGTGTTCAAAACCCTGGTGGGAAAGATCAGATTCAACCCATAGCACCTTGTGGAATCAAATTTATAATTTGTTTATTGGCAAGTTTCTTTTATTCCATTGTGACAGCTTCCTAGGAGGACCTACATTTCTTATTCCTATTATATAGAACAAGCATGTTGATTTTGGGTGAAAAGGAATGTTGAGGTCATATGATAATAGTATGATACAACTTGACATGTAACTTAGTACTTAACACAATATCTAAATATTGTGTATATGTATGTATATTTATATATAAATAATATGTATAATATTACAGTTGAGACAATTGGTAGATTTTTACAAAAAAAGATGAAAAGGAGAGTTCCTCATGATATTTGAGTTTGAGATTTATATGCAAAATTTAGGACTTCCAAATTCAAGTCATCATCATAGGGTTTTTTAAAATTAGATTTACATTCTAATACAAAAAAGTAAAGTGTTAAATTTTGTTTAATTAATTGAATTATGAATTACAGGGCTACTTATTATTAAAAGTTCAATCACAAGATTACTAATCCAAGAAGACAATGATTGTCTGGAACATATGATATGTTAAGAATCACATGAAAGTGTACTTCTAGTCTCAATATCTATATTACAGGACACCTTGTATTGACATGAGAATTTTCATATGGGAGAGAGAAATGAATTTGCTATGAAATGAATCTTCTGACTTTTGCTTCCTGTTAGTTAATTTTCACCTAACAGTATGTGGTAAAATCAAATGCAGTTTTTAGTTATTCTTGGCTGACACGGTTGTTTAAAAGAAGACTGCCTGCTGAATTGGGAATGAAAAAAAGTATTGATTCAATGTAGCAAAATCGATTGGACCTTTTAATGTTTTACATCTGTTTGTTTCCTACTAAGTTTCAAATGGGTTGACTGATTTTGATCAAATTTCCTGAGCTTCAATTTTAGGCATCAAGATAAAGGGCAGCTACAGAAGAAAGTTTTCAATATGCAAGGTTTGTCTTCAAGGAACTCTGTCTTTTCATGAAATGAGAACATCTTTTTGAGCAACATTATAAAATAGATTCAAAATGTGTGTCTCCAGTGACAGCATATGTTTTTCTTCTCAGTTTCCCCTCTGTGTGCTGTCTGTTCCCTTCAGTTATGTGATCAGATTTATTTATAGTCAGAAACTGAAGGTATATCTTGTTTCTTCCTTCAAAGGTGTAAGCAACAATGATAAGATAAAGGTGCGTTCACAGACAGAGACAGGTTTCCTGCTGCACAGTGAAACACCTCAAGTCCCTTGTTTTATGTGGGTCATCACATTGAATTATTTATGAAACCATAGGAAATTACCTTAATATGTCATCCACTTTTCCATCCCCCTCAATATCTACCTACCCTGTTAATTTGAACATTATGTAAGAATTCACAATTTCCTAGTATGATGTGTGACATATACTTTTGTTGGATTGTTGCTACTTATTAATATCACTAGTTCCCACCAGATGGTGTCTTCCATATTATTTAAAACAAAAATCACGTCTCCATACTCATATTTTACTTAATTCCTCTCAAATTTCATTTTATATTATTACCACTATTACTACTAGTAGTAGGAGTTTTATTATTACTTTTGTGAGAGCATATCAGAGGAACTAACAGATATGGAGAAACTCTTTGGCAGCTATACTTCAGAGAAAGGAAAATTGAATACAAAGACCCACTTCCCACTCAATATATGGGTCAATCATTTGGAAAGTTCTCAAAATAACAAATATATATTAGTAAATATTAATATATTTCTGAAGTGTCTAAGATTTGTAGCCACTGGGGAAATGCAAATCAAAACTACTCTGAGATTCCAGCTGATCCCAGTTAGAATGGTTATCACCAAGAAAAGAAAGGACAACAAATGCTGGCAAGGAAGTAAAAAGGGAAACCCTATTCACTCTTGGTAGGATTATAAACTGATGTAGTTATTTCAGGAAAGAGTGCAGAAGTTTCCTAAAAACTAAAGCTGAATTACCATATGACCTAGCTATACCACTCTTGGGCATATTCGCAAAAGACTCTATAACATTCTTCAGAGACACTTGTTTATTTCTGTGCTTCACAATAGCAAAGAAAGAGAATCATCCCAAATGTCTTTCAACTGATGAATTAATAATAAAAGGCATGGTTTATATACACAACAAAATTTTATTTAGCCATAAATAAAAATGGAATCATGAAAAGTGAGGGGAAATAAATGAAACTAGAAAATATTATGCTAAATGGAGCAAACTAGGCTCATATAGACAGACACCACATTTTCTCTCTCAAATGCAAATAGCCAAGGATGTTGGAACATTTCTTTTAGTGTTAACCAGCCACTTTTGTGTTCCCTTTCAAGAATGCTCTGTTTAGATCTGTACCCCGTTTTAATTGGATTATTTGTTTTCTCAGTGTCCAATTTTTTGAGTATTAATATGTTTTAGAGACTAGCCCTCTATGGGATGTATACTTGGTAAAAATATTTTCTCATATGGTAGGCTGCCACTTTGAATGATAGTGTTCTTTGCCTTACAGAAGGTTTTCAGTTTTATGAGGTCCCATTTAATAATTGTTCTTACTGCCTGTTGGTGTTCTGTTCAGAAAAAAGTCTTTTCCTGTGCCAGTTTGTTCAAGACTATTTCCCACTTTTTCTTCTCTCAGATTCAGTGTCTCTGGTCCTATGTTGAGATTCTTGATCCATTTGGAGCTGGGTTTTGTGCAGTATGATAACTTTAGATCTATTTGCGTTCTTCACCATATAGCTGTCCACTTTGACCAGCATCGGTTTTTTGAAGATGTCTCTTTTCCAATGTGTATTCATGTCTTCCTTATTAAAAACAACAACAACAACAAAAAGGATTTCTATAGGTGTGTCTGTTTTTATGCCAATACAACACTGTTTTTATGCCAATACAACACTGTTTTTGTTACTATAAATCTACAGTACAATTTGATGTTGTAGATGGTGATAGCTCCAGGAGTTCTTTTATTATTCAGGATTGTTTTAGCTATCTGAGTTTTTTGTGTTTCTGTATAAAGCTGTAAATTGTTCTTTCAAGTTCTGTGAAGATTGTGCTGAAATTTTATAGGGATAGCATTGAATATGTAGATTGCTTTTGATAGGATAGCTACTTTTACTATATTAATACTACTGATCCATGAACATTAGAGATCTTTCCATTTTCCTATATCTTCCTCAGTTTGTTGCTTCAGTATCTTAAAGTTTTATTTTACAAGTCTTTGACTTGCTTGATTAGAGTTACTCCAAGATATTTTGGTTTTATTGAGGCTAATGTGAAAAGGAATATTTCTCCAATTTCTTTCTCAGCCCATTTATCGTTTGTATAAAGGAAGGCCATTGATTTTTGTGTATTAATGGTGTATTCTGCTATTTTGCTGAAAGTATTTATCAGCTATAGGAGTTGCCTGGTGAAAATTTTAAGGTCACTTATGCACACAGTCATATCATCTACAAATAAAGATACTTTGACTTCTTCCATTCCTATTTTATCTCCTTGATCTCCTGCAGTTGTTTTATGTTATATCTGACTTAAAGTACTATATTGAATAGGTATTGAGAGAGTGGACAAACCTCATTTGTTCCAGATTTTAGTACGAATAGTTTGAGTTTCTTTCCATTTAGGTTGATGTTGTTTGTGGACTGTTGTTATTTGCTTTTTTAATATTGAAGTGTGCCCCTTGTATCCAGGACTTTTATCATGAAGGGGTATTGTTGTTTGTCAAAGGCCTTTTTGCATATAATGAGATGATTATCTGAATTTGTCTTTCAGTTTGTTTATATGTTAGATTAATTTTACATGTTGAACCCTCCCTGCTCTTCTGGGATGAAGGTTACTTGAGCATAGTAGATGATATTTCTGATGTGTTCTTTTTATTTTTTTAATTTATTTATTACTTTAAGTTACATCTACATCACAGCCCTCTCCCTCCACCCCTCCCAGCCCCACCCTCCTACCCTCTCACCCTTCCCCCCGAATGCACAATTCTTTTTTTTTTCAGTCCAACAAATGGTTCTTTCTCTTATAACAATAAATACAATACAAAACAACTGAAATAAATAGGCCACAACTCTGAGAGTTATATGGCTTAGCATACATTCTCAATGTCCAGTCCATATGTATTTGGCCCCTGACTTTAACATTCTACTATCTAGCTATCTCCATGAGTTTAAAGTTCTCTATCTAACTCAGCTTTCACACTAATTTGCATCACAATTTTAAAAACATCTTCTTAGATCCAGAACGCCCTCTTGATTCCTAAACAACTCAAAATTTAACTATGAGACTCTAGCTATCTATCCTTCAACCACCTCAGAGACCTGAGAGGGATAAATATATCTGATTAAAAAGGAAGTGCCGGGCCCGCAGCTTCCAAAACTAAGAAATGACATACCCGTGCCTGCTTCGACAGTTCCCATTTTCTCTCCATACATTACAGCATCAATCTTCAGCTGTTTGGCCCCATTTCTCTGACAGACATTGATTGTAGAGCAGGGGTTATGAAGGACTTACCTACCCTGTCTTGGCAGAGCTAGGCTGTCGACTTACCTGCTTCCAGGTTTTGTCCTTTTTGGACAGCATTCTGTCTGCAGTTGAAGCAAGGGTTTTGTTGTTGTTGTTGTTGTTGTTTTTGTTTTTTTGCCAAGAGATAGGCTTGCCACTAATTCTACCATCTCACACTGGAAATTCTTCAATGCTCGTCTTCTACTTGGAGTGGAATAGGGGATGCTGTCAGGAGCTGGCATGTTTCAATATCAAAAAAAATGTTAATTTAAGAAAACATCTTTGAATGCCATACTCTGCAGATCTCTTGGGGTTTTTGAAGATGCCCTGTCTATCTCTTATGTTTAGATAAGCAAATATTGCTGTCTATTAACAACTTGATTTCTAAGTAGCTTAGAAAATAACTGTGATAGACTGTCATAGTAACTAACAAAATGACATGCTTGCATGACTGTTAGTTTGTATTTCTTAATTATCCTAAACAGTTTATAATGGTTGGTAGCAAAAGGCCAAAACTTCACATTTCCTTTTTAAGCATTACTAGGCACAATACCTTTAAGAAGCGTTACCCTTAATTTTGTAACAATATACAAAGATCAATACCAATGTGGCCAAATATATTCTTAATTTTGTATCAATATACTAAGATCAGTACTGATGTAGTCCAATACAATCTTAATTTTGCATTAATATACAATGATCAATACCAATTTAGCCTAATATAGTATTAAAGTTGTATCAATATACAAAGGTATAAGGGCTTATTCAATAATCTGTCCTTTTTTTAATCTTTTCTATACTATGTCTATGTCCCATTTTTTTCTCAAGTCTATTCACTCCTACATAGGAGAGAAAGAAGGATACAGAAAAGAAACAGAGAGAAGTCCCTAGGTCTAACCTCCAAAACCCATTTAACACGACCATTTAAAAGCTTGTAGTCTCTTCCCCTAAATGACAAAATTTTCTGTTATCCATCGAATAACCAAAATGGGGGGGGAACACTCTCCCCACCTTCTGGGCCTGGGACGTTGCTCTCCTAAATGACTTCCTGCTGATTTGGGACATAGTAAACCTGTTTGGGGCCCAAATAGGGATGGAAAAATGGTTAAAAATGTTACTAGAATCATTTGATGTTCAGTCCTTTTGTGCTCAGCTATTTAGATGTCCTAAGAAGTTTGTAGACAGAAGCTGATCTTCAGGCCTTTACTGAAGTTCTGGCTGGAGCAGTCTGTGGAGCTGAACAATCTTAGTGATTTTGAGTTGTGGTTGTAGACTTTTGAGGAAACAGCTATTGAGGGAATCTGCAAGGCTGGATCGTCTGGGCCGCTTGTCTTCTTTGGTGTCTGATCTGTTTTCTGCTGAGGTTTCCCTTGTCCAGTTGTCCCTGGATTCCTAGAATAGATGCTTTAAGTCTCCTGGAAAGATAAGAACAGAGCCCTGCCCTAATCCTAACTCTGGGGCAATTACCTTTTTTTTTTGCGGGGGGGGGGGGTCAGGTAATTTTTTTCTTGGAGCAAATTTGGTTTTTTGACAATATATAGATTATTATCTTTCAATCTGGATTAAAGAAGAAATTATTTTGTTATTTTGGAGATAAACAAACCTTTAGTGTATATATTTTGAGATCTCTAAGGACAATTTGTTTACATTGAGCATGCCTTTTGTAAGTAGCTTTTAAACTTATATCCTTCCAGATCCTATGTGCCTGTCTCTGCATACTAAGTATTGGGATCAAGACCTGTAGTTCCCAACTGAAGGGATTAAAGATGTGCTCCCCTGCCCCTGGATCAAAGTTTTTTCCCTATGTAGAGCTTGTTTTGTATCAGGCTGACCTTGAGCTCTGGCATCTGCCTGTTTCTGTCTCTAGTGTGTTGTGATTAAGGGTGTATTCTTCTGATGTGTTCTTATATTAAGTTTGCAAGTATTTTATTGAGAACTTTTGCCTCTATATTCATAAAGGAAATTGGTCTGCAATTCTTTCTTTGTTTTGTTTTTATGTGGTATTGATATCAGAATAACTGTAATCTTTTAGAAAGAATTTGGCACTGTGTTTCTATTTTGTGGAATAATTTGAGAAGTATTGTCACTAATTCTACTTTGAAAGTCTGGTAGAATTCTATGCTAAACCCATCTGGCCCTGGGCTTGATTGGGAGACCTTTAGTTACCTCTTGTTTCACTAGCAGTTATAGTTTTATTTAAATTATTTATCTGCTCTTGATTTAACTTTGGTAAGTGGTATATATATTTAAAACCTATCAATATCTATTACATTTTCCTATTTGGTGGAATATAGGTTTTTTAAAGTATGTACTTATGGTTCTTGGTATTTCCTCAGTATCTGTTGTTATATCCTCTTTTTTGTCTCTAATTTGGTTAATTTGGATGTTCTCCTTGTGTACTTAATTAAACTGGAATGAGGGCTTGTCAATTTTATTGATTTTTCTCAAAGAACCAACTCTTTGTTTCATTGATTCTTTGTATTGGTTTTTTTTTGTTTGTTTGTTTGTTTCTATTTCATTGGTTTTAGTCCTGTGTTTCATTATTGCTCACCATCTATTCCCTTTGGGTGTTATTTCTTCTTTTTGCTCTAGAGCTTTCAAGTGTGCTGTTAAGTAATAAACTTGCTTTTCAGAGCTTCCTTTATTGTGTCCATAGGTTTTCATTTCATCCCATTCTAAAGGGTTTAAATTTCTTTCTTAATTTCTGTCTTTATGTTTTTTTTCCATTCAGTAGTGAGTTGTTCAGTTTCCAAGAGTTTGTAAACTTTCTGTCGATTCTGTTGTTGATACCAACTCTTGGTAGGCAGTTACAATGTAGGGTGTTATTTCAGTTTTCTTATATCTGTTGAGACTTGCCTTGTGTCCAATACAGTCTTCCTTCCTTACTCTATCCTTTTATCTCATCAGACAACACCTGAGGTAGGATTTCCCTGGAAGCCCATTTAATCTTTTCAAATCATCATGTCTCCTAGCTTCTGTTTTCTGATCCTTAAATCATATGCAATGTTTTAAAATGTACAAGAAAATCTAAAAACTGAATGGCAAAGAACCCACAATATCAAATGAGGAATAAATCTAAACAGAGATTTCTTAAAAGAAGACACCCAAATGGTGATCTAATACATCAAAAATGTTCAAAGTAAAGGACATTCAAGCCAAAATCACAATTAAATATCACCACACACCATGAAGAATGATTACCATAAAAAGATTAAATATAGAAACTGTTTGTTAAGAAGGGGAGAAAAGGAAACATTACCACACTGAGTAGAATTCTGAATTAGGACTTCCATTAGAGAAATCAGTGTGCAATTTTATTAAAAATAATTAAGAATAGTGGATGAGAGCTATATGATGGATAAATTGAGCGGGGCTGATATGCAAGGGCACCCCACATCAGAGGAGTAGGATAGGTGGGAGAAAGTGGAGAGTGTGGGAGAGTAGAACTGGGAGTGGGGGAAGGAGGGGACTGTGATGGAGATGTAACTTGAAGTAATTAAAAAAAAAAAGAAGATGGCTCAGTGGTTAAGAGTTCTTGGTACTCTTTCATAGGGCCTTAGATTTGTTCCCACATTAAGCAATTCACAACTATTTGTTCCTCCCTCTTCGAGGGACCAAGTGCCTCTGGACTCTGCAGATGCATGAACTCATATTGCCCATAATCAGAACTCATACAATAATAAAAATAAGTCTTTTAAATTTTCCCTTAATGTTTAGAAAAGGGGATCCCAGCTAGGGAAAAGGGATCCTAAAGCAGGCAACAGAGTCCAAGTAAGAGACAGCTCCCATTCCAATTTTTAGGGGACCCACATGAAGGAAGATCAAGCAGTCCACCAACTTCATATATGTAGGGGGCCTAGGCCCAGTCCTTTCATGTTCTTAGGTTGTTGATTCAGTCAATGTGAGCCCCCATGGGCTCAGGTTAGTTGGTTCTGTAGATTTTCTTTTGTTATGTTTATTTATGGCTTAAAGTTACATCTGCATCATAATCCCCTCTCTCCATACCTCCTGGTCCGATTCTCCCACTCTCTCCCCCTTTTTCCACCTACTTCTGGTGTGGGATGCCCCTACTTCTCGGCTTCCTTAGTTAAGCAGTCATATGAGGCTTAGGATCTTCCTCTTGCACTGGGAGCCTACATGGCAGCTTCACTAGGGCAAAGTGTCCCACTAACAGGTAACAAAGTCCATGTTCCTATTCCTTTCACTCTGTTGGTTGTAGGATGGTTATCCTGTACTATATGACTAAAATCCAGTTATAAGTGAATATACGCCATGTGCATCTTTATGGGTCTGGGTTAGCTCACTCAGACTGAGCTTTTCTAGATCCATCCATTTGGCAGCAAATTGCATGATTTCCTTGTTTATGATGGCCAAATTTCCATTGTTTCTGGTTTCCATTGTGTAAACATACCACAGGTTTATTTTTTGTTTGTTTTGTTTTGATTTTTTTATCTATTCATCGTTTGAGGGACATCTGGATTGTTTCCAATTTCTAGTTATTACAAAGTTGTTATGAACATAGTTGAGCTGATGTCCTTGTGGTTTGGTGAGGAATTTTTCAGATGTATACCTAGGAATGGTGTGGTAGGACTTGAGGTAGAGCTATTTCAAGTTTTCAAAGATATCACCCAATTGATTTCCATAGTGCTTGTACAAGTTTGCACTCCCACCAGCAATGGAGGAGTGTTCCTCTTTTTCCACAACCTCGCCAGCATGTGCTGTCTTTTGAGTTTTTGAACTTAGCCATTCTCACAGGTGTGAGATGGAATCTCAGAGTCATCTTGAGTTGCATTTCTCTGCTGATTAAGGATGTTGAGCACTTCTTCAAGTATCTTTGCCGTTGGATGTTCCTCTTTTGTGAATTCTGGGTTTAGTTCTGTTCTCGATTTTTTGATTGGATTACTTGTTTTCTTGGTGTTTAGTTTTTAGAGTTCTTTGTAAGTTTTGGATATTAGCCCTATGTCAGATGTGAGGTGGATAAAGATCTTTTCCCAATCCATAGGTTTGCTGTTTTGTTCTAATGACAGTGCCTTTTGCCTTACAGAAGCTTTTCAGTTTCACAAGGTCCCATTTATTGATTGTTGGTCTTAGAGCCTGAGCTTTTGGTGTTCTTTTCAAGAAGTTGTCACCTGTGACAATAAGTTTGAGCCTTTTCCCCAACTTCTCTTCTATTAGATTTAATGTGTTGAGCTTTTATGTTAAGGGCTTTGATCCACCTTGACTTAAGGTTTGTACAAAGTGATAACTATGGGTCTATTTGCATTCTTTTACATGTCAAATCCAGTTAGACCAGCACCATTTGTTGAAGTTGCTGTCCTTTTTTCATTGTACGGTTTTGGCTTCTTTGTCAAAAATTAAGTGACCATAGGTGCGTGGGTTTATTTCTAGGTCTTCAATTCGATTCCATTAATCAACTGGTCTGTTTCTATACCAGCACCATGCAGTTTTTAATCACTATTTCTCTGTAATATAGATTGAAATCTGGGATAGTGATACCTCCAGAAGTTTTTTATTGTACAGGATTGATTTAGCAATTCTATTCTTTGTTGTTGTTGTTGTTGTTCCATATGAAGTTGAGAATTGTCCTTTCAAGGTCTGTAAAGATTTTTTTTTTATTTCTTTAGTTCGTTGTAAATTTTGGATATTAGCCCTCTGTCAGATGTGGGGTTGGTGAAGATTTTTCCCAATGTGTAGGCTGCCGTTTTGTTCGAACGACAGGTCTTTGGCCTTACAGAAGCTTTTCAGTTTCATGAGGTCCCATTTATTAATTGTTGGTCTTAGGTCCTGAGCTGTTGGTGTTCTGTTCAAGAAGTTGTCACCTGCGCCAATGAGTTCGAGGGTTTTTCCCACTTTCTATTCTAGTAGATTTAGTGTGACCGTGCTTATGTTAATGTCTTTGATCCACTTGGACTTAAGTTTTGTACAAGGTGATAAGTATGGGTCTAATTTCATTCTTTTACAAGTGGACATCCAGTTGGACCAGCACTATTTGTTGAAGATGCTGTCCTTTTTCCATTGTGCAGTTTTGGCTTCTTTGTCAAAAATTAGGTGGCCATAGGTGTGTGAGTCCATTTCTGGGTAATCAATTTGATTCCATTGATCTACTGGTCTGCTTCTATACCAGTACCATGCTGTTTTTACTACTATTGCTCTGTAGTACAGCTTGAAATCTGGGATGGTGATACCTCCAGATGTTTTTTTATTGTACAAGATTGATTTAGCTATTCTGGGTTTTTTGTTGTTCCATATGAAATTGAGAATTGTGTTGGTATTTTGATAGGAATTGCATTGAATCTATATATTGCTTTAGGTAGTATGGCCATTTTTATTATGTTGATCCTACCTATCCATGAGCATGGGAGATCTTTTCATCTTCTAAAGGCCTGTTCAATTTCTTTTTTCAAGGGCTTGAAGTTCTTGTTGTACAGGTCCTTTACTTGCTTGGTTAGAGTTACACCCAGGTATTTTATATTGTTTTTGGCTATTGTGAAGGGAGTTGTTTCCCTTATTTCTTTCTCAGTCCATTTGTTTGTTGTATAAAGAAGGGCTTCTGATTTTTTGAATTAATTTTGTGTCCAGCTACCTTGCTGAAATTAAGTGCCAAGAATCCAAATAATCCAATTTAAAAAAGGGGGAAAGAGCTAAACAGGGAATTCACAAAGGAGGAATTCCTAAAAGCCAAAAGACACTTGAAGAAATGTTCAACATCCTTAATCATCAGAGAAATGCAACTCAAGACAACTCTAAGATTCCATCTCACACCTGTCAGAATGGCTAAGATCAAAAGCTCAAATGACAGCACATGCTGGCAAGGTTGTGGAGAAAGGGCAACCCTCCTTCATTGCTCGTGGGAGTGCAGGCTTGTGCAACCACTATGGAGTTCAGTATGGCGATATCTTAGAAAACTTGAAATAGCTTTGCCTCAGGACCCAGCCATACCACTCCTGGGTATACACCCAAATGACTCCTCACCGAATCACAAGGAAGTTTCCTCATCTATGTTTATAGCAGCCTTATTTGTAATAGCTAGAAACTGGAAACAACCCAGATGTCCCTCAACCGAAGAATGGATTAAAAAACTGTGGTACAGCTGCACAATGGAATACTACTCAGCTATCAGGAACAATGAAATTATGCAATTTTCAGCCAAATGGATGGGACTAGAGATGCTCATGCTGGGTGAGCTAACCCAGACCCAGAAGGATGCACAGGGAATCTATTCACTTATAGTCGGATTTTTAGCTACATAGTACAGGATATCTATACTACAACCAATGCACCAAAGGGGAACAATGGACATAGATTTTGTTTTGTTTGTTTTTTTGTGATATATATATATATATATATTTTAGTTTTTCTCCCTGGCAATGAGACCCTTTTCACTGGTGGTAATGCCTTGTAGGCCCCCAGTGTAGGAGGAGGCTTTTGGCCCTCATATGACTTCTGAACTGGGGCAGGGGACTGCTATGTAGGGACACTCCTCTCCAGAGGAGTGGGATGGAAGGGTTAGGGGGTAGAGGGTGGGAGGGAGGGGCTGGGAAGGGGGGAAAGAGGACAATATGATGGAGATGTAACCTGAAGCAACAAATAAAAAAAAGAAAAGAAAGAATTTTTTTGATATTTTGAGAGGAATTGCTTGAATCTATATATTGTTTTTGGTATGATGGCCATTTTTATTATGTTCATCCTAACTATCCATGAGGATGGGAGATCTGAATTGCAAATTAGTTATCAATTGTATTTATTAATATGTATAAACTGTAAGATTAGACTGGTGGAGCAGCTAGAAGGCTGGTGGGAGACCAGTAGGTCTGGCCTGCCTTAACTGTCAGCCTGACTTATCTGGAGGAAAAATCCCTGGACCATGGGTGGACTTTACCACCTGCAACATAAACTCTGTTAGCTAATATCTTCATTAATAATTATAAGTTTTTATTTTAGGCCAGCGGAGTAGCCAGCAGCCTGGCGGGAGATTGACAGGCCTGACTTGCCTTAGAAGCCTAGAGGCCTAGTGGGGCAGCTTGGCAGGGCAGCTGCCAGATATGTATTAATAACTTAAACTATTATATTAGACAAGTGGAATAGCCAGTGTTGGCCTGGCAGGGTAGCTTCTGGGGCCTGCAGTGAGGCCTGTGGCTAGAAGCCTGTAGGCCTTCCAATCTGAAACCTGCAGTGTTCTTTCTCCCAATAATTAATTACACCAAGACCTTTTAATGTTTCAAAGCTTAGACCTTACCTGGGAAGACTCTCAACTAGTTAATTAAGCTGGACCAACTAATCTCAAACAGCCATGTGGCCTATTGTACTTTCCAGAGCTCTCAAACACATCATCTGGTTCCATGTCTCCTGGCAGAAAGATCTGAGGAAGTATGATATGTGAAGGCCCACCTCATCTGAGGAGAAGGAGAGTACCAAGTAGAGGAAAAAGGAGGGAGGGAGGGAGGGAAGGAGAAAGGGAGGGAAGGAGAGAGGAAGGGAGGGGCTAGGAGGGGAGGAGGAGCAAACTATGTTCTAGAAGTAAATGATACATTTTTAAGAAAAGAGTTAATAAGATTAAAATACAATATAAAATTTTCAAAATATAATTTACCAAAGGTATACTTGCCTTACTGGCATGAAAGGAAAATGGCTTTAATTTCACATTAGAATGTTAGACTGCAGGTGGCCACATAGATTACACAAACTTGATAGCAGATTAAAAGTTCTTTTTTTTTTTCTCTTTCTTTTTTTTTTCTGTAGAGGTTTAGGATATTTCCATGGTTTAGCATTAAAAAGCAGGTAACAGGTTTAAAATACTGTAAATAAATTAAAGGTTGTTGCTGTTCAAACTGGTTTTATAAGCCTCCAAGAGTTGAAAAAACTTAGAGCTAAGGTAACATACATGAAATGTGTGGTGTTAGCCCATACCTTTAACTCCAGCAAAGACAGGAGGAGCACTATAGAGTTAGTTGTCTTATAAATTCTAGAGTTAAAAGGGACAGGGTGATGATGGTGCACACCCTTAATCCCAGCACACTAGAGACAGAAACAGGCAGATCTCAGAGCTCAAGGTCAGCCTGACACAAAACAAGCTCTAAATAGAGAAAAACTTCAATCCAGGGGTGGTGGAGCACATCTTTAATCCCATCAGTTGGGAACCACATGTCTTTGATCCCAATATTTAGAATGCAGAGACAGGCATATAGGATCTGGAAGGATTTAAGTTTAAAAACTACTTACAAAAAGCATGCTGCAATTCAAACAAATTGTCCTTTGAGATCTCAAAATATATGCACTATAGGTTTGTTTAGCTCCAAAATAACAAAATAATTTCTTCTTTAATCCAGATTGAAAGATAATACTTTATATATTGTCAAAAAACCAAATTTGCTCCAGAAAAAATATTACCTCCCCCCCCCAAAAAAAAAAAGGTAATTGTCCCAGAGTTAGAATTAGGGCAGGGCTCTGTTCTTATCTTTCCAGGAGATTTAAAGCATCCATTCAAGGAATCCAGGGACAACTGGACAATGGAAACCTCAGCAGAAAACAGATCAGACACCAAAGAAGACGAGTGGCCCAGATGATCCAGCCTTGCAGACTTCCTCAATAGCTGTTTCCTCAAAAGTCTACAACTACAACAACTCAAAATTGCTAAGATCGTTCAGCTCCACAGACTGCTCCAGCCAGAACTTTAGTAAAGCCCTGAAGATCAGCTTCTGTCTACAAACTTCTTAGGACATCTAAATAGCTGAGCACAAAAGGACTGAACATCAAATGATTCTATTAACATTTTTAACCATTTTTCCATTCTTATTTGGGCCCCAAACAGGTTTACTATGTCCCAAATCAGCAGGAAGTCATTTTAAGAGAGCAATGTCCCATCCCCAGAAGGTGGGGAAGTTGCTTCCACCCCTCTTTGGTTATTTGAAGGATAATAGAAAATTTTGTTATTTAGGGGAAAAGACTACAAGCTGTTAAATGGGTTTTGGAGGTTAGACCCAGGGACTTCTCTTTGGTTCTTTTCTGTGTCCTTCTTTCTCTCCTATGTAGGAGTGAACAGACTTGAGAAAAAATGGGACATAGACATAGTATAGGAAAGATCAAGAAAAAAGGACAGATTATTGAATATGGCCTTATACCTTTGTATATTGATACAAAATTAATATTATATTTGGCTAAATTGGTATTGATCATTGTATATTAATGGGAAATTAAGATTGTATTGGACTACATCGGTATTGATCTTTTGTATATTGATACAAAATTAAGATTATATTTGGCCACAAAAAAAAAAAGAAAGAGAGATTCCCCTGTGTAAAATCCAGGGTTCCTGTTTCTGTCTCAGGAAGTCCCACCTTCCTATACTCTTTCTGTACAGCTAATTGGCCATCAGCAACTTTTACTAAACAACCAGATAATGCCACGGAAGGGGCAGTAACCAGATCTCATCACTGAAAGAATTTCAGAACTAATGTATTAGACATTCCTCCAACAGAGATCTTTCCATCTTCTGATGTCCTCTTCAATTTCTTTCTTCAAGGACTTGAAGTTCTTGTCATACAGGTCTTTTACCTGCTTGGTTAGTATTACCCCCAGGTATTTTATATAGTTTGTGGTTATTGTGAAGGGTGTTTTTTCCCTAATTTCTTTCTCAGTCCATTTATCTTTTGTATAAACAAGGGCTACTGATATTTTTGAATTAATTTTGTATCCAGCCATCTTGCTGAAGGTGTCAGATTAATTTACCTCATGAATGTAGATTTGAAAATACTCAATAAAATACTTGTGAACCAAATCCAAGAACACATCAAAAGTATCATACACCATGATCAAGTATGCTTCATCCCAGGAATGCAGGGGGTTCAATATACTAAAATCCATTGATGTCATCCACCATATAAACAAGCTGAAAAAAAAAAACACATGATCATCTCATTAGATGCTGAAAATACAACACCCCTTCATGCTAAAAGTCCTGGAGAGAGCTGGCATACAAGGACTAGAAATAATAAAGGCAATATACATCAAGCCAACATCAAATTAATTGAAGAGAACCTTAAAGCATTTCCTCTAAAATCAGGGACAAGGTAAGGATGCCCACACTGCCCATAATTCTTCCACATAATACTTGAAGTACCAGCTAGAGTAATAAGACAACTAAAGGAGATCAAGGGCATACAAATTGGAAAAGAAGAAGTCAAAGTATCCCTATTCGTAGATGATATGAGAGTATACATAAGTGAACCCAAAAATTCCACTAGAGAACTCTATAGGTTTTCTTGTAGTGTCCTTGATTCCTCCATCCTCCTCAGTTCTACTTAACCCTTCCATATGATTCCCTGAGATCCCCTAATATTTAGCTGTGAGTCTTTGCATCTGTTTCTATCATCTGCTGGAAGTCTCTCACAAAACTTAAGTACAAATTAATCAAAGACCTCAACATAAAACTGGATACACTAAATCAAATAGAAGAGAAAGTAGGGTATAGCCTTGAACACATTGGTACAAGAGACAACTATCTCAATACCAACAGCTTAGGCACTAAGATCAACAATTAATAAATGGGACATCCTGAAACTGAAAAGATTCTGTAAATAAAAAGACACTGTCAATAAGACAAAATAGCAACCTAAAAATTGGGAAAAGATCTTCCCCAACTCTTCAGCTGATAGAGGACTAATATACAAAATATATAAAGAATTCAATAAATTAAACACCAACAAACCAAATAGTCTAATTTAAAAATGGGATGAAGAGCTAAACTGAGAATTCTCAACAGAGGAATCTCAAATTAATAAGAAGCACTTAAGAAATGCTCAGTGTCATTAGCCATTAGGGAAATGCAAATCAAAACAACTATGTAATTTCATTACATCCATCAGAATGGTCAAGATCAAAAACTCAAGCAACAACACATGCTAGTGAGGATGTGGAGCAAGAGGAACATTTCTCCATTGCTGGTGGGAATGCAAACTTGCACAACCACTTTGGAAATCAATCTGGCTATTTCTCTGAAAATTGGGACTAGTTCTACTACAAGACCCAGCTATCCCACTCCTGGGCATATACCCAAAAGGTACTCCACCACACCATAAGGACACTTGCTCAACTATGTTCATAGTAGCTTTATTTATAATAGCCAGAAACTAGGAACAACATAGATGTCCCTCAGTCAAAAAGACTGATAAAGAAACTATGGTGCCTTTGCACAGTGAAATGCTACTCAGTTATCAGAAACAAGGAAATCATGAAATTTGCAGGCAAATGAATGGAACTAGAAAATATCATCCTGAGTGAGATAACTCAGACCCAGAAAAGACATACATAGTATGTATGCACTAAAAATAAATCTTTTAAAAATGAAGTTTACCAACACAAACAAATAATAAATATTTATTGGAAGAAAAAGAATGATTACCTTAATTTCTTATTAAAAGTTTAATCAGGCTCACATGTATAGGTGTACATATTACATCCTATAATGTGGAATTCTGCAGGGACTAACAGGGACTTACATCTATATTATTCTTCTATGTGCCTTTATTCCTTTTATCAACCAGATGAGATGTGACTTTAAAACTGCACAAAGGTGTTTTTCACAATATATATAGTAATGCATTGATCTATTACATTCTTATTTCAAACTTTAAACTGTGGATGCTTTCTCACTCCATATATTTTGTAAGAGATAAATCTGAAATATTTGTCTTCTTTTATGTTATCCCTATGATTAATTGTGTAGGGAAATCTTGGTAGTTACATTTTCAGTTTGTCTAGATTTAATCTAATGTGATGTGAGATACTATACACCAATAATATTCCTAACTTGTGGTAGAAGTCAAGCCTCCTTAGTGAAATTAGTAGGCAGTTCAGATTTACATATGGCAGCACATAGGGAAGAGCTTGGCGTCCCTTTACTTGTTGATCTGGATGATGCCAGTTGTGACCAAATGATATGCCCTGTTGAAGGATCATTGCTAGGAAACCATGATGTCATTTTCAGGGTCCACTGAGTATCACAGGAGTCTCATGAACACTCAAGACCACCAAGGATGGCAAGAGAATGTCATAGATACTCCATTTAAGCAGGGAACCCATGTGGTCTTGTCCTCTTTTTCCTCCTGCCCTCACCGACTGAGAGATCACATTGACAAAGAGCACCACAAGGCACACCATTGTTAGATTCTAGACTTCTATGACCCAAGGCAAAATCTGCTGAGAGGGGGCCTTTTTTAAAATGTTTATTTATTACTTCAAGTTACATCTCTATCACAGTCCCTTCCCTCCACCCCTCCCAGCCTTACCCTCCCACCTGCTCCCCCTTCTTCCAGAACCCATCCTATTTTTTTTAATATTTAGGACTCAATTATGAAAATTATAAGGTATAACATACATTCCCAATGTCTAGTCCATACATATTTGGCAACAGATATTAATATTCTATTATCTATCTCCGTGAGTTTAAAGTTCTATACCTAACTCAGTTTCCATCCTAACTTGCATTACCAACTCAAAAACATCTTCTTAGACCTAGAAAATCCTTTTAATTCCTAAAAAACTTAAAATTTAACTGTGAGACTATAATTATCTAGTTATTCAACCACATCAGGGACCTGAGAAGGATAAATATATCTGATTATGTAGGAAATGGAGAACCAACAGCTTCCAAAACTAAGAAATGACAGAAAACTGGCTGCCTGAACAGTCCCCAATTTCTCTCTATACACTAGAGCATCTATCTTCAGCCCCTTAGCCCAGTATCTCTGACAGATATTAATTATAAAGCAGGGATTATGAAGGACTTGCCTAACCTGTCATGGCAGAGCGAGGCTGCCGACTTACTTGCTTCCAAGTTTTGTCCTTTTCAGTCAGCATTCTGTCTACAGTTGAAGCAAGGGATTTCTCTTGTCCAGTGACAGGTTTGTTACTAATGCAGCCATCTGCAAATGAAGATTCTTCAATGCTCATGAGAAAGGGCTTTTTAAAGGCATTTGTCTTGAGGCTCCAAAATGCTGGAAAAGTGAGAGAAACAAACAGAGTTAGAGAGTTTCTTGGAGAAGCTTGGGACTGGCAGGGCCAAAGAGACCTTGGATGAGAGTCTTAACTGATTTAAAAAACTGCCCTCAGTTGGTGATTGGAAAAGAATGACTTTGTAAACTGAGCACAACTTTGTGGTGGGAGTAAACTGGCCTTACGAACTGGCAAAATAAGGCCCAATTGACTTTAAGCTTGAAAGATCTGTTGGGATCACCATAAGCCAAATCATCCTACATGGACATACACTAAGAATATTCACATCATTTTAAGAAACTTCAAATCATGTTAGATGTTCTTATATAGGTATTAGAGTGTTTTTAGGTATTAAGGTATTCTTAGATATATTATAGATTTTAGATTATAGGTTTTAAGCTATAAGATTTAGGTATTTTATAAGTGGTTGTTAAGTATTAATAAATATAAGTGTGTTAAATAAAAATATTCTGTTATACTAACTTAATAATCAATTACTCATGAGCCACTTAGAAAACAAACACTTTTTCTTGTTCATTTAACAATTTTAAAGTTAGGCAAATTATTTGTATATATTTTCATGCAAATTTTTATTGGATACTATATTTTAATTGTTATTATTAATGCATTTGTAATTGAAATTTTTTTGTTTTTTTTTTTTTTTTTGGTTTTTCGAGACAGGGTTTCTCTGAATATCTCTGGCTGTCCTGGACTCACCTTGTAGACCAGGCTGGCCTCGAACTCACAAAGATCCGCCTGCCTCTGCCTCCCAAGTGCTGGGATTAAAGGCGTGCGCCACCACCACCAGGCTTGTAATTGAAATTTTTAAAATTGTCTTTGTTCTCAAGTTTTTCTTTTCTTTTTCCTGGGAACATTAACAATAGTTTACTCAGATGGGAGCACTAT
Source organism: Lophiomys imhausi (assembly GCA_907164525.1). Taxonomy (NCBI): domain Eukaryota; kingdom Metazoa; phylum Chordata; class Mammalia; order Rodentia; family Muridae; genus Lophiomys; species Lophiomys imhausi. The sequence continues at coordinate 15,815,874 of CAJQZJ010032473.1, forward strand.
TAGAATCTTAAAATACAAATTAATTCAGTGATTTTCTTCCTTGTAGATATACCATGCATCTTGACAGGGCTAGGTAGGCTACTCCACCACTTCAGTTTCTTTTCTTCATTTTCAGCAATCTATTATGCTTTTCTTAGTCTATTATGCATGTCCAGTCTATTTTTCATTAAATTTATCTCTAAAGATTTTCTCTTCGTTAACTTGTCCCATGAATGAAATATTTCTCAAAATGCTAATGACAAGTTCCCATTTAGGAGTGACTCAGCTCCGTAAAATGACCCTCATGAGGAGGAGTTCCTGAAAATCAGGGGCTGCTGAGGATCAGGGGTCTCTGTGGGGCAGGGTCTCTGACAATGTGGATATTTGAGCACCCTAAGGCAGAGCTCCTTGAATTGGGGTGGAGAACATCTCAGAAGGTTGGTGAAATAGCTCTCTGAAGAATATGAAAATCTGAGGCTTTCTTGGGCCTGAGGCTTTCTTACCCCTGATAAGGCAGTAATCTCTTACAATTGCTTCTTTGTGATGCTTCAACAATTTGAAGAGCTGTCATCTACAACTTAGTATCTCCCCAGTAGACTAGTGTTCTTTTCTGTTGCTTTGACTAGACACCAGAAACACAAGCATCTTGCAGGGAGGAAAGGGCTTGTTTGTCTTATACAAACCTGTTTATTACAATCTAATACTGGGGAAAGTCAGTATAGGGACTCAAAGCAGAAATCTGGAGTAAGGAACTGAAGGACAGGCCATGGAGGAGTGCTGTTTACTGACCGCTCCCCATGGCCTGCTCAGTGTGCTTTCTTATACTTCCTAGGACCACCTGCCCAGGTTTGGCATTACTCAGAGTTGACTGGCCCCTTCTATATCAATAATTAATAAATACTTTTACAAATTGCCTCACAGACTAGCCTACAGGCTCATCTGATAAAGACATTTTCTTATGAGATTCTCTCTTTACAGATGACACTAGCTTATATCTAACAAAACTAAGGAGCAAAAACAGGGACTAGCCTTTATGAGATGTCATAAGCTTTCCTCTGCGCCTCCATTAAACATGTTACTGAAGCAGTATAAATGTTTAACTATTTAATGTATTTCAAAGGTTGGGACTATACCTGACCACTCACTGTGTAGTCTATGAAGCATTATGGGTACTCATTCAACTACTGAATAATCAATAATTGAATAAGGCTTTTTTTTAAACTACAGAGTCCAGGCAGCCACTGGTATGTCATTTTTTTAGTTTTGGAAGCTGCAGGCCCTGCACTTCCTATATAATCAGATATATTTATCCCTCTCAGGTCTCTGAGGTGGTTGAAGAATAGATAGCTAGAGTCTCATAGTTAAATTTTGAGTTGTTTAGGAATCAAGAGGGTGTTCTGGATCTAAGAAGATATTTTTAAAATTATGAGGCAAGTTAGTATGAAAGCTGAGTTAGATATAGAACTTTAAACTCATGGAGATGGTTAGATAGTAGAATGTTAAAGTCAGGTGCCAAATACATATGGACCGGACATTGGGAATGTATGCTAAGCCATATAACTCTTATAATCGTGGCCTATTTATTTCTGTTGTTTTGTATTGTATTTATAGTTATAAGAAAAAGAACCAAAGAAGGGAAGAGGATGGTGGGGCTGAGGGGGAGGAGGGTGGAAGGGTGGGACTGGAGGGGGGAGTAGGGAGGGGATTGTGATTGAGATGTAACTTGAAGAAATAAAAAATAAATTATTAAAAAAAAAGTGGAAAGAAACAGGTAACATTAACTTATGCTACAGTTTTACACATACTTTAGGCTCACAGGAGAAATAATCAAGTGGTTCTCATTTTTTCCCAGTTTAAAGAGAATTTTCATGTTAAGCAATAGAGCAGGTAGCTATTTGTCTGGAGGCTGTACTCAGGTCAGTAGGCCCCTTTTCAGTCCAGTTTTTGTCAAGAATGAGGGTGAAAAATTATTAGTAAATGATGATACTGAATGGTGTATGGATCCTATTCTTTTTTTTTTTTTTGATTTTTATGCAGTAATACTTTTCCATGGGATCAATCTAAAATCAGATGAAAGGAAAATAAATACATATGAGTAGCGGTTGTTTGTCCATTACTTGGACTTCTGGTTTCTCTCTTTCATCTGGACGTGAGACAGTCCTGCAGATACTGTTCACTATCCTGACATTCTCTTTACTATATTGTACTAACTCAGTGTATGGAGAAAGCAAATACTGATAGACTTGAATTTCAAGCAAATATTTGTGCTTCTTCAATGTTCTGATGTCCATTTAAATCCAACATAACTCAAACACCAGACCAACCAAGCCACTATTTATAGTTCAGGGCAGCAGAACAGATTCAGGAGGTGAACTACAACCTTGAAGGAACATTGTACAGCATATTTAAAGGATTATAACATAAAGCGAGGGGAAGCAGAGTGGGTTGTAGTACTGTATAATCATATTTTGACATAAAGGGTTGAATAAGGGAGTTTCCATCAATCAGGATATGAGTTGGTTCCTGGGCCTGGGCACATGAACTTGTTGGAATTTGCCAGCAAGATGGTAAAGTTGTCCTTGAGATGTCTGGACTCAGGCAATTGTCTCCTTAAGTTGTCCCTGAGATGTCTGGACTCAGACTACTGTTGCTTTACAACAGAAGCTGTTCAGATATTGGGAGGTCCACAGTTCTCCTAGGGCTTGGGGAAGAACTTAATTTCCCCCTATGACTAAGTGAACTCTGAAAACGAAACGCTAGCATTTGGAATATGTTTCTTTTGTGTATTCCCAACACACTAGTGGTTTCTTCCTATGAGAACTCAAAGAAGAGATTTGTCAGGACCAACTACCACTGTCTTATTAACCTCATTCTGCTGTGATGCTGCTCCGCTGGTGAAGCCAGCATCTCCTGACATCCTAAACATGGACAATAGGTTAAAATCTGGATGCAAGGAATGAATTTGCCTCTGACACCAAGATTGAACTTGTTCATTGGAAGAATCACTTAAAAACATTTCCTTTTTTATTACGTTTATTTATTACTTCAAGTTACAGCTCCATTTCAGCCCCCTCCCTCTATCCCACTCAGTCCCACCGACCATGCTCTACTCCTCTTCCCTTATCCCACTCCTCTGGTGTGGGATGCCCCTGCTTCGAAACTTAATTTAGGACTGTGTCTACTAATATTTTATCAACTTGACACAAGCTACAGTCATCTGAGAGGAAGGTATCAGTTGAGAAAATTCTTCCAGAGGATCCACCTTCAGGCAAGCCTGTGGAGGCATTTTCTTGATTAATAATGGATGTAGGAGGGCCCAGCCCATTGTGGAAGTGCACATACTAAGTACCTCTCGTGCTGGGTGTGTAAGAAAGCAGGCTTGGCAAGCCATGGAGAGCAAGCCAGCAAGGAGTGTTCCTTTATGGCTTCTGTTTCAATTCCTGCCTCCAGGTTCCTTTCTTGACTTCCTTTGAAGATGAACAATGGTATGGAGCCTGTAAACGGAAATAAACCCTTTCCTCCCCAAATTGCTTTTTGTCACAGTGGTTTTTGGTCACAGCAATAAAATCCCTTAGACAATCACAAAATAAAATTATTTGTTGAGTGTGTTATTTATACTTTAGCTTACATTACTCATGCTATGAGGTTTGATCAAGAACTATAAAGCACAGAGACGTATAAAACAGTTTGTGTTGCTATTGCTTTTAGGTTCCTGTTCATACTGCTGTGTGTCTCTTTTGAAGTTCACAGAAAAGATGGTTCAGGTGGGAAATCTAACACAATGCCATATGAGAATGATAATCTGATTAAGGTTTTGTAGGTACTAGTTAATATTTATCAGCTTATATAAAATAAATTTTTGTTATAAAGCATAATAAAAAGGTATCCAATGTTATAATTCTGTAACCAACAAGACCAAAATATTAATAAATTCAGCCTGTCAAAGTGAGGTAAATGTGACCTTTCAAATGTCTCATATTATGTAAATAGAGACAAAACATGAATTGATTGCAATGTTTTCTTTTCTAGAGAAAGTGAATGGAGAGACTCTGGAGTCAGGCAGCATATAGAAGGAGAGAATGTAAAGTTCTCTTCCCCTATTTGTTTCCCAGGGCTCTGAAGGATGCCTGCCAAGACTCTACCCACCATCCAGAAGAGACTGATTCCTAGTATGAGCTAGACAACTCTGGAGAGAAAAACCTAGACCTAACCATTCCAGCTATCTCATGCATATTTCAAAGGTTGTTGGGCTATGTTTGCATTTGCATACAGAGCTTACAAATGACCACTTTCCCTTACTACCAGTATTTCCACTGTCATCAGAACTTCAAGGGAAGCTGCCTATTTCTTCTGTTAAAAAATACACACCCTAACATATACATCCACAAACACACCTCAAACTGGAGGCCAACCCAACTCACACTACCTTGCAGAAACCTGGATTTTTGTTCCCATATCCCCATTTCCAATGGAATCTTTGCCTTACACATCAATTCAATTCAAAATTTTCCATTTTGATCATCCCCTATAATTTCTTGGTTCTTTCAGCTGTAAAATCACCACTTATTGCTTATTCCAAGGCTTGTGCAGACCCATGTCTTTAGGTTACACCATTATGAACAATGTTCATGGCTCACATTAGAGTTCACTTTTAATGCTACACTTTCTGTACACCTTGATAAGTATTTATATAGTGCATTATTTCATAGTTTGAATATTTTAAAGATTTAAAACACTAATTCTTTTCATTTCTTGAGATTAAAATATAATCACATTTCTCCCTTCCCTTCCTCCCTTCAAACGCTTCTATATACTCCTTCTTTCTGTGTTTTAAATGCATGACCTCTTTTTTTAATTGTTGTTACATATGTTTTATATATATATATGCATACATATATGTATATACATATGTATGTATATCAATATATAAGTACAACCTGCTCTGTCCATATAATGTCACTTCTTTGTAGGTTTTTAGAGCTGACCATTCGGTTTTGTATAACCAATCAGTGTATTCTTCACTGGGAAGATTATTTCACCCACTCTCAGCATTTCTTGGTTACCATAGTTCTTTGTGTAGGGTTGGGGCCTCCTGAGCTTTCCCTCATCCACATCACCATGTATATCATGTTGTCCTTGTTCAGCTCATACATATGCAGTCTTATTGGTGAGAATTTTAGGCTCAACTTCCCAGATTCATAGCAGACACAATCTTGCAGTAAATTCCTTGTTCCTCTGGTTCTGCTAATCTTTCCAAACCCTCTTCCACAATGATCCCTCAGACATAAGAGTTGTATTGTAGACATATACTTTGGTACTGGGCTCCACGACTCAGTATTTTGATCAGTTGTATTTTTCTATAATGATCTCTTTCTATTACAAAGGAAAGTTTCCTTGATGAGGCATGAGGACTACACTTATCTGTGGGTACAAGGACAAATATTTAGAATGTAGTTTGTGATTGTTGCTGGCTTACTAAATGGTGGCTATAGGTTCTCTTCCAAGATTCATGACTTCCTTATCCTTGGGTAGTTTGCTAGGCTTCCAGTAGTAGGTATGATTTCACATTTGTTGAACCGGTTTTACATCCAATTATAGAGCTGTTGTTATGCTGTTATAAAACACCATGAGGGTTTGTTTTACTTACGCTTTCTTTTTTTAATATTTATTTCTTTCTTCATGTTACATCTCCATCACAGTGTCCTCTTTCCACCCCACCCACTCTCTACTCCCTATCCCTTCCATCCCACTCCTCTGGAGTGGAGTGTCCCTACATAAGAGTTCCCCACCCCAGTTCAGCAGTCATATGAGGGTCAAGAGCCTCCTCATACACTGAGGGTCTACAAGGCAGCACCACTAGGGCAAAGTGTCTCATTGATAGGAAAAAAAGTCTATGTTCATGTTCCCTTTGGTGCATTGGTTGTAGTATAGTTATCCTGTACTATATGGCTAAAATCTGACTATAAGTGAATAGATGTCATTCACTTATAGTCAGATAAGTGAATAGATGTCATGTGCATCCTTCTGAGTCTGAGTTAGCTCACTCAGGATGAACTTCTCTAGTTCCATTCCATTTGGCTGAAAATTTCATGATTTTATTGTTTCTGATAGATGAGTAGTATTCCATTGTGTAGATGTACTTACTTCAAGTTACATCTCCATCACAATCCTCTCCTTCCACCCCTCTCAGCCACACCATCACACCCTCTCCCACTTTGCCCAGAACTCATAATTCTTTTTGAATAATTAGGCCACAATTATGAAGATTATAAGGTATAACATATATCCCCAATAACCAGTCCATACATATTTGGCAACTGATATTAATATTCTACTATCCATCTATCTCCATGAGTTTAAAGTTCTATACCTAACTCATTTTCCATCCTAACTTGCATTACCAACTTAAAAATCTTCTTAGACCTAGAACATCCTTTTAACTTCTAAACAACTTAAAATTTAATTGTGAGACTATAATTATCCAGTCATTCAACCACATCAAAGACTTAAGAAGGATAAATATATTCGATTATACCGGAAGTGTAGAACAAGCGGCTTCCAAAATTAAGAAATGGACAGTCCCAATTTCTCTCCATAAACTAGAACATCTACCTTCAGTCTCTTGGAACAGTATCTCTGACAGACATTGGAGCTGACATGTCTCAATATCAAAAAAACCCTTAAGTTAAGAAACCTTCTTTGAATGCCAAATTCTACAGATCTCTTGAGGTTTTTGAAGACCACCTATCTATTTCCTGTATATTTGGATAAACAAATGTTGCTTGTCTCTTAGCAACTTCACTTCTGGTTAACTTAGAAAATATCTGTGCTAAACTATGCTAGTACCTAACCAAATGGCATGTTCCAATGACTTTAGTTTGTATCTCTTAATTATCCTAAACAGTTTGTGACAGTTGCTATCAATGGGCTGAAACTTCATATTGCATTTTTAAGTGTTTCCTAAGTACAATACCTTAAAAAGGGTTAACCTTAATTTTGTATCAATATAAAAAGATGGATACGATGCAGCCAAATATAATTTTAATTTTGTATCAATATACAAAGATCGATACCAATGTAGCCAAATATAAGCTTACTTTTGTATCAATATACAAAGATATAAGAGCATATTCAATAATCTATCCCTCTTTCTTTATCATTCCTATATTATGTCACTATCCCATTTTTTAAACTCTCTTGCCTCTACATAGGAGAGAAGGAAGGATAGAGAAAAGAAAAAGAGATAAATCCCTGGGTCTACCCTGGGTCTAACTTCCAGAACCTGTTTAACAAGACCATTTAACAACTTGTAACCTATCCCCCTAAAAAAACAACAAATGTGTATAACCCATCAAATGACCAAAGGAGGGTAAAAAGGAAAAAAAATCACCCGCCCCACCTTCTGGGAATGGTATGTCACTCTCTTAGAGTTACTTCTGGCTGATTTGGGATGTGGGTAACCTGTTTGTGGCCCAAATAAGAATGAAAAAGTAGTTAAGCAAATTAATAGTAACATTTGATGTTCAGTCCTTTTGTGCTCAGCTATTTAAATGTCCTAAGAAGCTTTCTTATCACAGTTCATCATTGAAGGAAGTTAGGGTAATGTTAATGTAACTTTATATAATGGAGTTAGTTTCACAATTTACCTCTTTATCCAGCTATCATCCAAATAATTGTGACTCTATTATATTATTTGTTATACAGGCTTCACAACACAAAAACTGAGAAGTTATTATTCTATTCTTTTTTCCTGTATTTTTTTTTTATTTATTCAAGTTACATCTCAATGGCAATCCCCTCCCTACTCCCCCCTCCAGTTCCACCCTCCCACCCTCAACCCCCCATCCTCTTCCCTTTTTTTTAAGTTTAAGGTATATCTTATTTCCCCCAACAGCTCCCCCTTTCAGTCCAACAAATGGCTCTTTCTCTTATAATAATAAATACAATACAAAACAACAGAGGTAATTAGGCCACAATTATGAGAGTTATATGGCTTAGCATACATTCCTAATGTCCAGTCCTTATGTATTTGGCACCTGACTTTAACTTTCTACTATCTAACCATCTCCATGAGTTTAAAGATCTCTATCTAACTCAGCTTTCATACTAACTTGCATCACAATTTTAAAAGCATCTTCCTAGGTCTATAATACTCTCTTGTCTCCTAAACAACTCAAAATTTAATTATGAGACTCTAGCTGTCTATTCTTCAACCACCTCAGAGACCTGAGAGGGATAAATATATCTGATTTTATAGGAAGTACAGGCCTACAGCTTGCCAAACTAAGAAATGACATACCAGTGGCTGCCTGGACAGTTCCCATTTTCTCTCCATACATTACAGTATCGATCTTCAGCCATTTGGCCCCATTTCTCTGACAGACAATGATTGTAGAGCAGGGGTTATGAAGGACTTACCTACCCTGTCTTGGCAGAGCCAGGCTGTCGACTTACTTGCTTCCAAGTTTTGTCCTTTTCGGACAGCATTCTGTCTACAGTTGGAGCAAGGGGCTTTTCCTACCAAGAGATAGGCTTGCGACTAATTCAATCATCTCCCACTGGAGATTCTTCGATGCTCATCTTCTTCTTGGAGGAGAATAGGGGGTGCTGTCAGGAGTTGATATGTCTCGATATAAAAAAAAATCTAAAGTTAAGAAAACATCTTTAAATGCCATATTCTGCAGATCTCTTGAGGTTTTTGAAGAGGCCCTATCTATCTCTTATATTAGGATAAGCAGATGTTGCTTGTCTCTTAGCAGCTTTGTTTCTGATTAGCTTAGAAAATAACTATAATAGACTGTCATAGTACCTGACACAATGACTGGCTTGCATGATTATTAGTATGCATTTAATTATCCTAAACATTTTATGACAATTAGTAGCAAAAGCCTTAAACTTCATATTTCATTTTTTTCTTTACCCCCTAACCCTTCCATCCCATTTCTCTGGGGTGGAGTGTCCCTATATAACAGTCCCTCATCTCAGTTCAGAGGTTGTATGAGGGTCAAGAGCCTCCTCATTCATTGGGGGTCTACGAGGCAGTACCATCAGTGAAAAGTATCTCATTGCCCGGGAGAGAGAACTAAAAAACAAACAAACAAATAAGCAGACAAACAGATAAAAAAGAATAAAAAATAGAAAAAAATAAAAATGAAAAATAAAAAGTCTATGTCCATGTTCCATTTGGTGTGTTAGTTATCCTCTACTATATAGCTAAAATCCTACTATAAGTGAATAGATGCCATATGCAACCTTCTGAGTCTGGGTTAGCTCACTCAGGATGAGCTTTTCTAGTTCCATTCATTTGGCTGCAAATTGCATAATTTCATTGTTCCTGATAGCTGAATAATATTCCATTGTGTAGATGTACCACAGTTTTTTAACCCATTCTTCGGTTGAGGGACATCTGGGTTGTTTCCAGTTTCTAGCTATTACAAATAAGGCTGCTATGAACATAGATGAGGAAACTTCCTTATGATTCCGTGAAGAGACATTTGGGTGTATACCCAGAAGTGGTATGGCTGGGTCCTGAGGCAAAGCTATTCCAAGTTTTCTAAGATATCGCCAGACTCACTTCCATAGTGGTTGTACAAGCCTGCACTCCCACCAGCAATGAAGAAGGGTTCCCCTTTCTCCACTAAAAGCAATATACAGCAGGCCAGTGGCCAACATCAAATTAAATGGAGAGAAACTTGAAGCATTTCCTCTAAACTCAGGGACAAGACAAGGATGTCCACTTTCACCATATCTCTTCAACATAGTACTTGAAGTTCTTGCTAGAGCAATAAAACAACTAAAGGAGATCAAGGGGATAAACATCGGAAACGAAGAAGTCAAATTATTACTCTATTCTTAACACACTAAAGTAATCTGGATTCCCCTGGAATAAATCTCAGAGATACTTGCACTTCATGGCTTTCCCACTTTAGGTGTATCTCAACTAGTCTCTCAGGCCTCTGTCTCTCACTGTAGTCCCTACTTCCTCTCCTTAACTCCACCTCCACTGGAGGTCAGGATCCTACACTGTTCTCTCTTCTGTTCAGTTATTGGAAGTAAGCTGCTTCATTGGCATATCAGGGGACAATAGGGGAGCAGTGTTTACAAAACTTTGAGACATGAGCTCATCTAAACAAGGACTGAAACCAGATATGGGGGGTACAGAAATCAGCAATTGAATTACACAATAACCTTATGCCTACAGAGTGGGAACTCAAACCAGGGAAGAATCTGGAGGCAGGAACTGATGCAGTAGCCATGGAAGAATGCTGTTTACTGGCTTGTTACCCATGTCTTACTCAGCCTGCTTTTTATAACACCCAGGGCCAAGCAGCCCCACAGTGAGCTGGGCCCTCGAACATCAATCATCAATTAAGAAAATACTCCTACAGTCTTGCTCACAAGCCAATCTGTTAGAATATTTCCTCAATTGAGCTTCTTTTTTTCCAAAGTGACTCTAGTTTGTGACAAGTTGACATATGGAGATGTGAGGCATGCTACACTGGCCAGGATTGTCCTATCTTGTACATGCACTGAAAAGTATAGAAGTTCCCAGAGATGTAACCTTGTGATGCTTAAAAGTCCACGAACCTTGGCAGGCACCCTGAAAAAGCATGGGTAAAAAAGAGGTGGCTAAAGAATTTATAATTTCAGCCTTTATACAAGGATATATTAATTACTCCTTCACCACATGTGAATCAGGCAAAGGAAAGATTCTATTTTCATCAATGTATTTTTTGAACACTGATTTTCATCACACACAAGAAATACATGCAGAATTAAGAAGATCCAAAATATTTGGTGTGCTGGTCATCTCACATGTTTTTATTAGCTCTAAAGTAAACATACAACAGCTACATTGTCCCCCCACACCTGGCTGAACTCAAAAAGAGATATCTCCCTAGCTTAAGCAACTGGCTTCTGCTCGTTGAACTGAACCCTAGACCCTAAAAGAAATGTTTCCAATGATCTCCTAATCTTTCTCAAGAAGATGAAAGGCCAGAGAGATTTCAGCTGGCTCTCACCCACCCTCACCTGGTGCCATATATGGTAACAAGTTTGCAAAACCAAAAGAACCCTTCTCCTCTCCCCTTGCTTTCTTTCCCTCCCGTGAATTTGCCATTTCTAAAAAGACATATTCAGTTTTACCTGGGTTAAGAAACTGGGTTATCAGTTCAAGTCCAGCACTGTGAGCCAGGCTAAGACAGTGGAAAACAAAAGCAAGGTTGCTAGAAATTACTTTTATTTTGTCTGCAGTTACCACTATTGAGTCAGTGACTTTCTATTAAGGCAAAACGATGATTGTGAACATGATGCCTCAAAAATAGGAGTTTATCTTCCTAAGAGTCAGGCACCAAAACTTCACTGTGAGTGCTGTCTGGGAAGAAACAGACTAGAGTTTGTTTCAGTAGAAGCTGTGACAGTGATTGATAGTAGCAAGGAAATATTTATGAAGAAGAATCTCGAGTTCCCATATAACTTTTTCCTTGTATTTCCCTGAGCCTTTTGAGAAAGATATAATGGTGATTATGAAGAGGAAGCTATTAGCAGGCCGGATATTTTAAGAGAACAGATTGAAATATGGCTTCGTAGGAGAATTGATTACTAATAGCCTGAAAGTTAGAGTGACATTCAGTGCATTTCAGATGTTATGTCTAAAAGGGAAGTTTCTCTTCCACTTTACATAGAAGAGATCTTATGATCACTTTGTTCGTGTAAGCAATCGTACTTCAAATGAATCAGACAGGCTTAGAACTGAAAGTATTTTCCTCTTGCAACAGGAACACAAAAGGTTATGAGGAGAAAGCTCTGTCTCCTGGTATAAGTGTTTTTCAAGTCTTGGAACAATTTCTCATTATTTCATTTTGCTCCTTACCAAGTATTTCTCACTTACCCCCTTCTGTTAATTCCTGGGGGGGGTGTTTTATTTTTTTCTTCAGTTTCCAGTTCTTCAGCCCTTGTCAGGCAGAAGTTTCATTCCCACAGTTGTTGCTTTCTTTTCTGAAGGGGTAGAGAATTCTAAAATCATTGTATTGTACCAAGTGGCAAGGTCTTTTCAAACTATAGTGAACTGTGGTTCATAAAAGTTAGGCCTTTAAGGCTGGAGTCATACCTCCAGTGGTGGAGCTCTTGTCAATAATGCATGAGCCCCTGGGTTTCATCCTCATCCCTACATGGAGCAGATATGGCAATGCACACCTCTAACCCCATCACTTGGGAGGTAGAGGAAGAAGGATCAAGAGTATAGTGCCAGCTTCAACTACGTAGCATAGCATGTTCAAGTCCAACCTGGCTACATGAGACTTTATACAAAAGCGAGAAAACAAACAAACAAAAAGAAAAGATAAGAAAAAGAAGTCAAGCCACTGTCAGAAGATATATCTTATAATCCTATATAGCTTTTCTTCACATGCAATGTTAGCTTTATTATCTTTCCATTTCTGCATATATAATGTGTGTGCTAGTACACACTTATACATAGGTGCACTTGTACATGGAAGCCCTAGATTAATTTTGAGAATCATCCTTAATCTTTTTCCCCTTCCTATGCACTGAGCCAGGTCTCTTAAATGCAGAGCTCACCAACATGACAAGTCTGGAGACTTACTCTGGGTATCCTATCTCCAGCTTCCAGGGCTGGAATTTCATGGGCAGCCATATCTACTTGTTATTCACATGACTTCTGAAGATCCAAACGTGACTCTCACCCTTACAAGCCATTTCCCCACCCTGCAAAGTTAACTTTATTCTTACAATACACTTTTCAAGAACTCTATTCCTAGTTAAGCTTCATTATACAAAGTTAAGTAATGCTTAGAAAACAAATACTATTTCCTCCAGATTACTCTATTCCTTGGATATCTGCCTTCCATTTAATTATAACAATGTAAAGTAGCTGTGGCCCTCATCCTGGATGTCTGTACACTTCCAGTAACCATGGCTCAAGTGATTCAGGATGATTCCTCTGAAACAGGGAATACTAGTCCAGGCTTGGTCTATTTAAACTCTGCAAGGGAAAACTAATCCACCTTCTGTATGAAAACAGTATACAGACATGCCACTCACCTGGACTCCCTCTCTGTCTGCACTCAGTTATTTAAACACTCCACCATCCCACCCCACCCACACACAACATATAGTATGTTTTCTAGATCACTAGTTATTTCAAACACCTTCCATAAGGCTTCCCAGAATCTCTTTAAATAAAATAAACAAAGATTCTGAGTGAATTCTACTCAACAGAAAATTCCACTCTACCACTTGCACTCTCTCTATAAACCCAGCTTAAGCCACGGGAGTTTTCATGGCAGATGTATCTGTTCCTTACTCATTAAAGTCACAATCAACTTAACCATATAACTGTACCCAACAGTTACGCAGTTTAATTCTTGAGCTCAAACATATAACTTTGAATTCAGACCTCTTAAATTTTTTTCATATCTTTATCCCAACATTCTGGTTTTTTTTCTGTTCTGTTTTGTTTTGTTTTGTTTTCTATCAATGTCTTATGTTTCCCAGGATGGTCTTGAACTTGTAGGCTTACTCATTTTCCTCCAGCCTTTAAATTGTCCAAGAATACAGCTTTGCACCACAGCACTCAGCTATGATTTCTGCTTTGTTATCCACCATATCAATAATCATCTCTCTGTGTTTGGATGCTATGCCATTGATACTTTTCTAGTTGAAGGTGCTGTTGAGTAGGACAGTTGCTTGGCATGTCTCTCTACACATCCACTCCTCCTGACCTCAGTCCAATGGTCTTTCCTGTTCTCCCCTGAGTATTAGCACTGTAGCCCAACTGCTAAAGCCTAAACTTTTCAGCTGTTTCCTTTAACTCAGTAAGAAATTGGAAAAGATCTATCAGTGTTTTAGCAAGTTTTTAACAGACACATCATCACTTCCCCCCTGATAATCAAGTCAGGTGGTAATCACAATGATCAGTTTGCACCAGCAAGGTGGCTCAGTGGGTGAAGGCTTTTTCTAGCAAATCTGGCAACCTCAGTTTGATTCCTGAAATCCAGATGAAGATTGAAAGGGAGAATCAACTCCACAAACATGTCCTCTAACCTTTACACACAAGCAATGGCATATACATGTCCCCTACCCTTCACACACACACACACACACACACACACACACACACACACACACACACACACA
>CAJQZJ010032473.1:15830019-15847103 GCA_907164525.1 Lophiomys imhausi
ACACACACACACACACACACACACACACACACACACACACACACACATACACACACATTAATACTAAATAAATTTAGTGAAAACAAAAATGACACTATTTTATGCAAAACAGCATAATTGCACTTATGAATCACGTTTTCATGCAGGCATTTTTTTGCTTAGCATATTTTGTACATATACCTTCCTTGCTGTCCTCTACTCTTATAGGGAGGAAAATAATGGTGTTTTACCATGAGACAACTTCTGTGTGGCATAAAGGAGTAAACGTAGGAGCAATGAGTTCAAGTTTTAAGGGGAAAGATGCTGGCTCACTGTGAGGAGCATTCCAGATAACATGAGAATAACACTCTGAGTGGACTCAAGATTCACAAAACACCCTAAAGGCACTGGGAGGCTGGAAATGTAGCCTTCTAGTAGAACACATTCTCAAAGTCCTGGATTTGAGCCTCATCAGCACCAAAGTGAGTAAATGAATAAAGAAATGTTGTAGTGATTCGAGCTGATGCTTATTTATGCTTAAAGTTTATATGTCACAAAGAGCAGGGTAATGTGTGCTTGTAGTCCCAGTACTTGGGCAGAAGGCCGAAGCAGGATCGTGAATTTCAGGCCTGTCTGGGTTATAGAGCAAGACTAATTGAAAAAGATGTCACCAAGCTATTTCAGGAAAGGAAAATGAAATGTAGTGACAATATCACTGATAAATCTACTCCGTATCTGAGAAAATGAAAGGGTAATCTCATTCTATGCACTATCTCTCTACTCTCATGTCCAATCCCAACCTCTCAACCCAGTCATCATCTTATATTCTTAAATTTTATTAATTATGAAAACATCCACACTATGAGCATATGGCTTATGTTTGATACTCTTAAATGATGAACATTTTAGCAGAGCATAGAGGCTCAGTGGTGAGGCTCACTGGGGAGGTTCGACAAGAGGATCAACCTGAGTGGGAAGCCAGCCTAGATTACACTGAGAGCTGCCAGAAAGTCTGGGTTACAAAGTGAGATCTTCCCTAACAAAAGCAACAACAACAAAACTACAACATGCTCAAGCATTTCACTAAATTAATTGTGTATAATCATTTCATTCTAGATATAAGTGTTCATAGTTAAGTGTTGCCGTACCAACTAAAACATTCACGTTAAGAAAGACTGTTAATCCCTAAAACAAAGAAATAAACACAGATGTTTAATATTTCAGTATCCTTTACATCTTATCAAGGAAATAGTCAAATACTTGTACAGACGTGCGCTGCCAACACAGAAATCAGAGCCACCTCAGTGAAGCTAGATAGTTGACCAGTGTGATAGGAAATCCTCCAGTATGAAATTAACTATTTTCCTTACTTATTTTGAAGTCCTAACAACAAATGCTTTTAGCTCCCTCTAGTAAGAATTTTAAAAAGTTAATTTTAGTTTAAAACTTGACTGTTCTAGCAAAGAACTCTTGATCACAAAGCTTGGCTTCCATCTATATTTAAAACATTCTAATTGAAAACAAAATCCCACAGATTTCAAAAGCAAAATTCAAGATGCAATTATCTACAGAAACAGTAATAACAGCACCATCATAACCAAGGAAGGCATTGTAACAACAAGCCTTGAATGTCAGCTTTCATCATAGCTCACAGCCACTGCCACTGCCTGCACCTTGTCACCAAATTAAAATGTAATCAAGTTTTCAAAAACTGTCATGGCAACATCTGTTTCCAAGTAATAATTTATCAGAGCTGGAAATGTTTATGATACTATTCACCCAATATGATTGAAACTAAACTAAGCTAAATATATATATATATATATATATGACTATATATGTGTGTGTGTGTGTGTGTGTGTGTGTGTATGGATATATGGAGTCGATTACAAGAAATTTTAATAAGGACCTTACACTTTTTAGAACCTTAGGACAATCCCAGCCAATTTAACAATGAGAGGTCTATGTTCAAAACATTGTATCAAATGATTTGTATAAATAGTCATTCAAATGTATGATGTCACAGCGTGGTAAAGTTTTGTAGGGATTTTGAAAATCTTAGACTCAACTCTATACACCAAACACAGCAGTAAATTCAAAAAGAGAGGAAGCCTTTCTTTGTTATGGAGGCTTTGAAAAATATTTTCACAAACAAGAGCTTCGAAATGTACCACTGTCTTAGCTTTTAAATGTCTCTTATTGGTGCCATAGAGATGGCTCAGAGGTTAAAAGTACTTACTGCACTTCCAGCCAATCTGAGTCTGACTCCCAATGCCCATACCAGGCAGCTAACAGACCATGTAACTCCAGTTCCAGAGGAACTCACTCCTCTTCTGATTTTCACGGGCAATGACATTCATATGCACGTACTCCCACGTGAACAAACATACACATAGTCAAAAAATAAATAAATTTAAAACTCCTTACTGAGTGAGCAGGAGCTATAGTTCTTACTCACTAAAATTGTTCTTTTGTTGATTCTGGAAACCATGTAAAGAATAGCATCCCTCTATTTAATGCATAATGATGTATTTGGAAGACCTTAGGTCACTAGACCTATCATTTTCTTAAGCTAGGTTCATTAGGAATCCCAAAGAGAAATAGGAACAGTGAATTTTCACAACTTTAAAAGAAATAACATTTATGCATGCTGTAGCTCCTGAACAGAGGTCAAAGGACATCTTGCTTCCACAGCTTGCATAAGAAAGTCAGAGGACAACCTCTGCAGCTTATGGTATAAGTTCAAACTAAATCATCATTGGTTTATAATATTGTATAATTTCCCAAGTCATTTATAATTTCAGATTTCTGTCTCCTCATTAGCTAAATGGGGACAAATTATAAGGCTGGTATGGAAAAGGTCATAGTATAATGAATGAGAGTTAGCCAATCCTGAGCATGTATGAGTAGTGTAGAAAATTTATTAACTATCCTCATCATTATTGCTAACTTAATCATTTAGTTAAATAATATGGGGATTTTTGGTCCTAGATTTAGGAATCTAGCTTCATGCCTTTCTATATAATGTGATGTTTCCATGATACACAACATAGAAATGAAGGGGGATGAAAGATGGAATAAATTAAGCAGAGCACTTCAGCCAACGAGTAAAACATCATCATTGTTCAAGAGGCAGCAGCGTGGCCAGTTAACTGGTTCGAAGTTTATGCTGCCGGTTTATCAACCACATGGGAGACAAACTACGATCTTCCATAATGTGCTCTTCTGCTGTTCTTCACTACAATGTGTGTCTTAGATAAATCTGGACACTGAATATGAGGTTGCAAAGGGAATTATCTACCCAGATTACTGTGCAAAAAAAAATGTGAATCTGTGGTCTCCTGTTCAGGTGCCTGAATGCTGTGTCCATTTCAAAGTTTGTAACTTCACTCCTGACTACAAATGTACAACAAACAAGACTGACATTTGTTTCTACAGTGTTTTATAGTGAGTTGCCTTTGCTGAGTGAAATGAGTTTATTACAGTCCTCAAAGGAATCTTCATGTGGAAAAGAATTTTAGTTTTCAAATGAATATTGCCAATTTACTTTAAACTTGTTTTCGTGCATGTGTGTGTGTATGTATGTGATGAGTGTGCTTGTGTTCACCTGTATGAAAGTAGGTTTGTATGTACACACACAATTAACACACCACTAGAGGTCAGTTTAGGTGTTTTCTGTTGTTATCCATATTATCTTTCGAGACAAGGTCTCTGACTGAATCTGAAGCTCATCAATCTGGTAAGATTAGGTAGCCAGTGAGTCCAGGAGTCCTCTTGTCTGTACCTCCATAGTACTATGATTTTAGCTACACAATGCAATGCCGGATTTTTTTTTTTCTAAGTGCTGTGAATCAGAGCTTAGGCCCTCAAAACTCACACAGCAAACACACTGCCAACCAAGCCATTTCCCCAAACCATAAATTTTGATTTTAAAATATGTTTTTCATTGAAAATTCTTGATAGTTAGAAATCATTTCACAACCCTAAAAGAAGGAAAAGGCCTGATTTTTATGCTAGCCATGAGCTTTTAGGGGGTGCTAAATTGCTTCTAATAAAATCTCCCTTACAGCTGATCACTTGGATGAGGCTGACAATTTACAATTAAACAGGTACAGCATTGCTTTGGTCATCATCTTATACTACTATAATCTTGGCTAAGACTGTGAATTTCCTAAATAACCATTATTTGGCTGTATGCCTTTCCAAACCATGACAATCATTTATTTTTGCTCTGGTACCTTCAGCAATCTGTGCTTATACTGCTATGTCACCCTCAGAAGATTTTTTTAACTGCAGAATATTTATCTATATATAGCCTCTATATATTGCCTCTGTAAATTAAGTAAGGATGGGTTTGGTACAAAGTCAAGTTATCTTATGGATGTTTATAAGGGCTTTCACAAATGTACTTATTAATACTTGATGCACTTACAAAGCTGGAGTGGGGGAGAAAGCATTTGTAGTGAGATGAGTATATCTAGCAACTTTGTTCACTGGTTGCTTGATTAAGACGTGTGTGTGTGTGTGTGTGTGTGTGTGTGTGTGTGTGTGTGTGTGACGCACACATGTGCAGGCACATATACACGTGGTAATTACTCAACTTGTAAGTGTTAAATCTGAAAAATCTGCTTAGAGAAGAGACCTAGTAAAACAGAGTTAGTGTTCAACAACAGACTTCTAAAATCTATAAAGATGGTCTTGTTCAATCACAGAAGAAATATTTTGTTATCACTTAAGAAAGGAAGGAAGGAGGAATAAGTGATGTTATCCAGCCTAGGATTAACCCCTTCTGTTAATGATTTCCAACTCTCAAGCATTTTCAATGAAAATCAAACCCAATACTAATTTCCATATACTATCTATGCTGTGAACAATTTTGCAAATTAGCAGAAAGTGCCGTGAGACTGTAAGTATCAGAAAAGCAAGATGTAAAAGCCAATGTTTGTGAGGCATTTGGTTTTTGTGTTAGGACAGAGGAAATGGGCGCATGTTTACTGAATATCACCTTTACTTCACAGAACACTGTCATGACTGAGACAAAAAATGTGAACTCTCTTAAAAGCCTGCATTCTGACTACAAGCTGCCCACAAGTTTGGTTTTCAAATTTGGGCATAAACACACACACCATCAGCAAGTTCATCTCCCAAGTGTATTACCATATTCAAAGTTGCTTTATGTCTATATATTTTTAGAAAAACTTCATTCCTTGGCAGCACCATAGGGAATGATTTTTGCTTGATTTTTAAGCTCTATATATTTTCCCAGAAAGTTGCCCTTAAACAAATATATTGTAATTATTTTGATAGGATATATTGCCACTTCTCAACCTGCTTCATCAAACCAATTAATCATTAAAAACCTCTTTCCTTGTCACAAATGGGAGACAGCTATAAATCTGTCATTAGCAGATGGAGAGGGGGAGGGCATATGTCCAGGTTTGTGAATGCCACTGTAATACCAATCGATGGAAGAGTCCAGAAGATGGACTGAGGAGGTGGTCAAGCATGTCACACAAGAATGGGGACCTGAAATCTGAGTGGATGTTCCAGCCAGCCTCTAATTCTAGTATCAGAAAATTGAGAGAGGGTATCTTAGTACAAGCTCGCTAACAAGGTTAGGAGACTAGCCACATTAACTTGCCTTAGGTTTGAGAGACCCTACCTCATGAGTAACATGGAAAAACAAAAATAATTACGGTCAAGGCAATCTGACAATCTTGAGTATCCCTGTGCATGTACACCCATATGAACGTGTTTTCACACACATGCAAACATGAACACACACAAGACAAATGAAAAATAAAAAGTGGTTTCCAAAACACTTAGTGAAGAAAATGTTTCATTCTCCAATTGCTACCACATGCAATTTGGATATGGATAAAGAGTTTTTCTCAGATTACCACCCTGACACAAGGGGTGGAAATACAATCTCACCAATAGCTCATGCCAGGTGAAGAGTGCATGTTGCTTGCCATGGAAGCCCACCTTCCTGTTGATCCTTCTAACCTCTGCTTCCATAATCATAAGCTAGGAAAGTTCCACTCCTGTGCTTTGTATTTTCCCAGAAAGCTCTATATGTTGTAGGTTCCTTTTTCTCTTCCTGGACCATCGCTGCCTCTCACACATGCCAAGGTAAGAGGGATCCATCTTGTATTCCCAGACTGTCAGTCCTCTGTGACTCTCCCTCTCCCATTTCCACAAGACATGTCGCTGGCCTCTCTAGATGACAGCCTTCATGTAAAAGTCAGCTCATTCCATGGTCACCCTCAAAACTACTAGTTTGGGGAAGATATGAACCCTGACCTGAGTGTTGCATCATTAAGGAGGGGCTTCTCCCCATCGCTCCAAGTAGAATTTGCACATTTCAAACCTTACAGCACTTTCCACTCATATTTTACAAATTGTGAATCTTCTCTACTAAAGAGAGCTGGAGATGGAGGAGGTTCCTCAAAATTGACCTCAGAGCCTGATGTGTATGACTTGACTATCTTTTGATTATTTTCTGTTACTTTCTGATCCCCTGCAGCTCATCAGCATCATAAGTCTAACTGTTCTTCGTGTCCTTCACATGTTTTTTTTTTTTCATGAAATCCTCCGTGAAGAACATGAAGGAAAGTGAAAGCTATTCAGTCCTCCAGGGATATAATATTAACACGAAAGCAGAACAGAGAGAAACATGTAGGAGGTAGTGCAGTAATGCCTTCCTGAGAGTTAACTATGAAAATCCACAACCAAATATATCAGTGCTGATGCATGTCTGCCTGGGCTTCAGACCTCATGTCCCTCCTCTTCTTTCTCAAAATTTCCCAAAAGCAGTATTTGCAGCACTCTCCCTTTTCTATCTTTAAGTGGGATACAACTATGATTTTCATAGTGCTAAAGGCTCCAAACAGCATCTGGGGAATTATTCCTAGTTCACAAATATGTTTGCTTTGCTTTTATTGTGTTTCAAAATTCATTAGATAGACAAAATTACACCAGGCTTAATGAACCTTTAGAGTTTCCTATTGAACTATGCTTTTCAGACTTCATTTATTGACATGCTTTGGACAACTCCCTGAAGATTGCTCATACCCTCTGAAAAACACAATTGCTTCTTTCTCTACAGCATTACTTGTATGTTAGGATAAATATCAAATGGAAGAAACTGTTATTTTTTAGGGGGGAATTATGTGTGTAAAGAGATATAAAAATACAATGTAAAATTAACTGTAGAAATAAAGTATGCTAAGATATGACTATAAAGTAATATGTGCAGGAAATACCTGATCATCATGCTTTCTTGGTCCCAATGGCATCCCAAGGTCTCTCTGTATTTCTGAAGTTTAGACCCATTAAGCGCACCATCATGTTCTCCAATGTAGCTCAATCATATTATTTGTACTTAGTGTTCTCTGTGTTCTAATCTTAAGGCTTACAGTGTATTGTGAACAATACGACATTTTATTAGTTCATCAGACCAGACCATGTCACTCACCATATATTCTTTGAAGACAGGGAATATGTCATATTCATAGCTGTATCTGTAGTATCAAAAAAAAAGACACACTGTCTCGCACCTTGCATTTTCTCAATATCTGTCAGGAGATGAATGAGTGAAGGACTTGTAGTTTTTCAGTATCTTTGTTTATTAGTTCTTGCTCTATATCCTTTACAGCAAGGAAGATTTGTAATAACTACTTCTCAACAAAAATATTTGAGGATACATGTCTATCTTTCTTGTGTTATTTGAAAGTCTCATTATGAGCTCTGGAACCCTGAGAAGTAAAGCTTAATATGTGTGTTTGTGTGTGGAGAGAGCAGGACTCCAGCTTGAACTCTGCATGCAGTTACTCCCAAGAGAGCTGCTGAGGCATAAAGGGTGCAGCTAAAATAGTGCTCCCAACTCTTCTGTAGGCTCACTGATGTGCCAAGTGGAAAGGCCTGGGCATTAAGTTGTGAAGCCAAGGACAGATTTGCAGGCGGTAGACGGACAAAAATGTAAATGGAAGATTTTTCAGAATTCTAAGTCCTACAGAAAAATGACATAAATAAAAATAGAGGTAATGGAAATTAAAAAAAGAAAGAAAAATCATACAGAGGTCACATCTGGATATGAGACTGTGAGACTGGAGTTACAGTGAGTGATCAGTGAATCACTAACCAAATTCAAATCCAGGTCTGATTGAAATCAAAGAATTCTCAAAATGGTGAGGAGAGATTTCTTTAATGTTTAGTCAAGGTCTCTTTTTGCTTGTGTGTGTGTGTGTGTGTGTGTGTGTGTGTGTGTGTGTGTGTCATATGTAAGGCCACAAAAGGGTATTATATAGTTACAGATGAACAGGAGCCACCTTAATGCTGAAACCAAACCCAGTCCTCTGTAAGGTCAACAAGTGCTTTAGGTTCCTCAGGCACCTCCCGGGATCCTATTGTAGGTTTTGACTTACATTTTCCTTAATCAGGAGGAAGATGGAAACTGCTTACAGTTTCATTACCTTGATGATTTTACTCACTACTGGCTGCATTATTTCACTGTCTCTTGGCAAGTTCCCCTCATCTTCTGTTATATCCTATCTCCCAGCCTTAACCTTTGTAGCCTTCAACTTTTTTTCTTCCCCCCGCCCCCCGAGTTCTATCTCACTTTCCCTAATCTCATTATGTTTTAAATAATATGATTTTAAAACCTCACAAGGTATCTTCAGGTCCTTCTAAGAGATGTCAGGAAAGGGAGCATGTACTGGATAAAATACAAACCCACATTTTTAGGTGCTAATAAGAACCAATATTCCTATCCTTGGTGTCTTCAAGATAAGTTGATACAGAATTGGAAAGGTGAAAGAGGGGAGGCAACCTGATTCCTCAGATGGCAGGTGCATCTAAGTAGATTATGAGTATAATG
Organism: Lophiomys imhausi; assembly: GCA_907164525.1. Classification (NCBI taxonomy): domain Eukaryota; kingdom Metazoa; phylum Chordata; class Mammalia; order Rodentia; family Muridae; genus Lophiomys; species Lophiomys imhausi. The sequence goes on from CAJQZJ010032473.1 coordinate 15,838,877, forward strand.
AATCTAGGCTCAGCATGCACATGAACAGTGACCATCTGTAAGTGTGAGCAAAGCTTCTGGATCCTTTACTTTTGCCTTTTTGCCCAAATTCTACTGGAACCCACTGTAGTTTTTCTCACCTGTGTATGATCTTGCATATTGTCCACAAAATTCTGATGTTTCTCCCACTGGGACTATATAAATACACACCATTAATAGGACTTTCAATCTCAGCATGAAACCTTCCTGTGGCATTGGATTTTTACTGGTTGGGGGTTCAGTTAGTGTAATATGGTACATGATCTTGAGTTCATTTTTCTCTTCTCCATCTTGACTTGAATTTGCATAGTGGTACAATTATCTAGCCGACTCAATGTGTGTATCTACATCAGTGTAATCATCTGAAGGACTTGAAAATATTTGCCTCAAGGAACATTTTTGAATTGATTGTTCCTCCTTTAAGATCTATACATTTGAACATCAGTAACTAGGACAAAGCCCTGTCCTTTGGTGTGGCAGATTTGATGCATCTTCCTCATTTCTAATGGCCAATTAAAGTGCATGTAGACGCCATTTGAGAATATATCTGCTTCTGAGGATGGTATTAGGTTTTCCAGAGGCTATATGAAGATTGTCCTTGACAGTGATATTTTATTGCTACCAGCATGATTGTAAATAGGACATTGATGTCACTCATTTATATTTCCAGAATTGGGTTCTTTTCTATGAGTAAGACATCTTTGCTCAGCGACAAGATCTAAAACGTATGCTGATTGCAACCGGGATATTTTGGGGTGTATACACATATTACATATTGAAGTTCCATATAAATCTAGATATTAAAGGCATGTATCTACAGTACATGTTCTAGAAGAAATATACAGATTTACACATTTGTAAATAAGACTAATTAGAGAAACAAACTTATTGTTTGCATACCTTTCCATTCTTCAACTTTCAGTTCACATGCACATTTGATTTTTCTGTATCTTAATACATTTATTTCATATGGTTAAATCAAATTTTGGGGGAGAGGAGCTGATGATTGAACCTCGGGTTTTGTAAAGGCACATATTTTACCATTTAGTTATACCTCAATCCTGAATATTTATAAAACCATTTGGTGAGTTTCTTCCTTTTCATTAGAGGTTTTACATTTGATGTTTCTTTTCTATGTCGCTTGTGTTTTTTTTTTTTAATTCTACTAGCTCTTTCTAAAAAAAAAAAAAAAAAAAGTCATTCATTACTAGAGAACCACTAATTAAAACAGCAGGAAGGCACTATTGCATTCCAATTTGAATAGCTAAGACTCCAAAGCCTAACAACAACATTTGGATGTAGAATGGTAAAACTCTGGTGCATTGCTAGTGGGATTAAAAAAAAAAAAAAAAACATACAGAGCCACTTTCCAAGAAAGTTTGGAGATTCTTACAAAGGTAAACAGTTTTACAATATAAACAATACTGCAACCATGCTCCTTGTTGTTCACTTGTCTCAAAAAATCTGTGCCACACAAAACCTGCCATGTGAATACTTAATCACAATCACCAAACACTGGAAACATCCAAGATATTTTTTAGTAGGTGAATAAAGTGTGGTATAACTGGTAATTGGAATTTCTATGACTTCGATGCCATCTTGCAGTTCATGCTGGAACATCATCAATGTGACAGTATTAGAAGAAAGGGCACTTAAAAAGTGATTAGGCTCTGCTCTCATGAATGTAATTATACCATAATCCACCAGAATGGATAACATAAGAGACTTTGGTGCTCTTTTCCATCTTGTGCATCAGCTTTGCTCTTCTACCTTGTGTGATGCTGCACCAAGGCCCTCATCAGTTGTGGTGTCATGTTTGTTGAGACCCCAGCTTCCAGAACCAAAAGCTAAATGAATGTCAACAGTTTGTTATTTCCCAGATTTCTGCTACTTTGTTAGAGCAGCAAAAAAAAAAAAAAACAAAAAAACTAAACAGCAACATTATTCAGATGCTTTTTTTTTTCTCTGTGCATGTGATATGTGCATTGTGTGTGGATATGTATGGCCATAAGTGTGTAGGGTGCAGAAAATGAGTTTTGGTGTCCTGCTCTACCATCCTCTACCTGTATTGGTCAGAGTTCTCTAAAAAAAAAATGAACTGATATAATCAATATAAACATTAAGAGAGGCTTTATTAGATTGGCTTATAAAATATGTTCTGTGTAGACCAACAATGGCTCTCTCACACTGGGTAAGCAGAGAACGTGGTAGTTACTCAGTCCACAGTGCTGGATATCTCAGCTGTCTCGATAGGAAGGAAAAAGATATTCCTGTATAATTGCTGGTCATTCTAAATTGGAAACTCAAAGAATCTGGTTCTAATATAAGCAAAGGAATACCACCAGAGCAGAATAAATGAACTTTCCGTAAAGAATGAAGGCAGAAATCAAAGTTTCCTTTTTATCTAGGCCACCATCATTTAGTGTGAGTACACTGACTTCAAATAATCTGATCCAGAAAGTTCCTCATGGACTTGTGCAGTGGTTCATGCTTTAGTTTGTCCCAGATCCAGGCAAACTGACAACCAAGCTTTGCCATAACAAGTCCATCCTTTGTCAAATTGGTATCCAATCGCATCTCCTTATGTCACACATAGTTTCCAAATGAAAACAACAACAAGGTCATAATTCTGCTGACACAATGCCATGGTCAGAATGAGAAATGCCCCCATTTAAACATCTGATTCCTACTTGATGGTGCTATCTGGGGACATTATGGAGCCTTTAAGATGTGGAACCTTTCTAGAGGAAGCATGTCACTGGAGTGATCTCTTTGTTTCTTCCTCCTGCCATACCTTCCTCACCAGTATGGATTCCATTCCTCTGAAGCCAAAAGCTAAAATATACCTTTTCTTCCTTAAATTGCTTTTGGACACCATTTTTTGGCTAAGCAATAAAGAAGTAACTAATATACCCCCTTATACACTTGAGACGGGTCTCTCTCTGAACCTGGATATAGGCTGTTGTCCCTCCCAGTGAGCTCCCTGTCTCTCACTTCCACACTTGTGTTACAGGGATGCAGAAGATCATGCCCAGCCTTTTATGCAGGCGGTGGGAATTTATACTTAGATCCCACATTTGTTATACAAAAACTCTTGCTCACTGAGCCGTCTCCTCAGCGCTCAGACACTAGTCTGCCTACTGTTTATATAACCTTTGGCAGGACCCTAAGGAAACTGCATCTTTTTTGATTCTGAGCTCCATATGCCCTGTAGGTTTCATGAGGTTCCTTAGGCTCATAATTTTCCTGAGCTTTCTTAGTCTTGTAAGCCTTCTTCTTTCCTCTAGAAGGGAATGTTTCAATTAGAAGCATAAGTGGTATCTATAGGAGTAAGATAAAAGAATCTGTATGCATATACAATAGTTGAATTGATGGGCTCGTTTTCTGTGAAAGTACAAGGTAATAAATCTGTGGTACCTATACAAATATAGATTAATCAGTTAAGAAACAGGTGGTAGGTGATGGGAAATAGGTTTCTCATTGTTTGAATCGGAGGTTACAGTTGTGCAAGAGGAAAGGAATGGAGTGGTGTGTGGCAATGAATTAGAGTTAGGAGTTCATGAATTGGAATTGGTCTCTACAATATACGTAAAATAGTTTTCTAGAGGAATACAACCAAGGGGATTTATTAAGTGAGCTTTAAAATAGTAACAATGACCAAATTACATCAGAAACACTAAGCACTGATTACTGAAACAGTCAGTACTTGTCCCTTGAAACTGGTTTCTTCATGAATCAGAGCTGTCGCTCACTGGAGGAGTAGGGATGGCAATAACCAATAGTCACTGTCCACAAAACAGGGTACCTTAGTAGTTCCAATCTGGTACCTAGGAACCCAGAAGTTTCCTGGAGATGAACTTCTCCCTTTTACAGGATGAAAGCTTGGAAATTCTGGTTCTACTGTCAGTGAAGGAATCAATAGCAGCAACTACTAAAGAACAAATCAACTCAGTTTTAAGGGGAAAGTCCAAACAAGTGAAAGACGAGATAAATTTCCTTCTGAAATACTCTTTTGTATCTGGGCTTCCACCAGAAAGTACCAGCTGCAACTGGGTGGACCTCCATCAATAAAGATGATTAGGACAATACTTCAGATGAAACTCTGTAGGAATAATCTCTCATATACTATATGTAAGCATCAATTGTCTATAAAAATCTGATGTCCAATAGCTGGCCCTGAAGTGGAAGATGGGACTTCCTGGTAGGGAGAAAGGGATTCTGGGAAGAAGAAAGAGGAAGGTCCTTTCTCCAGGAGACTTGAGAAGAGACAGATGTGACAGGCCTGGAAGATAGTTAACCACATGACAGGATGGGTTAAATTGGATGAGCTCATGGAGAGTCTGCCCAGCTAAGACCTAAGTTTTAAAATTTTTAAAAAAGGTCTCAGTGTCTTTATTTTTATGGCTGAAGGACCACTAGGGTCTTAAAACAAAGCTCCTTACTCAAGAGCCCCTAATTTGTGGCACATTATATTAAAACAAATTGTAATATGGTTATAGACTGAAATAAATTTATATGAAATATTTATATGAATATAACTTTATATGAAGTCATAATCTAAGAGCCTAGGAAAATACCACCTCGGTAACCTTTATTGAGGAATGTTACCAGCTGCTGATAAAATAGCCCCTGAGCGTCAATTACTGGCACAGTAAATATAAAAGATGATACAGAGTACTGGGAAAATGTTCCCAAAGTTTCAGAGGTGTTCCAAACACTTGTAACCCTAAAATTTGAAAGCCTGAGGTGAAAGAGTATGAGCTCATACTCAACCTAGGCTGTACAAAGGGACTGAGACCATTTTAGAAAGAAAGAATATGCTCCCTCCAAAATTCAAAAAGGTGGGAATATGATATATTTCATGGTGACCTCCCACTGACTGAACATTGAACCAATATCCCAATATCTCCTAATGCTACCTTCTTCTGAAGATGTGGGTAACTTACAGGAGCAGAAGTGTCTCAAAGACAGCTGCATCACCAAAGCCCACCCTAGAGCAGGTGACTGCTCATGAAAACTGGAAATCTGGAAGGTTCCACAGAATCAGCAGGCAGTTCAACAGATTTGAGCATCCTGTCCAGGTACTCATTGGTCTGAGTCTCTTCCAGGCATCTTGGCTGGCATCTGTTTCTTCCAAGAAGCTTACCTGATCTGGGTCGTCTAGGCCTCTAAACTGTCTAAGAATCATCTAGGCAGTTTGGCTATTCCTTTTCTCCTTCAGGTGGCTTGTCTAGTCTGAGGACATTTCCAGGCAGTCCTTACTGCTTATAGAGGCTTGGGGAGGGAGGATATAGGGATTCTGGTAATTTTCAGTGAGTTCCTGAAGCCACTGCTTACTTCCTGAACTGAAGAGGCTTAGAACAGTGGTTCTCCACCTGCCTGATGCTTTGACCATATAATACAGTCATGTTGTGGTGACCCTCAACTATAAAATTATTTTCATTGCTACTATAGTTTTTCTGTTACAAATCATAATATAAATAACTGTATTTTCTGATGGTCTTAGGCTACCCCTTGAAAAAGTCTTGTGATCCCCAAAGAGGTCTCTACTCACAGGTTGAGAACCACTGCTTTAGGGTGTCCTCTCCTAATGAGCTTCCTCCCTTACAAAAGATGATATAGGAGACACAATGAATATGATATCTTGCAATAGCAACAACAACATTAAGTAACAAGAAAGAAAACTAGAATCAAGTATGAATTTTAAGCAATGATAATGTTTCAGTATTATAAAAATTATTATAAGAAATGCTGAATCTGTATGTAAGGTATCAATAAAAGAAATAGGGTGTAAATATATGAAAAGTGTTAATCATCTTTAAGATTTTCTGAATTTATGGAAGGGTCAGAGAAATAATGGTTCACTGGTTTGAGAGTGTCTTGCTCTTACAGAGGTCCTGAGTTTGATTCTTAAAATTTAATGTGTGTGTATGCGTGTCTGTGTGTGTGTGTGTGTGTGTGTGTGTGCGTGTATGTGTGTGTGTGCGTGTCTGTGTGTATGTGTGTTTGTCTGTGTGTGTGTGTATGTGTGTGTGTCTGTGTGTGTGCATGTGTGTGTGTATGTGTGTGCCATGAGTTCATGGTCATTACTGTCACTTTAATCCAATCATCTGACACTTTATTGTTCTTCTGTTTTCTCTATTCATAAAACATTGCTTAACACTCCTAAACAAAGTCCCCATTATCCACAAAATATTTTCGAATTTCATAAGCAAAGAATACAAAGGGTGTTCAGAATTCTTAATGTTGAGAATTGTTTCCTTTGTAAAGAAGAAAGTCTATTAATAAAAGGTCATTTATTTAAAAATATATTTAGATTGTCTCATTACTAGGGACATTTTTTCTGAGTATAGGAATATATTTTGACATATTAAGGATATGCCTGCTTTTCTTTAGTATGAAATTGTTTCTGATGATGTTCTCATTATTTAATCCCTGCCCCATTGTGTGCCATATGTAATTAATTATGGATGCTTTTATGTCTTTAGTTTTTTTCTTTTTTTTTCCTTTTTAATGTTTTTTTTTTTAATTTTGTGAATTTAGCATCATGGACCCTGTTCCCATTCATCTCCCACCTCCCCTCACACCTGCCATCCACCCTTGCAATCTCTCCCAACAGATAAAAAAAATATCTGATTGTGGAAGCTATAGTGTGTCACAGTGTGCCCCACAATATTCCCTTTTGTCCATACATTTTTGCTTGAAAATGTTCATTATAATGACTCCTTGGTTTTGAATGAGGGCTTTGGATACTGATTATTTTTCAATACTGGAATCTCACTGGGATTCTTCTCAGATAATGTTTTTGCCCTGTGTCATGGAAATCCTGTACTTTTGGGTCTGTGGAACTGGCCTCTTCATGCACTCCAGCAGTTCATCCATGGACTAGATGTTGGGGTGGGCCAATTCAAAGCCCTGGTTCTGGGCCTGCAACTCCCACATCCAGGGTCAGTTCTAGTGCAAAGCTTCCTCTCCCAAGTGCTGCAGCATATGAGGGGCAAGGACAGCTCTCCCTCTCTTGTGCCCCATCTGGGCCAGATCTCCTATCTGCCACTAGTGGTGAGGGCAAAAGGGAGGGGAGGAGATCTCTCCCTCCCCAACACCACTGCAAAGAAAACAAAAGGAAGGGATAGCTTTCCCACAGTTACACCCTTTGTGCCAATTCGCCCACAACCCCGTATCCAGGGCCAGCTGTACTCTGCAGCTGAGGCCAGGTGCAGAACCTGCTATCCCAAGTGCTACAGCTGATGAAGGACAGGGACAGCTCTCCTGCTCTCATGACCCCAGGGCCATGTCTCCCACTTGCTATGGGTGATGAGGGGTGAGAAACAGGAGAGTATATCTCCGTCATCCATGCCACCACAGGGAGATGAGTGATAGAGCCTGCTCTCCCAAGCTCACAAGTTACTCGTAACTCTGAAATGTGCACATCCTCCTCCTCTCAGGAATACTGCAGCTGATTAGGAGCAGGGTCAGCTCTCCTGTTCTCATACCTCTAGGGCCAGTTCTCCCATGATGCCCCAGAGAGGGGGTGGGCCAGTTCTGCACAGTCTTTAGACATCAACATGTCCCTTGGAGGCAACCCATACCAGAGATGTCCGATTGGATTTTGTTGGTAACAGACCCCTGCTGTTGCAGGGCCATGGACCCAGATATGGCCCCTGTTGGCAGCAGAGGCCAGGACCCCACCATGGTTCTAGGTGGCATCACCAGCTACTCACATCACGTTGTTCCTCACTACCCTCAAGCCTCTAGTTCTGCTTCTCTTCGTTGTGGCCACATCCTTCTGTTTCCCTTTGTCTTCCATTTTTTTTCCACCACTTACTTGCTCCTCTTAGTGGTACTTGGGGGTCTCTCAGTGTCTGAGCTTGGCTCAGGAGTGCAATGTCCCACTTGTGCATTGTGCATTATGGAGCCTGGCAGGAGTCATATTCAGTATAGTCTGGCATCCAGGCCTACATGGCATAAGACTGGTGTTCATCTCAGACTAACTCCCTGTAAAGGCCTCATAGTATCTGTCTGGTGATTGTCTCAGGCTTGTTCCTTGCCCAGCTCTCCAGAGTGGCCATCTGCCTGGGGTCTGTGATGTCAGGCAGGATTCTTCTAGTCTCTGATTTCCTTCCTGTCTTGGGAGCACTTCCAGTGCTTGCCTGTGCTGGACTTCATAGGCTAGCTCCCTGTCTGGGCCCTCTCGAACTGAACTGGTGGT
>CAJQZJ010032473.1:15859348-15879225 GCA_907164525.1 Lophiomys imhausi
TGTGTGTGTGTGTGTGTGTGTGTGTGTGTGTGTGTGTGTGTGTGTGTAACTTAAATATAAACTACTGAGTCTGTTTTGTTTGTTTGTGTATATGTGGTATCAGGGATGGCCACTTGGTACTGGATAATCAATTAGCAGTCTCATCCTTGGAAGAAGGTATCTCTCTCTCTCTCAGTAGTCATTGTTTGGCAGTAGTTCTTTGTCTAAGGGTGGAACATGGTGAGAGTACTCTCATCTACATTATTCTATTTATTACTGCTGTCAATGATTAAGTCTTTTTTAAGCAGCCTGTTTTAGGAGACAGTCTCACAGCAGACCCCTGGATCTGATGGTTCTTACAATTGTTCTACCCTCTGTTCTCCAATTCCTAGGTACAGGAGTTGTGTTGTAGATGCCTCCACTGGTGTTTTATGGTTTCTGTTGCTGTGATGAAATGTCATGAATAAAAACCAAGTTGGGGAAGAAAGGGTTTATTCAGCTCACACTTCCACATGTTGTTCATGATTGAAGGAAGGCAAGACAGAAACTCAAACAGGGAAGGAAGCTGGGTGAAGGAGCTGATGCCATGGAGGGGTGCTGTTAACTGGTTTATTTCATGTGGCTTGCTCAGCCTGGTTTCTTACAAAACCTAGAGCTGCCAGTCCAGTGATAGCACCAACCATCATGGAGTGGGCCCTCTCCTGTTGATTGCTAATTGAGAAAATGCCTTACAGCCGCATCTCATGGAGGCATTTTCTCAACTGAGGCTCCTTCTTCTCTGAAGACTCTGGATTGTGTCAAGTTGGTACACAAAACCAGCCTACACACAAACACATCTGACCAATTCATCTCTGCATTGTGACCAGTTGTGGTCTTTTGTGGTGGTCTCCACTTGCTTCAGAGACAAGTTTTTTTGTTTTTGTTTCATGAGGGGTGAGAGATAATGTTATCTGTGGGGAGAAGAATAAGTTTTAGAATGTGGTTAGGAATTTTGGTGGTTAGTAGGGTAGTGGTAGGAGTCTCTCCACTAAGATACATTACCTTGGAAGTCTCAGATAGTAGGGTTCCAGGCATGTTTTCCCTCTTGATGATTGGAACTTACATCCAATTAGACAGTTGATGGTTACTCCAACATATGAATGCCACCAGTGCATTTTTAGGGATATCTTGTCATGTTGGTCATTGTAGCTTATAGGCATCACAACAGGATAGGACTATTGCTTGCTTCTATCCCTTGGTAGCTTGCTCATTACTTTCTGGTACTATGAAAACTAGAACACAGGAAAGAGACTTTCAGGTAAAACCTAGTTTGAATCCTCTGAGTCATGTGTCATAAAAATGTGTTCTCTTTAGCAATAGGAACTTGCGTTTAACTACTGAATGGCAACCAAGGGCAACAGTAATATCCTATGTTGTTTTGAGAGTCTTTGACCAACAACTCAGAGGTTGCTTATGCCTAAATTTTGGGTTTTCATTAGAAACGCAAAAGATATACGTTTCTGAATAGGACTTCATTTTCCTAGGAACTAAGGCCAAAAATTGACAAGTAGAAACTCATAAAACTAAAAGGTTTCTGTAGAGCTAAGTAAACAATGAAGAGGGTGAAGAAGAAACTCACAGACTGGAGAGAAATCTTTTTTAACTGTACATGTGACAAAGTGTTAATATCCAGAATATGCAAAGTACTTTAAAAACAGTCTAGAAGACAAATAACCCAATTAAAAGGGTATAGAAATCTGGACAGAGAGCTATCAATAGAGGAAATAGAAACAGCTAAGAAATATTTCAAAAATATGTTCATCATCCTTAGGAATTAAGGAAATGTAAATTAAAACAACTTTGAGATTTGATCTCGCCCCAGTCAGAGTGGTTCAGATCATCAAAGCTGACAAAAAAGAAACAAACAAACAAACAAACAAACAAAAAACACTAGCAAAGGTGTGAAGAAAGGGAAACTCTCATTTATTATTGACAATACAAACTGAAACAGCCACTCTGAACAGCAATATGGTGAATGCTCAAATGGTTAAAAATAAATCTGACAAAGACCCCCATCATACCACTTCTTGATTGACGTATTCTCAAAAGACTTGACCTTCTACTCCACAGATACTTGCTCAGTTGTATTAGTTTCTGCTCTAGTCACAACAGCTGAAAAATGGAAACAACCTAGATGTCCTTCAATAAATGACAAGTTGATTAAAAAAAATTATTCTTCCATAAACACTGTGGAATACTATTAAGCTGTAAAGAAAAGCAAAATTATAAAACTTGAAGGTAAATGGATATGCCTAGAAAAGATTATACTGACTGATTTGACCCATTTATTTTTATTTTGAAACTGATTTTCTTCCTAGCCACTCACCTCTCACTGAAGATTTGCCTCACCTGTCTGAATCCTCTCTTCCTCCTTTTCTAACTTTATATCTGCCACTTTCTCCTCAGAATTTTACACATCTCCCCTTCTGATCACACAACTTATTTTAGATCTGGCCAGAGCTATTTCAGAAAGCCTCAGTCTGGACAGCTCCAGAATTTAAGTTCATTTTATATCCTTGATACAGAAGGAAGGAGAGCATTTTTACTGACAGACATAACATGAAAACAGATGCCAACCCCAAGGGGTCTTGAGAACAATAGGTGTCAAGAGGAGGCAAAATTCAGGAAAGGAAGAATGTAATTAATAAATTTAGGCAGAAAGCCAACTGAACACAGAGAATAAGGATCCCATCCCCCAAAATCTACAGGCCTCTGCAAGATCTACAGAAATAGATTTCATTAATTATTATCTGAATATCGGAAATCTCGTACCAATGCTTTAGGTTCAAACTAATCACTAATAAGTAGCATAATTATTCTTCAAATATGAATACACGTGTGCACATTTTAGGCAATATGGTCAAAACTGTTCTTATATCAATGTTAAAATCATTTGAGCTAAAAATTATTTTATTTTTAATATTCAGTTAGCATCAGCAAAATTTTCACATAGGCTATGTAAAACTTTTCAAAAAACAAAAATAAGTAATTTGACAAGTGATCAGTACAGGATAAATGGTCCTCAATTTATTTTTCAAAGTTATTTTTGAATCTAATGGTGGATCCAAACAGAATCTGATTGCCAAGTGTGATGCTGGCTCAGGCAAATTATGTGGCAAAATTAGCCACATAATTCATTTTCACCCACATAATTAGGTTTTACCATTTCAAAATTTATTTCACTTATTTATCCTTTTGTGTGTGTTCATGCATTTAGTTGTTTATATGGGTATGGAGAAATGTGGTCATGCCATAGCATGTGTGTAGAGGTCAGAGGACAACATGTAGAACTTGTTTCCCCGCTTCAAACATGTGAGTCTTAGAGACAAAACCCAGATCATCAGGACTGGCAGCAATTGTCTTTTCCCACTAAGTCACCTCATTGACCCTCTATCATTATCTGAGTGCTAACTAAACATGCCAGATGTCTACGTTACATTAAAAGAAAATGAGTTATCCAAGTAAACACAACAGGGTACTGATAGGGATACTGACATATGTGGAAGTATTTTTTTAAAGAGATGATTAACATAAAAGTCAGGATAATGTTACCTCCCAAAATAAAAACAGTAGCATACAGTGAGGCAAACAGAAGAGTACTTGTTATATTCTAGTTCTGAAACGGGTTAATGGATGTGTATTTTATTATTAATCATCACCTATATGGTAGTGTAGCTATTTCCTCTGAATAGAAGCATTTCTTCATACAGAGAGGCAAGGGACTTATAGTCAGGAAGCTAATGAAACTTATGAGTTACAGAAAGCTCAAAACACTCATAGGACTCAGGAAGACCAGAAAGTTACAAGATTCATGAATTGAATCCCTCCTTGATATTAATAGGAAGGAACCCATTCAATGTACTTACCTGCAAGTTGATGAGGGAGCTCCAGGTGTGCAGATCTCAGGACTCATCATTCATGCTGGGGTGGGCTTTTTCATGATGCTGCCATTGAGCCATCCATGTTCCTGTAAAGAACTCCTGACATGTTACTCTGATTGCCTCAGAACATTGAGAGGTTCACTAAGCTACACTTGGGTGGAACCACTTCTTCAGTCTTCAACCCAAGGAATCTGTTCATATCTCACCAGAAATCATACAACGTATATCTTTCAGGATATATATATATATATATATATATATATATATATATAGTATGATTTCTGGTGAGATATGAACAGATTCCTTGGGTTGAAGACTGAAGAAGTGGTTCCACCATATAAAAATTGAGCCGGGCGGTGGTAGCGCACGCCTTTAATCCCAGCACTTGGGAGGCAGAGACAGGTGGATCTGTGTGAGTTCAAGGCCAGCCTGGTCTACAAAGCAAGTCCAGGACAGCCTGAGCTGTTATACAGAGAAACCCTGTCTCGAAAAACAAAACAGAAACAAACAAACAAAAAATTGACATCATCAATATCTTATTTTTCTACCAAACTAAATAGAATTGCAAATTCAAAAGTCATTCTAGAATCACAGAAGTTCACATTTGAACAGAAGCTATATGGGAGAACAAAGAAAATATCTGCTTTGAAATTACGCTTCAGTTGATTTAAAAAAAATGAAAACAAAAAAATCTCTTTGCCAAAGAAATCAGACAAAGGATATCTAGCATTCTGTAATTTCTGTATTGTAGTAATTCATGAATAAATAAATGAAATTTTTATGTTTTCCAAAATATTGCAGAATATAAGCTCTCTCCCTTACAGATATCCTTAAGTCTATCCTAGTCAGATCTTTCTCAAAAAGTATACAAAGAACCACAATTGTCAGTGTAAAAATCATCTGTATATTAAAAGAAACAAACTCAATTGGAATCCAAACATATTGAGACATTATGATTTCTCCATTTTTAATCTAGGTAGTTAATTCCATTCTCAAGCTCGGTTTAGAAGGCTGCAGGTTATTAAGCATATAAATAGAGCTAAACTTTCCACCTTTGCTGTAAGGCAGTAGCTTTTGTTAAGGGAGCTGCTCCTTTGAAATGTATATGGGTTTGGCTTCCCACTCTTTGGCTAGCAAATTACTTTTCATCTGGGCCTTCTCATGTAAGCATGGATTCTAATTGCCCCACTTTGGGCACTATATGTAGAAGAAATTGCTAATTAAATTATTTATTAGTATTTATATTATCTTTAATTGATTCAGCGGTGTTAATCCTTAACCTGCCATTATAAATTAATACACGCAGACACCACGTGGATTTTAAAAAGTCTTGGCCTGAATTGTAGCCCGTCTAAGCTACCTCATAATTTTATTATGCAAACATGATCCCATATATACATACATCCCTTTGGACTATTATTCTCCACAATATGGCAATGTTCCAGGCCACGTGGAAGGATCTTCTTTAATCTACCCCATGGCATGTCTGCCTTGTTTGTTCCTCACTTCTCCCCTGCAAGCTTCTTCCACCCAAGATGCTCTCTGCCTCAAAAAGCCCAAGCACCTTAGTCCTACCTATCTCTGTCTTTGCCCAATCTCCAGGCCTCAGCATTTATTTAATCAATCAGAGACAATTAAGTAACAGGCAGCAAGCAGGACCAATTAACATTCAAATGCTTAGCACTGCCCCATCACTATTTGTTTAGAAAAATTATAGATCTTATTTCATTTTTTCTTAAATACTTCCGTATCAAAGCTTCAGCTTATCAAATTCAATCATAAATTGAAGATGCAAATTTAAAAAGGACTAACGACAATTTTGAAAAGTGTTAATATTGTTTTTGGAGTCATAATTATGAAAATAGCTACAAATAGTGAAGAACTTTTGAATGAATAACTTATGAAGATCTAGAAGAAATAAGCTCAAAGTAACCAAATATAAAGGATGATAATGTGAAAATGTTGATTATCTTGATTTGATCAGAGCATAAGATTGTGTATGTTTGTGTGTGTGTGTGTGTGTGTGGGTGGGTGTGTGGTGAGCTACCCTATCCCACTGTACTAACAAAAATATACAATTATTGCATATTAATTAGAATCTTTTAAAACTATTATGATGGGAGCTAAGTGTGGTGCTGAACACCTTTACCCTCAACACTGGAGAGAAGGACAGGTGGATCTTTGTGATTTTGTGACAAGCCTGGTCAACAGAGTGAGTTTCAGGACATCCAGAGCTATGTAGAGAGACTCTCTCAGAACTGTTCTCTTGAGGATACAGACACCTTGGTAGTATGTGTTGGGGAATATGTTTCAGTTTCTAATATTATCTGATAGCATCTCTGAGGAAATATAACTACAAAGGGCATTTTGACCATGGGGAGACGTAGCTGTCAAAATACGGCTGCAGGTTTTTTTTTTCCAATAACCTCATATCTGACTCCTTGTCCAAAGTTAAAAAAGAAAATCAGAGATAGAATATAGAAGAAATGACACTTAGACAAAGAACAAACCACGCTGTTGATTAAGATGACCTCAAATGTTCCTCAAATTGATAGCATTTGAGACAAGCTCTCTCTTGTCTGTAGGCCCTCTTCTCTAATTTGCTCATAGTTTCTTCTGAAGGAAATACTCATTTGTAAATCCTCCCCTTCCCTATTTGAAAAAGGTACTAGATTCTCACAGGCCCTTGGTCACTAATGTCTTTCTTAAGGATTGGAAAGGATCCTTTGAAAAGTAACCTCTAGTTTAGAGAATATCTGTGATAGACTGTCATAGTAGCTAACAAAGTGACATGTTTGCATGACTAGGAGTTTGTTTTACTTAACTATCCTAAACAGTTTTAGACGGTTGGTATCGAGAGGCCAGAGCTTCACATTTTATTTTTAAGTATCTCTAGGTATGAATCCATTAGGAAGTGTTACCTTTAATTTTGTATCAATATACAAAGATCTATTCAATTGTGGTTAAATATACTCTTAATTATGTATCAATATACAAAGATCAATGCCTATGTAGCCCAATACAATCTTAATATTAATCAAGTTGTTAAGAGACAAGCAACATTTGCTTATCTAAATACAAGAGATGGATAGGGCATCTTCAAAAACCCCAAGAGATCTGCAGAATATGGCATTCAAAGATGTTATCTTAAATTAAGATTTTCTTTTTTTTTTTGATATCAAGACATATCAGCTCCTGACAGCACCCCCTATTCTACTCCAAGTAGAAGATAAGCATCGAAGAATCTCCAGTGTGAGTTGGTTGAATTAGTGGCAAGCCTATCTCTTGGCATGAAAAAACTCCTTGCTCCAACTGCAGACAGACTGCTGTCCAAAAAGGACAAAACTTGGTGGCAGGGAAGTCGACAGCCTGGCTCTGCCAAGACAGGGTGGGTAGGTCCTTCATAAGCCCTGCTCTACAACAAATGTCTGTCAGAGGAACAGGACCCAAAGGCTGAAGACTGATGGAGGAATGTATGGAGAGAAAATGGGAACTGTCCAGGCAGTCACTGGTATGTCATTGCTTGGTTTTGGAGGCTGCAGGCCCTGTACTTGCTATATAAGCAGATATATTTATCCCTCTCAGGTCTCTGAGGTGGTTGAAGAATAGACAGCTAGAGTCTCATGGTTAAATTTTGAGTTGTTTAGGAATCAAGAGGATGTTATAGATCTAAGAAGTTACTCTTAAAATTGTATTGCAAGTTGGTGTGAATGTTGAGTCAGATATAGACCTTTAAACTCATGGAGATGGTTAGATAGTAGAATGTTAAAGTCAGGGGCCAAATATGTATGGACTGGACATTGGGAAGGTATGCTGGGCCATTTAACTCTCATAAATGTGACATATTTATATCTGTTGTTTTGTATAGTATTTACTGTTATAGGAGAAAGAACCATCTGTTGGACTGAGAGGGGAAGCTGCTGGGGGGAAGAGGGTGGAAGGGCGGGATAGGAAGGGGGAATAGGGAAGGGTTTGTGGGTTTGTGACTGAGATATAACTTGAAGAAAAAAAATAAACTATTTAAAAAAAAAAGAAAAGTAACCTCTAGACTGACCTCCATAGTGGTTGCACAAGCCTGCACTCCCACCAGCAATGGAGTAGGGTACCCCTATCTCCACACCCTCACCAGCATGTGTTGTCATTTGAGCTTTTGATCTTATCCATTCTGACAGGTGTGAGATGGAATCTCAGAGTCGTCTTGAGTTGCATTTCTCTGATGATTAAGGATGTTGAGCATTTTTTCAAGTGTCTCTCAGCCATTAGGGATTCCTCCTTTGTGAATTCTCTATTTAGCTCTGTCCCCCATTTTTTGATTGGATTATTTGATTTCTTGGCATTTAATTTCTTGAGTTCTTGGTAGATTTTGGATATTAGCCATCTGTCAGATGTGGGGTTGGTGAAGATTTTCTCCCAGTCTGTAGGCTGCCGTTTTGTTCAAATGACAGTGTCCTTTGCCTTACAGAAGCTTTTCAGTTTCATGAGGTCCCATTTATTGATTGTTGGTCTCAGGTCCTGAACTGTTGGTGTTCTGTTCAGGAAGATGTCACATGTGCCAATGAGTTCGAGGGTTTTTCCCACTTTTTCTTCTAGTAGATTTAGTGTGACCGGCCTTATGTTAAGGTCTTTGATCCACTTGGACTTAAGTTTTGTACAAGGTGATAAGTATGGGTCTAATTTCATTCTTTTACAAGTGGACATCCAGTTGGACCAGCACTATTTGTTGAAGATGCTGTCCTTTTTCCATTGTGCGGTTTTGGCTTCTTTATCAAAAATTAGGTGGCCATAGGTGTGTGAGTCCATATCTGGGTAATCAATTTGATTCCATTGATCTACTGGTCTGTTTCTATACCAGTACCATGCTGTTTTTACTACTATTGCTCTGTAGTATAGCTTGAAATCTGGGATGGTGATACCTCCAGATGTTTTTTTATTGTACAGGATTGATTTAGCTATTCTGGGCTTTTTGTTGTTCCATATGAAATTGAGAATAATTCTTTCCAAGTCTATAAAATTTGTGTTGGTATTTTGATAGGAATTGCATTGAATCTATATATTGCTTTTGGTAGGATGGCCATTTTTATTATGTTGATCCTACCTATCCATGAGCATGGGAGATCTTTCCATCTTCTAAAGGCCTCTTCCATTTCTTTTTTCAAGGAGTGAAGTTCTTGTTGTACAAGTCCTTTACTTGCTTGGTTAGAGTTACCTCCAGGTATTTTATGTTGTTTGTGGCTATTGTGAAGGGGGTTGTTTCCCTTATTTCTTTCAGAAAACTTGGAATAGCTTTGCCTCAGGACCCAGCCATACCACTTCTGGGTATACACCCAAATGCCTCTTCACAGAATCATAAGGAAGTTTCCTCATCTATGTTCATAGCAGCCTTAGTTGTAATAGCTAGAAACTGGAAACAACCCAGATGTCCCTCAACCGAAGAATGGGTTAAAAACTGTGGTACATCTACACAATGGAATATTATTCAGCTATCAGGAACAATGAAATTATGTAATTTGCAGCCAAATGGATGGAATTAGAAAAGCTCATCCTGAGTGAGGTTACTCAGACTCAGAAGGATGCATATGGTATCTATTCACTTATAGTTGGATTTTAGCTATATAGTAGAAGGTATCAATACTACAACTAACACACCAAAGGGAACTTAGACATAGACTTTTTATTTTTTATTTTTATTGTTTTACTTATTTTTAATTTTTTTATATTTTTATTCTTTTTTATCTGTTTGTCTGCTTATTTGTTTGTTTGTTTTTTAGTTCTCTCTCCCGGGAAATGAGACACATTTCACTGGTGGTACTGCCTCGTAGACCCCCAATGAATGAGGAGGCTCTTGGCCCTCAAACGACCTCTCAACTGAGAAGAGGGACTGTTATATAAGGACACCCCACCCCAGAGAAATGGGATAGAAGGGTTAGAAGGTAAAGAAAAAAATGAAATATGATGTTTCGGCCTTTTACTACTAATTGTCATAAGCTGTTTAGGATAATTAAGAAATGCAAACTAATAGTTATGCAAGCCAGTCATTTTGTTAGGTATTATGACAGCCTATTATAGTTATTTTCTAAGCTAATCAGAAATAAAGCTGCTAAGAAACAAGCAACATCTGCTAATATAAGAGATAGATAGGGCCTCTTCAAAAACCTCAAGAGATCTGCAGAATATAGCATTCAAAGATGTCTTGATAACTTTAGATTTTTTTATGTAGAGACATATCAACTCCTGACAGCACCCCCTATTCTACTCCAAGTAGAAGATGAGCATTGAAGACTCTCCAGTGAGAGATGATTGAATTAGTCACAAGCCTATCTCTTGGTAGGAAAAGCCCCTTGCTCCAACTGTAGACAGAATGGTGTCCAAAAAGGACAAAACGTGGAAGAAGGTAAGTCGACAACCTAGCTCTGCCAAGACAGGGTAGGCAAGTCCTTCATAACCCCTGCTCTACAATCAACGTCTGTCAGAGAAATGGGGCCAAACAACTGAAGATCGATGCTGTGATGTATGAAGAGAAAATGGGAACTGTCCAGGCAGCCACTGGTATGTCATTTCTTAGTTTTGGAAGCTGCAGGCCCTGTACTTGCTATAAAATAAGATATATTTATACCTCTCAGGTCTCTGAGGAGGTTGAAGAACAGATAGCTAGAGTCTCATAATTAAATTTTGAGTTGTTTAGGAGTCAAGAGAGTGTTATAGATCTAAGAAGATGCTTTTAAAATTGTGTTGAAAGTTAGTATGACTGTTGAGTTAGATATAGAACTTTAAACTCATGGAGATGTTTAGATAGTAGAATGTTAAAGTCAGGTGCCAAATACATATGGACTGGATATTGGGAATGTACGCTAAGCCATATAACCCTCATAACTGTGGCCTAAGTACCTCTGTTATTTTGTATTGTATCTATTATCATAAGAGAAAGAGCCATTTTTTGGACTGAAAGGGGAAACTGTAGGGGGAAATAAGATATACCTTAAACTTAAAAAAAAAAGAAAGAGGATGGGGGTTTGAGGGTGGGAGGGTGGGACTAGAGGGGGGAATAGGGAGTGGACTGCGATTGAGATGTAACTTGAAGAAATAAAAAATAAAGAAAAAAAAACACAGAGAAAAAAAAAAAAGGAAAGTAACCTCTATGTAAGTAAATCTTGTAGAGAGGAAGAAGCCTGACTTACCTAGGGCCGCTGATAGGGAACCCAGACAGTCTAATTATCAAACCGTATTTTCAAATTAAAGAGTAAATAGCTCATGTGTGCAGCAGGTCTCAGTGATCAACCTCCCCATTTATATCCTCCAGCACTTTCCCACCAGCTTGCTTCAATCCTAAACTCTCCTTGCCTCCTGTCTTAGCAGAATTTAATTCAAACTAAGGCTATTCTTGGTTTTTCAATAGCCTTGAATGAAGCATTTCTTACATGCTTTTCCAGAGTGCAAGTTCTCCTGAGGCAATAATACCTGGATAAGGACAAAGAGCTGGAAACACCACAAGAAAGAAAAGTGTCGGCCAAGGACGTCACCAAACCAACATTTCTAAGTGTCTCTTAGCAAGGGGCATGGCATTTACAGTCTCATGCTACCCTTAGATATTGCCACAAACAATTTTAATGCAGAGTTTAAAAAAAAATGAGTAGTGGCTTGAAAGAACCCAGAGTTTGATGCAAAAAAAATTCCTAAGTTTCTTTGGGCATTACAGACCAATGATCCAAGGAGCACACATGTAAAATTCCACCAGCCATTAGAGTAGGACTAAGAGCTTTTGGTGGAGTTGACATAGTGGAAAAATCCAGTTATCAAAGAATGACGGAAGAAGTAGTAGCATAGAAACAGACATGTGGAATAGGTGACAAGGACCATAAGTGATGGAAAACATCGTAGATCTTTACTGTACTTACCTTATCATTAGGATGCTGCTCACTGGAGAGGGTGGCATGCTCAGCCTCTCACATGGTTCGCACCACTTAGTGCTTCTAAAAATGATGGTATTATTATCTCCACTCATCTGATAAGGAAATTTAGCCCCAAAAGAGACCACACATCCAGTAGAATCTGAATCTGACATTTAAGCTAAAGCTCTTTTGAGAAACCATATGCTTGTCTGATTAACCTTAGTGGTCTTCAGTTCTAGCTCGACATTAGAATTGCTTGGAGAGCTATTTAAAACATCAATATCTGTGTCCTGCCCTAGAGACTCAGGTTTAACTTGTTTGGAGCAAAGCTGCTGAATTAGTACTTTTAAAAAGTAAAAATTCAAATTAAACCTACTCAACATGATTGTTGTGTGGACCCAGTCTTGTCAACTTTTGCAGGAAGATAGTCTGTTTCTCTTCCTATCTTTTCTATGACTTGAATAATAGCATATATCAATACAAGGAGACGAATCTGGTTCTTTCCTGCTTCCTAACCTCTAATTCACCACAGGAAAAAAAAAATAGCTTTCTGACTTCAGAATCTGCCATGAAACTGCAACAGAGTAAATCTATCCATTTGTTTCTATCTGATAGATCCAATTTTTAAATACTCTATCTTCCTGCATCATTGGACATAGCAAGAAGAATCTATCCTCCTGACTTTTTATAGGTTATGTTATCTAATGAATTTCTCTGCATTTTGCTCTGGATTTTCTTCCTTGATTCACTTTTGTTACTCAACCTTCTGCTCAGAGTTGTATCTTCACCCTCCACTTTTCTCATAAATACAGTTATTTGCACTCCTGCATTTATCTCCATCCACTCTAACATTATCATATCCCTCCCTAAGGAAAACTGACACCACCCCTACACCACCAGCCCAATTGCTCTTTGTGACCTCAATTTCAATTTGTAAGTGCCACGTTTGGAATATAATCATCTGTTTTATTGCAAAATAAAGGTACCCGGACCTTGGAGGTGTTGTTGCCCAGGAGTCTGTATTCCATTCAATATATGACTTGCTCTATTCAATCTGTAGGAGGGAGAACTAAGAATAATGGCCTCCTTTGCTCCTGAGGGTGACAAGAACCCACCAGGCCTTTGAAGCTTATCTCCTAACCTCCAGAGCATGAAATCAAAAGACTTCTTAGAATATTATTTTAATAGAACATTAAGGAAATAGAAATTAGAGGGGCTATGTTCTTTAAGTATTTTGCCTGTTTCTAGTTCCTCTATATACTATTATTTTGCAAAACACAAACTGAAGGTACAATTGTTATAACCACGGGTGATTGGCTGTTTACCTTAACTTTTTTTTTTTTTTGGTACCGATACTAAATGTTATATAAAAAATTTCTTTTTTGTTTTTTAAAGAATGTGAATCTACTTCAGTCTTAGAGAACTAAGGCAGGATTCTTACAACCTCTGGATTCCATGTCCCTGTAGGCATCCTTTTCAGCTACAATGGGCATCGGAAAGGTCTTCTGTCCCTCTGCAATTTTGGACAGGAGCTGGGAGATGAGACAGAGAATGGACACAGATATACTCAGTCAAGCCTCAGTGCTGACTCAACACATACCCTGTTTTTAGTTCTACCCGAAACCAGGAGCAAACCTCATTGTGGGAAATTAAAAAGTCCATCACAAGTAATCCTCTCACAGCAGATTAGGGTCTGCTAGAAGCAGCCCCATTGTTCCCAATTCTGTCACTTCAGAGTGAAAATGAGAAAGCATGACATCACACAAATTGACGGCATACTCTCTTTGTTTTACCTTACATGGAGTTTAGTAAATAAAGAACAACCAAAGAGCACATCTTTTCTGAGGCTAGATAATCCTAAACACATCTCTATAGTGTGCAAGGCAGCAAAGACTTTGAATAATTTAATATTTTTATTCATTCAATTATCAATATATCAATAACAGTAACAAAATATTTAATTTAGAATAAGTTTGGGACCCTCTTGTCCAACTTTCAACTATTAATTTCAATTAAAAAGATGTTTCTAGATTAGAATAAATTTTAAAGCAAGAAACAATAATAATTCTTTCTATAAGAAACGAGCTTTAAAGCCATAGATAAGACCCAGGCATGGTAGCACTTGCCTGCAATCCAAGCACTTGGGAGGCTGAGGCAAGAGAATCAGGAATTCAAAGCAAATGAGTATTTATGTTAGGAAGTATGATGTATTTTCCAATTAGTGATGTACTGTATTTCTCTACTGTTTTCTCATTTCTGTTAAATAAAACACATCAATCTCAGTAATGGTAGTTCATTATGTATATGTTCTTGGTTTATGACAAATGATTTTTTGTTAATTTTACAAAACCCAGTGTCTTTGTCATTGTTCTATTACTTTGAAGAGATACTATGACCAAGGCAACTCTTGTAAGAATAGAGCACTTAACTGGGGGTTTGCTCACAGTTTTAGAGATTTAGTCCATTTTCTTTGTGGCTAGGAGCCCAGTGACATACATGCAGGATCTGAAGCAGTAGCTGAGAGCTCTACAGCCTGATGATCTACAGGCAGAAAGGGAGAGAAAAAGAGATGGTAGAGAGAGAGAGTTTTTAAATAACATTTTAATTAAAGTGTAATTATATCATTTCCCCTTTTCCTTTTCCCCTCCAATCCCTTCCCTCTAACATAGCAGTTCTCATCTGGTTGGGTCACAACCCCTTTGGGATCACAGATCAGATATACTGTGTATAAGGAATTTACATTATGATTCATAACAATAACGAAATTACAGTTATGAAATAGCAACAAAACAATTTTATGGTTTGAGGTCACTACAACATGAGGAATTATATTAAAGGGTTGAAGCAACAGGAAGGTTGAAAACCACTGCTTTAACACCTCCCATGTCCCCTTCCCCATTTCCTCTCAAATTAATGTCTACTACTACTGCTACTAGTACTACACACAGACACACATAGAGCCTACTGAGTCCATTTAGTGTTGTCTGTGTATATATGACTTCAGGGCTGACCATTTAGTATTGAAATACCCTTAGAAAGACTAATTCTCCTAGTCCAACAGACTTCAGTTGTCTGCAGCTATATGTCTAGGGGTGAGTCTTGTGAGATTCCCACCTTCAAGTGAGCATTTCTATCAGTGTTGTCATTATTTGGGTCTTGTATAGGCAGTCATATTTTGACGCATCATCAGTGTACCTTACCTGTCATTTTTAGAAGAAACAATCTCAAGGCAGATTCCATGATCCTCTGGCTTTCACAATCTTACTGACTCTTCTTCCATGATAATCCCTGAGGCTTAGGTTTAGGAGTTGCACTGTCGATGGATCCAGTGAGTCTGAGCACTCCAATGGTCTTGTGAAGTGGTAGCTGAGGATTCTTCTTTAAGATCCTTGACCTCACATGCCTTGGGTAGTCAGTTAGGCTTTCAGTACTACCACTCATGTTTTCCTTCTGGTTGAGTTGGTCTCAAGTCCAATTAAACATCTGTTGTTACTGCCAAGATATGAGAGCTAACATTGCACCTTTAGGAAGATCTTTCCATAGTGGTCATTGTTGTGGTTCATGGGTGTCACAGATGGACAGGACTATTGATTACCTCCATCCCTTGACAACTTACTAAGATCTTCCAGTATTGTGAAAACTAGATCTCAGAAAGGAGTCTTTCTGGTTAGATCCAGCTTGAATATTCTGAACTCTGAATCTGAACTGTATGGTGTCTTCAGCAGCAGGACTTCACTTTTAATCTTTGGGAGACTACCATGAGTAATAGCAATAGTACTTTGTCAGCCCAAGTGACGTAATTTCATTTAATATATAAACATATATACTTATATGCATTTTATGTAATTTTACATAAATATTAAAATATGATTCCTTAATTTGTGTGTTCAACATGGAGTACTTATAGAAAATATGAAGTTACAAAGAGGCCATTGGCAGGGGAAGCCTTAAGATAAGGGGAAGGTAGAAAACCATTACTAAGAATGTGAAGAAGGGAGGGGATCCAAAATGGCGACGGCTGGCGAGGATGTATTTTGATTTCGGAATCAACAGTCACAAGGCGGCAAGTGTTGCAGGACGCTGTACAAAGGGCACGACCCCTTCTAAAATTAACCCAGCTACACAGGGACCACGGAAGATGCCTGGGCAGGATGCCCCTTCCAAATCTCGGACACGCTAGGAAGCCTCTGGACCCGGGAATCGGGATAACCCATTCCCCAAAAGGAGAAATCCCCAGTAAGTTCCAACCTAATACCTAGCCAGCAGATTAAAAAACCATGCAGAGATAATCCCCACCCTGCTGGGCACTCCCAGGTCTCACACAGATGACCCAATTATTTGGGAAAGGTGTGACCCTTGGAAGTGAAGTAGCTCCGCTGCAAAGCGCATTCAGACCCCAGTCTGTGACGTCACTGGCCAGCTTCCAAGCCTCAGGAGTGGCAAGGCTATTGGAGCTGAACTGCAGATTTACCCCCTACAGGAACCAACCCTGGGCAAACTGTGAAATATTTGAAACTCCTATATCGAACTTTTATACTAGTAAGGGCCCTTCCGGAGGGTAATCAGAGCTTACTTGTGCACAGCTCCACCACCTGAATTAATTAGGTCCCCAAATGGGAGACAGGACTGAATGACTCACCTTATAGGGGTGGAGTAAGGCAACTCCTACACCACAGTGCCCCCTTTGGACCCAAGTCCAGAAGACAGCAAAAAAAAAAAAAAAAAAAATTCCACATGGCCAGAGGCCAGAGGGGGGAAAAAAAACAGAGTGAAATGTCTCCAACAAAAGAAAGCAACACTATGCTGTCCAGCCCGAACCACCTCACCACAACTGAAACACATGAAAACGATGACTATTCTACATTACGGAAAGTGATAAAGTCCCTTCAAGAAGAACTTACAACTGTGAAGGAATTCAAAGAAGCCACAACTCTACAAGTCAAAACAACGAATAACATCATTAAAGAGCTCCAAGCAAAGGTGACCAGCTTGAACAGGAAAAGAAAAAAGCAATGAAAGATCTCCAGACAAAAACAAGCAAACTGGAGAAGGAAATGTACAAAACGAACACTACCATTCAAGACATGAAAATAGAAATGAAAACAATAAAGAAAACACAGTCAGAGTTAAAAGAGGAAATGGAGAATCAAGAGAAGATAACAGGAACTACGGATGTGAGTATGAAAAATAGGATGCAAGAGATGGAAGACAGGATCTCAGGCATGGAAGATTCGATGGAAGAAATCAGTACAACATCCAAAGAAAATGAGAAGGCTAAAAAATCTCTCAACCACAACATCCAAGAAATCAAGGACTCAGTGAAAAGATGGAACTTAAGAAATATAGGCATAGAGGAAAGAGAAGACTCCTGACTCCATGGTCCAGGAAATATCTTCAACAAAAATCATAGAAGAAAACTTGCCAAACCTAAAGAAAGTAAAAATCCAGTAAAAATGCCAGTAAAAATCCAAGAGGCTTACAAAACACCGAACAGATTAGATCAGAAAAGAAACTCCTCTCACCACATAATAATAGAAACTCCAAATGTAGAGAACAAAGAAAATATATTAAAAGCTGTAAGAGAAAAAGGCCAAGTCACATACAATGGCAAACCAATCAGAATCACACCTGACTTCTCCTCAGAAACTTTAAAAGCTAGAAGGGCCTGGACGGATGTCCTAAAAGCTCTGAGAGAACATAGGTGCCCAGCCAGACTACTATACCCAGCAAAACTCTCTATCAACATAAAAGGAGAAAACAAGATAGTCCATGACAAAATCAAATTCAAACAATATCTCCTCACAAACCCAGCCCTACAGAAGATCCTAGAAGGAAAATTCCAACACAGAGAAGATAACTACACCCAAAAAAACAGAGGAAATAGAAACCTCCACAGCAACTAAACAAAAGAGAAACAAAAGACAGCCAGCTATACCAAAATAATGGGAAATAACAACCCCTGGTCACTAATATCCATCAACATCAATAGACTCAACTCACGAATAAAAAGACACAGACTTACAGACTGGATACATAAACAAGACCCATCTTTTTGCTGTATACAAGAAACACATCTCACTATTGAAGATAAACACTACCTCAGAGTAAAGGGCTCAGAAAAGGTCTTCCAAGAAAATGGACCCAGGATAAGCAAGAGTAGCCACCCTAATATCAAACAAAATAGACTTCCAATTGAAGTTAATAAAAAAAGACAGAGAAGGGCATTACATACTCATTAAAGGAAATATACACCAAGAGGTCATCTCAATATTGAACATCTATGCCCCAAATACAAAGGCACCTACATTTATAAAAGAAACGCTTCTAAAACTTAAATCGCACATCGATCCAAACACTTTAATAGTGGGAGACTTCAACACCCCACTCACAACTATGGACAGATCATCAAGACAGAAGCCAAACAGAGAAATAATGAGTCTAACAGAGATCATGAACCAAATGGACCTAACAGATATCTACAGAATGTTTCACCCAAACACAAAAGAATACACCTTCTTCTCAGCACCTCACGGAACCTTCTCAAAAATCGATCATATAGTTGGACACAAAGATAGCCTCAACAGACACAAGAAAATTGAAATAACCCCTTGTTTCTTATCAGACCACCATGGAATAAAGCTGGACTTCACTAGCAAAAGAATCAACAGAAAGTCTACACTCACATGGAAATTGAACAACTCTTTACTAGAGGACCACTGGGTCAGGGAAGAAATAAAGAAGGAAATCAAAGACTTCTTAAAATCCAACGAAAATGAAGACACAACATACCCAAACCTAAGGAACACAATTAAAGCTGTGCTACAAGGAAAGTTCATAGCACTAAGTGCCTTCAAAAAGAAAATTGTGACAGCTCATATTAGCGAATTAACAGCTAAACTGGATGAATTGGAAAAAAAAGAAGCAAACACTCCCAGGAGGAGCAGAAGGCAGGAGATCATCAAACTTAGGGCTGAAATCAACAACTTAGAAACAAAAAGAACTATACAAAGTATCAATGAAACCAAGAGTTTGTTTTTAGAGAAAATCAGCAAAATAGACAGACCCTTAGCCAAATTAACTAAAAGACAGAGGGAAAACACAAATCAACAAAATCAGAAATGAAAAGGGTGAAATAATAACAGACATTGAGGAAATCCAGAGAATATTTGGATCCTACTTTAAAAATCTATACTCCACCAAATTTGAAAAGTTAAGTGAAATGGACAATTTTCTTGATAGATTCCACCTACTGAAGCTAAATCAAGATCAGATAAACAGATTAAACAGCCCAATAACCCATAAGGAAATAGAAACAGTCATTAAAAATCTCCCAACCAAAAAAAGCCCAGGGCCAGATGGCTTTAGCACGGAATTCTACCGGACCTTCAAAGAGGAGCTAAAACCAATACTTTTAAAACTCTTTCACCAAATAGAATCTGAAAGAACATTGCCAAACTCATTCTAAGAGGCCACAATCACCCTGATTCCTAAACCACACAAAGAACCAACAAAGAAAGAGAACTTCAGACCAATCTCCCTCAGGAACATAGATGCAAAAATACTTCATAAAATACTAGCAAACCGAATTCAAGAACACATCAAAAGTATCGTACACCATGATCAAGTAGGCTTCATCCCAGGGATGCAGGGATGGTTCAACATACAAAAATCTATCAGTGTCATTCACCATATAAACAAGATTAAAGAAAAAAACCACATGATAATCTCGCTAGATTCAGAAAAAGCATTTGACAAAATCCAACACCCCTTCATGCTAAAAGTTCTGGAGAGAACGGGCATACAAGGGCTGTACCTAGAAATAATAAAGGCAATATAGAGCAGGCCAGTGGCCAACATCAAAATAAATGGAGAGAGAGCCATTTTGGGAAGAGCTTTGTTATGGTTGTGGGCTAGTCATCTCTGCTGGTCGGAGAAGCTGGGGACGCGTCTTCAGACGCCGCGACTCGTCCTAGACCGTAGCCCCGCTGCTGCCGGATTGGCAGACTCAAGTGGCCTTTTTAATGACTGAGTAATGATGGAGATGGACCCAAATTAGAAAGTGATTTCTTCAATAAAGCAATAGAAGACTCAT
>CAJQZJ010032473.1:15884225-15899541 GCA_907164525.1 Lophiomys imhausi
TCCAACTGTAGACAGAATGCTGTCCAAAAAGGACAAAACCTGGAAGCAGGTAAGTCAACAGCCTAGCTCTGCCAAGACAGGGTAGACAAGTCCTTTATAACCCCTGCTCTACAATCAATGTCTGTCAGAGTAATGGGGCCAAACGACTGAAGAGCGATGCTGTAATGTATGGAGAGAAAATGGGAACTGTCCAGGCAGCCACTGGTATGTCATTTCTTAGTTTGGGAAGCTGCAGACCCTGTACTTCCTATAAAATCAGATATATTTATCCCTCTCATGTCTCTGAGGTGACTGAAGAACAGATAGATAGATAGAGTCTCATAATTAAATTTTGAGTTGTTTAGGAGTCAAGAGAGTGTTATACATCTAAGAAGATACTTTTAAAATGTGTTGCAATTACTATGAATGTTGAGTCAGATATAGAACTTTAAACTCATGGAGATGGTTAGATAGTAGAATGTTAATGTCAGGTACCAAATACATATGGACTGGTCATTGGGAATGTAATTTAAGCCATATTACTGCTGTTGTACTGTATTGTACTTATTATTAAAAGAGAAAGAGCCATTTGTTGGACTGAAACGGGAAACTCTAGGGGGAAATAAGATATACCTTAAACTTAAAAGAAAAAAAAAGAGAAGAGGATGGGGGGTTGAGGGTGGGAGGTTGGGACTGGAGGGGGAATAGGGAGGGGACTGCGATTGAGATGTAACTTGAAGAAATAAATAATAAAGGAAAAGAAAAGAGGGGAAAAAAAGAATGTGGAGAAGGAATACTAAGGGTGAAAACATTTAAGCAGGGAGAGGCAAGGGATGGGGAAAAAAGAGAGAACATGGAGAAACATTAATCAAAACTGAATTGGTATGAAAAAGCCATATAAAATCTATTATATTATAATAAAAATTTAAATTATAATATATTTCTTCGTTGTTTTTATATTTCTATGAAAAAAACTCTTTTGGTCAATGTCCTATTCCTGTGAAGAGACACCATGATCACAGCAATTCTTCTAAAGGGAAATACTTAATTTTGGCTGTCTTATACTTCATAGTCCATTATCATCATGGAGGAAAGTATGGCAGCATGCAGGCAGACATGGTAATGGTATTGGAGAGGTAGCTGAGAGTGACAGGAAGCAGGAAAAGAATGACCCTAGGCTTGGTTTGAGCATTTAAGACTTCAAATCCCACCCCCAGTGATATACTTCCAAAAAGGCCACACCCCCTAAAGTGACACTCTCTATGAGCCTATGGGGTACCATTTTCATTCAAACTACCACATTCCACTCCCTGGCCTCCATAGGCTTGTAAACATTTCATAATGCAAAATGCATTTAGTTCAACCTCAAAGTCCCTATCAATAGTCTATCACAATCAACCCTATTTAAAATTCCATAGTTCAGCCTCTTCTGGGTTGTTGGGCATAGTGGCACACACTTGTAATCCCAGCACTCAGAAGGCAGAGGCAGATGGATCTCTCTGAGTTTGAGGCCAGCCTGGTGTACAGAGTGAGTCCAGGACAGCCAGGGCTACACAGAAAAACACTGTCTTGAACCCCAAACTCTGCATCTCCTTGTCTGATGTATTTTTCAGATCTTCAACTCCTTCCAGCTTTGTCAACTGCAACATACTTCTCTCTTTTGGGCTAGATAAACTCCTGTTAGCAGGTTTCCTCAGCGAGTATCCCATGACTCTGGTATCTCTAACATCTTGGGGTCTCCAAGGCAATTGAGGCTTCATCTTCATAGCTCCAAGCAATGGTCTCTCTAGGCCTCCATGCAGGGACACACCTGGCATATGCCTGGCCTCAGCAGCTTTCCTTTGTAGCAAAGGGAGATTACATAGCCCCAATATTATGTTCTTGACTCTAAATCCAGCACCATGTGGTCAAAACTGCTAAGGTCTGCTGCTTGCTGGGATTGGATCATCATTCCCTTTCTCAAATACATTTGCATTAGCTTTATGTTTTTAATGACTTCCTTCACTGTCTAAGCTTAGCTGTCCTGGAACTCACTCTGTAGATTTGGCTGATCTCAAACTCGAATTCCCTGTGCTTCTGCCTTTGGAGTGCTGTGATTAAAGATGTGTACAATTATGCTGACCCTAAGATTTTTCAAAAATTCATTTTCACTTTTCTTTAATTCCTTTTCACAAGTTAGAAACTTAGCTGGGTGGATCTTGCTGTGAGGTCACCATTCCCTTTATACTAATTAGCATGAGGTTTTTTCCTTAATCTACTTATTCTTCTTGCTGCCCCCTTTTCTCCACAAAGTCTATGTTTTTTAATTTTTTTTCTTGCTTAATTTGTTCCCTTTCATTATAGATCTGCATAATCTATACTGGCCACTAAAAAACATAAGATAGAGTCAACACTAGGCTGTTTTGAAATCTCCTCTGCCAAAGCTGTTAATCTGTAACTCTTCAATTTAACCTCAGACAAATTGTTCACACAAGGGAAGAAAGTCATATTCTTTGCCAAAATATCACAAGAATAATATCTAGGCCATATACTATTTTCATCTGAAACCTATTGAGCCAGGCCCATACAGTTCAATTCACCCTCAGCACTACTGTCTTCCATGATTCTACTAGGATGGCCCATTGAAGCATTCAACTGCTTTTCTAATCTAGTGTCCCAAAGTCCACATTCCTCCAAACAAAAGATGGTCAGGTCTATCACTGCAATACTCCAGTCTCTGGTATCAACTTCTGTCTTATTCAAAGTTCCATTGCTGTAAATAGATACCATGACCATGGCAACTCTTATAAAGGAAAACATTTAATTGGGGCTGGCTTACAGTTCAGAAGTTCCTTTATCATCATGGCAGGAGGCATAGTGATAGAGAAGAAGCTGTGAGTTCTACATCTGGATCAGCATGAAGTAGGAAGAGAGAGACACTGGCTTGAGCATCTGAACCCTCAAGGTCCTCCCCCAATGGCATGTTTCCCCCAATAAGGCCATACCTACTCCAACAAAGCCACACCTCCTAATAGTGCCACTCCTTATGAGCACATAGGGGTCATTCTCATTCAACCCACCACAGAAACCATGAACAAGGCAACTTACAACCCTATATCGTTAGGGTCCATGAGGATCATGATGGGGAGCATGGCAGCAGGCAGGTTGGTATGGTCATGAAGTAATATCTGAGCACTTATATCAGATCCACAAGCACAAATCAGAAAAATATCTAACAGGGAATGCTGTAGGCTTTTGCAAACTCCAGAGCCTGCCCCAAAGAGGCATATCTCCTCTAACAAGGACATACCTCTAAGTCTTTCCCAAACAGTTCCACCCACTAGGAACAAAGCATTCACATACCTGAGACTGAGGGGATCATTCTAAAACACCACACTCCACTATGTCAGAACAATAGAATGTTGTAGCATCCCAATCTTTGTTTTCACTGATCATGAATATATAATAATTTGAAGATGCATAAAATACATCAGCTGACTCTGTAACTGGAGCCCAAATTTATATGTATATTACATTCACAGGAGGTTTTTTCTCAATATTAAATAAAAATTATGTGAATGGATGTACCATTTCATTTATAATAAAGAACAAATTCTTTGCAATTTATTTTAAGTCAAAAAAATCCAATTAGGAAGTAATCATTCCTTTACTGAATATATTAACTTTGTCATATTAAAATCATCTCCCTGGTGTTACATTTTTAAATTAATTTCTGTCATTTATTTCTCTGTTTACAAATTAATATTCATACAGTACATACTGGGCATTGTGGATACAATGATGCTCAGCAAATTTCACTCTCTTTGCTTCACAAATTTAATACAAAACATCATTTTCCCTTTGTGCTATATAAGGCTTGCAAATACTTGCCTGTGGACACTAGAATTCTCCAATACCTTGTAATTTCTTTTTCCATCTCAACGTAAACTCTAACTGAAAGCATCAAGTAAGATGATTTGTGATCTGATTTATGATTGAAAAGCTTGAGTCAAGATTTGAAATGCATTTCCCATCTCAATATTTATCTTGCCTATTGGTTAATGAGAATAAGCACTTTCCAAGGACAATTATTATTAGGAATATTATTGATGTATTCAATTAGATATAAAATTGGTGAGTTAAGACCAAAATTGTTAAGTAAGGACATCCATGTCCTTACAAAAAACCAAAAACCAAAAACAAAACAACAACAACAAAGAACACATTCTAATTTGGAAACTGAAACATCTCAGAACAAATGCCATTCACTGATGTTCTTCATTTGCATTTGTGAATAACAAGTATAAGAAAGAACGAATATTATGCATCACAGACTATTTCTGGTTAATGCCACAAATTGGGCATTTAGCTAATATCTTCCAAGACCTCTGTTATCTACTAACTTTATCTTGACTATAATGATGCTTTTGTACCCTAATAACCCTTGAACTGCAGAAATTCCAATGGAGATAGATATAAAGGTCTGAAGCTACCATAACAAATTTTTGCTTTGGTTATCTAAGAATGGGGGTCTATTGAAATTAATAGTCTCCTGGGTTCATTCCTTTTTATGTATCTACAATTATTAATATAGAAGAAATTGCCATTTCATGAGTATGAGACCAAACATTAGTAGCAGAATGAATTAAGTCAACGTGTTTAAAAGTGCAGACCAGGAATGCCTGTTCCCATGTATTCATACTCAAGCATTTCATAGTTGTGTGCTAAGGAAATAAGACATCATATCATTCAATGGCTCGAAAAAAAGAGACCTGAGAAGCTCTATGCTCTTAGTTTATGAAACAGAATAGTGGCATAGCAGCAGTCATGATGTTCTCTGGAAGAAGAGGTATATTTAGAGACCACCATCTACTGAAAAAATACCAAGTGAGAGACAGTCTACATGCTTCTACTGTATTAAACCTGTATCCTAGACCCATATATTTACAAGTTAGATTCAAGAGCCTCTCGGCTTCTTGATGTTCTTCACAGCACATTTCTTGGACAATGGAAATCATGCTCTGGAGTGGCTAAGAGCACTGGAAAACACAGAATCATTTCATTTGTCCTATCTGCCAAGAGACCTCAGAAGTTAATTTTACCTTTAATATTCTTAGGATTTTTTTTTTCAGTTATAAGGTGAAAATACTAATATCAAATTGCAAAAGTTGGCACAATTTATTGAGCTTTTATATACAAAGAAATTATCTCTATCTCCTATGTACAATACATATTCATACAGCAGTTAAATTACATACATTTTTATATTCTTTACTGATTTTATTTTCTTTAGAAGGTAATATTGTTAGGAAAGCAGAGAATGAGCCGCTTTATCTTAATATATTAAATTATAGCTTCCTTTCTTCCAGTACTATATTCTTCACTTCTAATAATCTTATCAAAGTGTTTCTCCTATTCCAAGTACATGTTTTGGTAGTTCAAAGGATCTAATGAAGTTGTTTCTTTGATTTCTGTTCATTTCCCTCTGGCATTTCTTTCTTGGATATATTCAAAGGAAAACTTTAAACACACACTTCCTCTGTAAAGCTTTTTTCCTCCCTCGGATTTACTAGCTTCCTCCCTGGTGTTCTTGAAAACAACATGGAGGGCCTTTTATGATATTTGGTCATTTGTATGTGAATCTCTCTTCTTTAATAGCTTGAGAGCTCCTTGAGAGAGGAGACCATGCCTTACTTGTTCTTATTAGACATAACAAGGAGATCGGAAGCTTTAAAACACAGGCTTTGGGAAAACCAATACTGAGAATCCTTCTGGCCAATGATGTCAGTTGTATTAGGAGAGACACTGTGGAAAGAAAAAAATGGACAGACATGCTGTTTGATTTTCTGGGTTATACAGCAGTAAAACATAACAGCGTGTGAAAGCCCCTCAGAGTATCATTCTTTCCAGCAACAATTTCTGAGAGCTGTTTGAGGACACATGTGATTCAGATTTTTTTTTTCAAAGTCTATCCTATCCATGTCAAATTATGAAATGTCAGTAAATAGTATTTTTATTTCCTGTCTTTTTTGGCCTCACATAAGAGAAAGATACTTCTAGTCATTAAATATAATTCACTAATCAAGACTCTAATGATAATGTTGTATTTTGATCCCACTTCTATTTCTTGATACAAAAACAAGATCACTCAAAATGTAACTTATATTTCCAAAACATAAGGAAAAGAACAAATTGTAACTATTATAATACAGCCACAATCACAGTGTGGTTAATGTCATTGTGACAGACACTAGAACGTTAATTCATAATTGATGATATGAAAAGATACAAACTTTATGTTTTGAAAAATTTAGTTTTTACTTGTAATGTTTTCAGTTATGCATGCACTTTACTTATTTTTTAAAATTTATTTGTTACTTCAGGTTACATCTCCATCTCAGTGTCCTCTTTCCACCCCTCCCAGTCCCACACTCTACCCCCTATCCCTTCCATCCCACTCCTCTGGAGTGGAGTGTACCTACATAACTTTCCCCCACCCCAGTTCAGCAGTCATATAAGGGCCAAGAGCCTCCACATACACTGGGGCCTACAAAGCAGCACCACTAGAGGAAAGTGTCTCACTGACAGGAAAAAAGGTCTATGTTCCTGTTCCCTTTGGTGCATTGGTTGTAGTATAGTTATCTTTTATTATATGGCTAAAATCCAACTACAAGTGAATAGATGCCATGTGCATCCTTCTAGGTCTGGGTTAGCACTTTACTTATTTACGTGTGATATTTAGGGGGAAATATTGAGGAAAAAATCCTTTTGAGACAGTCAAACAACCAACTCAAGAAGCCCATCCCTTCAGATACTGAAAACAACAACATATATTTTAAAAATGCAGCTTCATATTAATACTGCCATCCTTCAAGAACAGAGTAATGTCTGAACAGGAAGCAGGGAAGTGACTAATTCTCTATTTCCTCTAAAAAAATGTTCACACCACAATTTAAATGAACCTACAAAACATACTACAAATAAAGTTGCCTCTTAATTTTAAAGGAAAACAAGCCCTGACTCCAAGTCCAGAGCAGGGGTGGAACAAAATGAAGCACACATCATATGGTGAGATAGTAGAATGTTAAAGCCAGGTGCCAAAAACATATGGATTGGACATTGGGAATGTATGCTAAGCCATATAACTCCCATAATTGTGGCCTATTTATTTCTGTTGTTTTGTATTGTATTTATTGTTATAAGAGAAAGAACCATTTGTTGGACTGAAAGGGGGAGCTGTTGGGGGGAAAAATATATACCTTAAACTAACAAAAAAAAAAAGGGTAGAGGATGGGGGGTTGAGGGGGAAGAGGGTGGAAGGGTGGGACAGGAGGGGGGAGTAGGGAGGGGATATGATCGAGATGTAACTTGAAGAAAT
Organism: Lophiomys imhausi; assembly: GCA_907164525.1. Taxonomy (NCBI): domain Eukaryota; kingdom Metazoa; phylum Chordata; class Mammalia; order Rodentia; family Muridae; genus Lophiomys; species Lophiomys imhausi. The sequence continues at coordinate 15,891,562 of CAJQZJ010032473.1, forward strand.
AAAAAAATAAATTATAAAAAAAGATAAATTGCTTAAAGTAGATGATGATTTCTGATAAAATTTAATGAGAATAAAATTCAGATTAAATTGCTGTAAATTTCACTGTAGTTAGAAGCATTTTATCATTCTTCATCGTCAAAGGACATCATTACATTTTTCTTCTGACCCTTAAGGGTACTTGTTAGAATATAAAACATACAAGATAATTATTTTTTTTCTAAATATTATTACTTATGGAAATATCTAGAAAGGAAACTCATTTTCATATTAGATAATTCTTGTATTCTCTTACCTTCAATTCTTGAATTTCTGATTCTTTTTAAATTATTATGATGACTGTAAGTTTTCTAAAAACAAATATTGGCTTTAGAAAGTTTAAATAGACTAATAAGTCCAAAATTTCCCATGACATCTAAAAAGCAATATTGCAAAAATAACCCTGTATGACTACTGCTTCCTGACAAAACTCAAAAAGTATAACAGTATAGCAAAAGGGATATTGACAATTTACATTTTTATTTTAAGAACAAAAATAAAGGAAAAATATAATCTTCAAATGTGGTCAATTAGAAGCTACCTATATCCATAATTATTTTAAATGCCAATGGTCTAAATCCACCAACTATAGGACAGAATTTGGCAAAAAAGGATACCAGAAAGAAAGACCCAGATAATTGTCAAAAACAAGAAACCCACTTTACATACGAGTGCACATATCAATTTTTTAAAAAGGCAAAGATACTTATATGATGTGAACACTAATAAAAAAAACCCTCTTTTACCTTCAGATATAACAGATTCCAGAGCATGGAAAATTATTAATGTTAAGGAGCATTATGAAATGACAGAGTCAATACATCGAAAAGTATGTAACATACTCTAATGTCTGTGTACTTAAAAAGAAAGCACCAAAATACGTTTTAAGTAAAACCTATTTAAATGATAGTTAAAGCCATATTAGTGCCTCTTTATTTGAAATGAAATGAAAGTAAAAACAAACAAAAAACCCAACTCAGTTGAACTCAAACATTGCAGCAATCAAGCGGCTACAACTAATATCTTCTGACTATTGCATCCAAATTACATATTTTTCTCAAGTTTACATAAAATGTTCACCAAGAAATAGCATACTATAGGTTCTAAAGCAACCAAAACACATTTTAGACTTCTAAAATTATTCAATTCACATTCTACAAAGTAAAATGGAATTTTACAATAAAACAACAGTAGAAAAATGCCCACAAATGCACACTTACAAATAACATATGGGTCATAGAGAAAAATAGCAGAAGTTTCAAATTATTGTAAAGTATATGAAAATAAAAAGATAATACATCAAAATGTGTGGGACGCAATGACCAATGCTTAGGCAGAAGTTACTAGCATTGAACATGTATTTTAAAAAAGACAAAATGGGCTAAAGTCAATAATCTAATCTCTCCCCCATGGAAACTAGGAAAAGAATAGTAAATCCAAGCCCATATACTCAGAAGAAAAGAAACAATAAAAAAAAATTAAAAAAAAATTAAAAAAAAGAATAGTGGCAGGTAATGGAAGTTTCAGTTTTCATTTCTTCCCTCAAAATAAAATCATTGTTTATGCCCAAAAAAAAAAAAATTACATCAGAAACAATTGAAATTGAAACTGGAAAATAGAGAAAATGAACTAAACCAAAAACCAGCTCTTTTTCAAAATTTATAAAATTGATAAGCCTCTAGCCAGACAAAGAACACAGTAAAAAATTAGTAGAACTAAAAATGGGGACACAACTTAAAAATATAAATAAATTATTAATAAAATAATTTTTTGTGTATTTATTTATTACTTCAAGTTACATATCCATCACAATTCCCTCCCTCCACCCCTCCTGGTCCCATCCTCCCACCCTCTCCTCTTTCTCCCACCTATCCTACTCCTCTGCAGTGGGTTGTCCCTACATATCAGTCTCCCTAAGTTCAACAGCCATATGAGGGCTAAGAACTTCCAATTGCACTGGGGGCTTACATGGCAATTCCCTTAGGGCAAAGTGTGCCACTAACAGGTAATAAAGTCTATGTTCCTGTTCCTCTCAGTCTGTTGGTTGTAAGATAGTTATCCTGTACTACATGGCTAGAATCAAGTTATAAGTGAATAGATGCCATGTGCATCTTTCTGGGTTTGGGTTAGCTCAATCAGGATGAGTTTTTCTAGATCTATCCATTTTGCAGCAAATTGCATGATTTCCTTGTTTCTGATGGCTGAGTAGTATTCCATTGTGTAAATGTACAAGTTTTTTTTTTTTTAATCCATTCCTCAGTTGAGGGACATCTGGTTGTTTCCAGTTTCTAGCTGTACAAATAAAGCTGCTATGAACATAGTTGAGGAGATGTCCTTGTGGTTTGGTGAGGAAGCATGTGGATGTATATGCAGAAGTGGTATGGCTGGGTCTTGAGGTAGAACTATTCCAAAATTTCTAAGATATATCCAGATTGATTTCCATAGTGGTTGAACAAGTTTGCACTCCCACCAGCAATGGAGGCATGTTCCACTTTCTCCACAACCTCGACAGCATGTGCTGTCATTTGAGATTTTGATCTTAGCCATTCTGCCAGCTGTGAGATAGAATCTCAGAGTCATCTTGAGTTGTATTTCTCTGGTGATTAAGAATGTTGAGCATTTCTTTTTAAATTTTTATTATTTATTTATTTATTTATTATGTTTATTTATTACTTCAGGTTACATCTCCATCACAGTACCCTCTTTCCACCCCTCACAGTCCTGCCCTCCCATCCTCTACCCTCTATCGCTTCCATCCCACTTCTTCAGAGTGGAGTGTCCCTACATATCAGTCTCGTGCCCCAGTTTAGCCAGTCATATTAGGGCCAACAGCCTCCTCATACACTGGGGTCCTACAAGGCAGGACCAATAAGGCAAAGTGTCTCATTGACAGGTAACAAACTCTATGTTCCTATTCCCTTTGGTGCATTGGCTGTAGTATAGTTGTCCTGCACTATATTCAAGTGTCTCTCAGCCATTAGAGATTCCTCCTTTGTGAATTCTTGGTTTAGCTCTGTTCCCCATTTTTTGATTGGATTATTTGGTTTCTTGGTGTTTAATTAGTTGAGTTCTTTGTTAATTATGCATATTAGCCCTCTGTCAGATGTGGGGTTGATGAAGATCTTTTTCCAATCTGTAGGTTGCCGTTTTGTTCGAATGACAGTATCTTTTGCCTTACAGAAGCTTTTTAGTTTCATGAGGTTCCATTTATTGATTGTTGGTCTTAGATCCTGAGCTATTGGTGTTCTATTCAGGTAGTTGTCACCTGTGTCAATGAGTTTGAGGCTTTTCCTCACTTTCTCTTTTATTAGATTTAGTGTGTCAGGTTTTATGTTCAAGTCTTTGATCCACTTGGACTTAAGTTTTGTGCAAGGTGATAAGTATGGGTCTAATTTCGTTCTTTTACATTTTGACATCCAGTTGGACCAGCACTCATATATATGCTCACAGTTTTATATATTGTCAGCTAAACATAGCTAGATTGACCTAAACATCTTGTCAAACTCATACAAGAAAAAATACATGGCATAAATAGATCTGCAACTAGTAAATAAATGAAATCAATGAACAACAACCTTACAAAACATAAACCATTATATCCACATGTCTTTATCAGTGAATTCTCATTAAAAATCTCAAGAAAATATCCTTGTTTCTGATAGCAGACTAGTATTTCATTGTGTAGATGTGCTACAGTTTCTTTATCCATTCCTCGATTGAGGGACATCTGGGTTGTTTCCAGTTTCTGGCTATTACGAATAAAGCTGCTATGAATATAGTTGAGGAAATGTCCTTGTGATTTGGTGATGCATGTTTGGGGTATATGTCCAGTAGTGGTATAGCTGGGTCCTGAGTTGGAGCTATTCCCAATTTTCTTTGAAGGGACTGGACTGCAAGTATATCATGAAATGTGCAAATAAATGAATGGAACCACAAAAGATCTTACTGAGTGAGTTAGCACTGACCCAAAAAGACACACAGGGTATTTATTCACTATAAGTGGATATTAGTCAATGTGTACAAGATCATCATGCTGCAATCCACAGACCTAGAGAAACTAAGTACCAAGGAGGATTCAAGGGATAATGCTTGAATAAGTAGGGGAGATAAAATAGACATTGGAAATGTATGGAGAGAGGGGTCTAGACAAGAACTCAATATTACTGCCATCTGAGAAACCTTATCCAGCAGATAATTAGGAAAAAATCAGGACGTCTTTAGGAAAAGTTAGGGGGATGTTTAAGGGGCCAGGGGGGTCAAGGACTCCACAAAAAGATCCACATAACCAATTAACTCAGACACAAGGGGGTACAAAGAGATGGATCCACCATGTGAAGAGCTGCAAGGAGGACTGGCCCTAGGCCCATTACACATATGATGTTGACTGGCTGCTTGGTCTGCAAGTGGATCTGCTAACAATAGGAACGGGATTTATCCTGGACTTACACGATGTTGCCTCCCTCAGAAGCTCATGTTCCTAACAGAGTGGCCATAGCTTGCCATGATGAAAGAGGAGACACTTAGTCCTGATGCAGCTTGATATACCAGAGTGGGTTAGTACTAGGGGTGGGATATGGGGGAAGTGGATGGGAGGGTGGGAATGGGAAAAGGGGAAGGAGGGGGATAAGGATTAGAATGTAAAATAAAAAGATTTAAAAAAATATTAAAAAGAAGAATAGCTCAGAACCTGTGCAACATAGTCCCAACAGCTTGTTAATTAAAAAAAAAAAAATCCAAAGGATAAATTATATCAATTTACTACCCTCTCTTCTAGAAGAAAGAATTGGAAAGAAACATTCCCAGACCCTCCATCAGGTTAGGCCTAGACCAAATTCAGTTTTAAAAAATTCTTTATAAGAAAACTATAGACATATAAGCATCTATGTAGAAATCTTTAGAAATCAGCAAACTGAACCCCAAATATATTAAAACAATTACACATCATAACTAATTACCATTTGGTTATACCATCTCAAGTAAGAAAGTTTGCTTTAATGTTTGTCAGTAAGTTTTTCTAACTTATTGCATTTAATGGCAAAACCAAAATCCTCACCCTTTAGTTCTTATCCAACAAGTCAAAAATATACTTCTACATCACCAGTACATGATGTTTATAGTGATTTTATCCATATTTTCCCAATGGGAAAGTGTGTGATATGCCCAACAGTAGATAAGTTATAAATCAACTGTACTAGCTCCAAACAAAGGAATATCATATAGTCATAAGCAAAAAATAAAAATTTAAAATCTAAGTGCATTAAGGGAAAGTATTAAGGGAATAAAATTCCACCTAAAAGGCCACATACTGCATGATCCCATTACATAGTATTTTAGGAGGGGTAAAATAATAGAGGAAAAAAAAAGAATGGTTGCTACAGGTTAGTTGGAGGGATGTATGAATACCAGGAAACTAGATGGGCTTTAGGACTTGAAAATTGTTCTGTGTGATAATAAAGTAGTAGATATTCAGAAAACCAACAGTGAATTCTAGCATATGTGGTGGACTTTGGATCTATATAGGTTCACTGAATGTTGTGAGTGAGTCCATTGTGGAGGAGCCTGTTCATATATGGGGATAGTGTCTACACAAAACCTCTCTGTAGATTCTCTTATTTGCTTATGAGCCTCAATGTTCTCTAAGGGATAAAAAGTAAAGTTTAGGGGGATCCAAGATGGTGGCGGCCAGCGCGGACATATTTTGATTTCGGGGTCAACAGTCACAAGGAGGCAAGTGTTGCAGGACGCTGTACAAAGGGCACGACCCCTTCTAAATCTCACCCAGCTACACAGGGACCATGGAAGATGCCTGGGCAGGATGCCCCTTCCAACTCTCGGACACGCTAGGAAGCCTCTGGACCCGGGAATCGGGATAACCCATCCCCCCAAAAGGAGAAATACCCAGTAAGTTCCAACCTACTAACCTGCCGGCAGATTCAGAAACCACGCAGAGATAATCCCCACCCTGCTGGGCACTCCGAGGTATCACACAGACGATCCAATTATCTGGGAAAGGTTGCCACCCTTGGAAGTGAAGTAGCTCCACTGCAAAGCGCCTTCAGATCCCAGTCTGTGACATCACAGGCAAGCTTCCAAGCCTTGGGAACAGCAAAGCTATTGGAGCTGAACTGCAGATTTACCCACTACAGGAACCAACTCCGGGCAAACTGTGAGATATTTGAAACTGTCCTCTATCGAACTTTAGTACTAGTAAGGGCCCTTCTGGCAGAGAATCAGACCTGACTTGTGCACAGCTCCGCCACCTGAATTAATTAGGTCCCCACCTGGGAGGCGGGACTGAATGACTCTCCTTATAGGGGTGGAGTAAGGCAACTCCTACAACACACTGCCCCCTTTGGACCCAAGTCCAGAAGACAGCAAAAAAAAAAAAAAAAAAAAAAAAAATTCCTCATGGCCAGAGGCCAGAGACAAAAAAAAAAAAAAACAGAGCGAAATGTCTCCAACAAAAGAAAGCAATGCTATTCCGTCCAGCCCGAACCACCTTACCACAACAGCAACATATGAAAACGATGACAATTCTACATTATGGAAAGTGATAAAGTCCCTTCAAGAAGAACTTAAAACTATGAAGGAATTCAAAGAAGCCACAATTCTACAAGTCAAAACAACGAATAACATCATTAAAGAACTCCAAGCCAAGGTGACCCAGCTTGAACAGGAAAAGGATAAAGCAATGAAAGATCTCCAGACAAAAACAAGCAAACTGGAGAAGGAAATGTAAAAAACAACAATACCAATCAAGACATGAAAAGAGAAATGGAAACAATAAAGAAAACACAGTACTGGAGGGGGGAGTAGGGAGGGGATTGTGATTGAGATGTAACTTGAAGAAATAAAAAATAAATTATTAAAAAAAAAGAGGAAATGGAGAATCAAGAGAAGAGAACAGAAACTACGGATGTGAGTATGAAAAATAGGATGCAAGAGATGGAAGACAGGATCTCAGGCATGGAAGATTGGATGAAAGAAATCAGTACAACATCCAAAGAAAATGAGAAGGCTAAAAAATCTCTCACCCACAACATCCAAGAAATCAAGGACTCAAGGAAAAGAAGGAATCTAAGAATTATAGGCATAGAGGAAAGAGAAGACTCCCGACTCCATGGTCCAGGAAATATCTTCAACAAAATCATAGAAGAAAACTTCCCAAACCTAAAGAAAGAGATGCCAGTAAAAATCCAAGAGGCTTACAGAACACCAAACAGATTAGATCAGAAAAGAAACTCCTCTCGCCACATAATAATAGAAACTCCAAATGTAGAGAACAAAGAAAGGATATTAAAAGCTGTAAGAGAAAAAGGCAAAGTCACATACAATGGCAGACCCATCAGAATCACACCTGACTTCCCCTCAGAAACTTTAAAAGCTAGAAGGGCCTGGACGGATGTCCTACAAGCCCTGAGAAAACAGAGGTGCCCAGCCAGACTACTATACCTAGCAAAACTCTCTATCAACATAGAAGGAGAAAACAAGATATTCCATGATAAAATCAAATTCAAACAATATCTCCTCACAAACTCAGCCCTACAGAAGATCCTAGAAGGAAAATTCCAACACAGAGAAGATAACTACACCCAAGAAAACAGAGGAAATAGAAACCTCCACAGCAACTAAACAAAAGAGAAACAAAAGACAGCCAGCTATACCATAATAATGGGAAATAACAACCCCTGGTCACTAATATCCATCAATATCAATGGACTCAACTCGCCAATAAAAAGACACAGACTTACAGACTGGATCCATAAACCAGACCCATCTTTTTGCTATATACAAGAAACACATCTCACTATTGAAGATAAACACTACCTCAGAGTAAAGGGCTGGGAAAAGGTCTTCCAAGCAAATGGATCCAGGAAACAAGCTGGAGTAGCCACCTTAATATCAAACAAAATAGACTTCCAATTGAAGTTAATAAAAAAAGAC
>CAJQZJ010032473.1:15904059-15957508 GCA_907164525.1 Lophiomys imhausi
TGAGCATCGAAGAATCTCCAGTGGGAGATGATTGAATTAGTCGCAAGTCTATCTCTTGGTAGGAAAAGCCCCTTGCTCCAACTGTAGACAGAATGCTGTCCAAAAAGGACAAAACCTGGAAGCAGGTAAGTCGATAGCCTAATTCTGCCAAGACAGGGTAGGTAAGTCCTTCATAACCCCTGCTCTACAGTCAATGTCTGTCAGAGAAGCGGGGCCAAACTACTGAAGAGCAATGCTCAAATGTATGGAGAGAAAATGGGAACTCTCCAGACAGCCACTGGTATGTCATTTCTTAGTTTGGGAAGGTGCAGACCCTGTACTTCCTATAATATCAGATATATTTATCCCTCTCACGTCTCTGAGGTGATTGAAGAACAGATAGATAGAGTCTCATAATTAAATTTTGAGTTGTTTAGGAGTCAAGAGAGTGTTATACATCTAAGAAGATACTTTTAAAATTGAGTTGCAATTAGTATGAATGTTGAGTCAGATATAGATCTTTAAACGCATGGAGATGGTTAGATAGTAGAATGTTAATGTCAGGTACCAAATACATGTGGACTGGACATTGGGAATGTACGTTAAGACAAATAACCCTCATAACTGTTGCCTAATTACCTCTGTTGTACTATGTTGTATTTATTATTATAAAAGAAAGATCCATTTTTTGGACTGAAAGGGGAAACTGTAGGGGGAAATAAGATATACCTTAAACTTAAAAGAAAAAAAAGTGAAGAGGATGGGCGGTTGAGGGTGAGAGGGTGGGACTGGAGTGGGAATAGGGAGGGGACTGCGATTGAGATGTAACTTGATAAATAAAAAATAAAGGAAAAAAAAAGCAGTGGATGCAACATGAGCCACTGGTCAATGTCATTTTTACAGCACGTGAGTACTAGAAACAACTGCTCTGCTTTTTCACACTGCCATAGGGAAGGTACTTGCTCTTTCATGTTCTTATAAACTTTCATTCCATAGAAAATTCTTGAGATTTTTTTGAAGTAGAGCTATTCCAAATTTTCTAAGATACCGCCATACTGACCTCGATAGTGGTTGTACAAGCCTGCACCCCCACCAGCAATGGAGGAGTGCTCCCTTTCTCTAAAACCTCGCCAGCTTGTGCTGTCATTTGAGCTTTTGATCTGAGCCATTCTGACAGGTGTGAGGTGGAATCCCAGAGTCATCTTGTGTTGCATTTCTCTGATGATTAAGGATGCTGAGCATTTCTTCAAGGGTCTCTTAGCCATTGGGGATTCCTCCTTTGTGAACTCTCTGTTTAGCTCTGTTCCCTATTTCTTATTGGATTGTTTGGTTTCTTGCCATTTAATTTCTTGAGTTCTTTGTCAATGATGGATAGTAGCCATCTGTCAGATATGGAGTTGGTGAAGATCTTTTTCCAATCTGTAGGCTGCCGTTTTGTTCGAATAATGGTGTTTTTTGCCTTATTTTATTTTAATTTTTACTTGAAATAGATTCTTTTCTCATGTAATATATTCCAGCCATAGTTTCCTCTCCTTCCATTTCTCCCAGATTTACTCAGCTACCCCCTCCCCCACTGCAGATTAACTTTATGTATATGTGTATTTTACCTGCATGTGTATATGTGCAACACACATGCAGGGCCCATAGCAAACAGGAGGGGCAATAGATAACCTTGGACCTGGAGTTACACTTGATTGTTAGCTTCCATTCAGATGCTGGTTACTGAACCAAAGTTGGTTCCCTGCAAGAGTAGCAAGTGTTCTTCAGCCTTGAGTGCCAGGAACTTGTCTTAAAGTTAAATCTTCATAAACATACATATATTTATGAAACATACACACACATAAATGTTTATGAAAGATGTTTACATATATAACATATAAACATATTCTATAGCATGTATATATTCTGTAGAATATATTCTATTGGACACACAAACACATAGGACCATATATTACAGTTCAATAAACAAGATTTGGAAGACTGTGCAGTAGATTAAGAATCCTTCAGAATAAATGAATGTTCGACCAACAGACCCTACATAAAACAGAAATAGCTTATTTTAAATTTGTGAACAGTGAAAAAATGTAAACAGTGACATTTCTTAGCCATGGTTTCATTTTTTTCCTAAAATGTTTTTTTGAGATTATACAAACTATAGGGGGAAGAGAGATCGCTCAGTAGTTAAGAGTATATATTGCATTTACAAAGGGGTTTAGTTTGGTGCCCAGCAGCCCTGTTGGGTGGATCACACACCAGTAAACCCAACTCAGAGAATCTGAGGTTCTCTTCCATCCATTTGATCTTTTTTTTTTTTAACATTGGATAATATTTAAGAAATTACATTTTTTAAATATTTATTTATTACTTCAGGTTACATCTCCATTGCAGTACCCTCTTTCCACCCCTTCCAGTTCCACCCTCCCACTCTCTACTCCCTATCCCTTTCATCCCACTCCTCTGGAGTGGAGTGTCCCTACATAACAGACCCCCGCCCCAGTTCAGCAGTCATTTGAGGGCCAAGAGCCTCCTCATACACTGGGGGCATACAAGGCAGCACCACTAGAGGAAAGTGTCTCATTGACAGGAAACAAAGTCTATGTTCCTATTCCCTTTGGTGCATTGGTTGTGGTATACTTATCCTGTACTATATGGCTAAAATCCGATTATAAGGGAATAGATGCCATGTGCATCCTTCTGAGTCTGGGTTAGCTCACTCAGGATAAGCTTCTCTAGTTCCATCCATTTGACTGCAAATTGCATGATTCCGTTGTTTCTGATGGCTGAGTAGTATTCCATTATGTAGATGTACCACAGGTTTTTAATCCATTCCTTGGTTGAGGGACATCTTGGTTGTTTCCAGTTTCTAGCTATTACAAATAAGGCTGTGCTGCTATAAACATAGATGAGGAAACTTCCTTGTGATTTGGTGAGGAATCATTTGGATGTATACCTAGAAGTGGCATGGCTGGGTCTTGAGGGAGAGATACTCCAAGTTTTCTAAGATATAGCCAGACTGATTTCCATCGTGGTTGTACAAGCTTGCACTACCACCAGCAATGGAGGAATGTTCCCCTTTCTCCACAAGCTCACCAGAATGTGCTGTCATTTGAGTTTTTGATCTTAGCCATTCTGATAGGTGTGAGATGGAGTCTCAAAGTTGTCTTGAGTTACATTTCTCTGATGATTAAGGATGTTGAGCATTTCTTCAACTGTCTCTCAGCCATTAGGGATCCCTCCTTTGTGAGTTCTCTGTTTAGCTCTGTTCTACATTTTTTGGTTGGATTATTTGTTTTCTTGGCATTCAATTTCTTGAGTTTTTTGTACATTTTGGATATTAGCCCACTGTCAGATGTGGTGTTGGTGAAGATCTTTTCTCAATCTTTAGGTTGTCGTTTTGTTCAAATGACAGTGTCTTTTGCCTTCCAGAAGCTTTTCAATTTCATGAGGTCCCATTTATTGATTGTTGGTCTTAGACCCTGATCTTTGGTGTTTTGTTCAGGAAGTTGTCATCTGTGCCAATGAGTTCCAGGGTTTTCCCCACTTTCTCTTCTAATAGATTTAATGTGTCTAGCCTTATGTTAAGGTCTTTGATCCACTTGGGCCTAAGTTTTGGGCAAGGTGATAAGTATGGGTCTAATTTCATTCTTTTACATGTCAACATCTGGATGGACCAGCACCATTTGTTGAACATGCTGTCCTTTTTCCATTGTACGGTTTTGGCTTCTTTGTCAAAAATTAAGTGACCGTAGGTGTGTGGGTTCATTTCTGGGTCTTCAGTTCGATTCCTTTGATCGACTTGTCAGTTTCTCTATCAGTTCCATGCTGTTTTTATTACTATTGCTCTGTAGTACAGCTTGAAATCTGGGATAATGATACCTCCAGATGTTTTTTTATTGTACAGGATTGATTTAGGTATTCTACTTTTTTTTTTTTGTTATTACATATGAAGTTGAGAATTGCCTTTTCCAGTTCTATAAAGAATTGTGGTGGTATTTTGATAGGAATTGCATTGAATGTGTATATTGCTTTTGGCAGGTTGGCCATTTTTATTATGTTTATCCTACCTGTCCATGAGCATGGGAGATGTTTCCATCTTCTGATGTCCTCTTCAATTTCTTTCTTCAAGGACTTGAAGTTCTTGTAATACAGGCCTTTCACTTGCTTGGTTAGACTTACCCCTCATCACTCCATTTAGGTTACAGTTTGGTGGATTGACCTCCCAGATGACTTTCTCCTTTCCTCTAAAAAATTATCCTGCACAGAATATTTTTTTACATAAAGGAAATAAGCAAGGATTATGGTCCATATTTACTTTACATCAGCACTCAGATTTATTTTTATCTGGTTTATATGTAAGGCTAATTTGATTAAAATGTTCAAATTACGGGACTTGAAAAATGGCTCAGTGTAAGAGAAGAAACTGCTCTTCCAGGGGACCCAAGTTTGCTTTCCAGCACCCATTCCTCACCGCTGTGTGCAAGTCCCAAGGATCTGACACCTTTGGCTTCCATGAACACCAGCACTCAGGGCATATATGAACATACACATGGTTAGAAACACTTTTAAAACATTCAAACTGTGACAGTAGTTTGATCCAATATTTATTACTCTCATTAGTTTTAGAATGTATGGACCACAGCCTTAATGGGACAAGTGGAGTAAGAAAAGGGAGAATGAGAATGAGTTATCCAATGACACTGAAATTTACTGTGAAATCTTCAGATGATGCACCATGAGTAAATGCTCAATTTTTGCATCGACTGAATGCAGCCATCAAAACATTCCATTCATTATACATGCAAAACTGCAATAAATAGACTTCTTCATTATTATGAAGTTTTAATTACTAAAACAAGAAGAGCATAAAACTTTTTACCATTTTATAAAGCATGCCAATACTTATTAAAGTGTATGATTTTCATACAAATTGGTGTTATTGATATAAAAGTATATAAAAGCTAGCTACGAACAAAAAAATCAATGTAAAATTGCACTATGATTTTTTTTTACCTCCTATATAAAAAGGAACAGTAACTTAGAAATATGGCTGATTTTTGTTTTCTACCCTAGATATTAGACTTGTGTTACCTTTTTTCTGTGGTTTAGACTTGTATTGTGGTTACTTAAAGATGTCATGATTTAAATAATCTGGAACTGCAACAAATAACACCTTGCTAAGGGAAATCACCAAGTCAGCATTAACAGCCTGGTGGTCTGAAACTCCTCTAGAAGCATTTTGAGACACCACAGAGTGGAAGTATGGCCAACACAGAGGGAGAAAAGAACAGGCAAGGTCTTTCTTCCTTTTCCTTTAATAACACACATTGTGTTGCTGTATGCTCCAAACTTAAGACTACTGGACAAATTTACTAGAAGAAAGACAAAGGCATAGATATGAAATAGATAGGAAGCTCAGGCTTCAGAGTATTTCCTAACACCATGATTCTAGAAAAGACACCCTGTATATCTGTCTACAACCTTGCTCTACATAGTGGGATAACTCTGTTTCTTTTGAAGATTGTAAATCCTTCTTGGTGGAAAGTACACCATGTGAAACTTGCAATTGTATCAAGTGTCTTGTCTTGTGGAAGCCCTGTTCACCCAGTGTAGAGTTTTCTGACTTAGGAGCATTTCAGCAAGACCTTCATATTGACTGCTGTGCCAGATGTTCTTGATGCCATCTACTGCATGCTTCTGGTAACTATAGGGACATATTCTAGCTTTACAAGAGTTTATGAAACTTGGAGCTGACCTTGTATTTATTCATTTACAATCTATATGTGGAAAAGAATCACACCATAATAGATTCTGAAGAGGAGAAGTCTTTGAAAGTATTGTAGAAATGGTTGACAATTATGATTTGCTTAGTGATTTATTTTACATTAAAGTGTATTTTTAATTAGGTACATTTACTATGCATTTAAAACATGTGTGTGTAAGCAATCCATCTACTAGGTGATTTAACATTACCTTCATCTCATCTACAGTGAAGATATTGTCTTTCAGCTTGTTTAAACAAGCCATTAACCTCTTGAATTTGGCAGCAGCAAAAATAATTCAGTGGAACTGGTAATGAACTTTACTGAGGGATAATCACATAGCTTAATTAATTGAAGGGCTTCTCTCACTTAAAAAAAAAAAACAAATGGTGCCGATATAAATGGCATTAAAAGGCAGATGAACTCATCACTCAGAAGAGAATTTCCCAAGCTACACATTGACAGGGTAACTATCAGTGGAGAGAAAATGCTGCTTTTAACTGGATTATTCTGAAGAACACGGAAACTCATGTTCAAGTATGCAGCACTGACTTTTCAGTCAACTAGTACCATTTGGAGGCATGGTCTTTTACCCTTCCATATCCATATCCCTTTGATTATGTCCCTACTCTAATTATTAAATAACATCCAGTGCTGAAAGATCTGATGTGTACTAGGTGAGCTGCCCATTATGATTGGGCTCTTGTGTCTATTCTGGTCTTCATCTGTCCCCTTGTTCTCACTCTCAGGGTCATTACTTCCTTTGGGAGGGTGGGCATCAAGCAACTTCCTTGTTCAGCAGATGCTCTTCTAGTGTTGGCATTGCCTCTTCTTCATAATTCCTTAGATGGCATGCAAAGATCTTGGTAATCTCAATTAGATGTCACCTTTCTGTGACACACGTGATTAAATGTGTCCTGTTGAGATAAATTCAGTTTGATTTTTAACAATCAGATTTGTTATCTAAAATGTCTGGGTATTAGAAGGTTGAGAAATGGCTCAGTGGGTAAAAGCTTTGGCACCAAGTTGAACAACCTGACTTGGACCCTCAAGAGCCACATGGTGAAAGGAGAGAACCAAATCCTTCAAGTTGTTGTCCTTTGACTCCCTCATACCAGCCAGTGTGTGTGTGTGTGTGTGTGTGTGTGTGTGCGCGCGCGCGCGCGCGCACACACACACACACACACAATAAATAAAATGTAATTTAAAAATAAAATTAAATATCGTGTATCCAATAACTGAAGAGGATTGGTCCCATCTGTATCTCTTAAATGATCAATTAGCATAATCACAAGCACATTCCCTGGCACTTCTCCATGATCTAAATCATTTCCTTTCCTTCATATTCACTAGAGACTTATCTGCCAGATAACTGGAATATTCGAGAATTCTGTTCCCTAGAGTGTCTTAAAACCTTAGCTTTCTAAAAAGTTTTGTTCAATATTGGAAACGAAGTAGACTGTGTAATAATACAAAAGATGTTAATTGTGTATAAAACAAATCAAAGGAAAATATAAGCATTCAGGTCATGAGAGATAGCAAGGGCTAATGCAATCACAAGCAGCAGGCACACTGTAAAAATACTTAGATTAGGGGGATCCAAGATGGTGGTGGCCTGCATGGACACATTTTGAACTTGGGGAAAACAGCCATAAAGCCACAGAGTTATAAGACGCTGTGCAAAAATCTGAGTGACTCAACCCCCCTGGGTCTCATCCAGCTACCCAGAGACCATTAAAAGTCCCTGGGCAGGACTCTCTCCCCTCTCTCGGACACACAGAAAGAAGCCACTGAATCCGGGAATCAGGAACCCCAACCAGGAGAGACACCCAGTAAGATCCACTCTAATACCCAGCGGGCAGATTCGGTCCCCACACAGGGTTACTCACAAGCCTACTGGGTCCCCCAGATCCTATGCAGGCATTCTGGCTATTTGGCAAAAGGTTGCAGACCCGTGGGAGTGCCATACACTCTCAGCAGCGCAAGGCAGAGTGCGCAGTGGCTGACAGTTCCACAAGCATTAGCCCAGTGGTGAGCAAGTCTACAGCTGCATTTTGGAAAGCCCAGGCATATCTGTGTGCCCACAGAAGGGTGCTGGACATACATACACACCCATCTATTGGATTTACAATCATTGGGAAAAAAAAAAAACGCTGCAGCTGGACTGAGCACCAGGATACTCTTCTGGCTACAGGTTATGCAGACTGCTGTGTACTGGAAATTGAATGACAGTGGCCCCATTTGCCAGTATCCAAAGCCAGCTCCACACACACATAGGCCAAGCTGTGAGAGTGACAGAAAAGGTGGCAGGGTTGGAAGGAGGATTTGCCCACCACAGGGTCCAAGCCCGGGGAAAACTGTTGGGTTTCTATTATTAGTATTATTATTATTAGACTCTTTTGCTAGTACTGGCCCTTCCAGCAGGAAATCACAGCTTAAGCATATATAGCTCCCCCACCTGGATCAGTAAGGTTTCAACCTGGGAGACACTGCTGAGTGACTCACTTTACAAGCTTGGAGTGGGATTCTTTCAAGACTCCAACAGGCCTTGGGACCTCCACAGTCCACAGAATCTGTGCCTGGACACAAAGTACCATACCACCAGAGCCACTGCAGGCTAAACACTCAGTGTGCAACATATAGAGGTCTGACTTGGGAGCAGTGAAACAATCCCGGGCTATTCCTCATTGCCTGGGAATAGGCTGCATCAGCTCACAGTGCTTCTGGCTATTAGACGCACATTGACCCTGAGAACCCCCTGTGAGCAGCTGGGGAGGACCACAAACACGGTCCCACACTTAAGTTGCAGGAGAGCTACAAATCCACCCAACAGCCTGAGGCCTGCCAACCTGCACTGTCATCTCTAGGAAGACAAGTTGGATCCCAAGAATCTACAGGAACACATCACCATCACAACCTCTCACCTGAGTCCCCAAATGGGACGAAAGAGGAAGGGGTGAGCTCTCGGAGACACACTGAGAACCTCCACACAAGGCCCCATCTAGCCAGTGGAAAGCAACAGATCACCAAGGAATACAACTGCTACACCAAAGTGCCCCCTTTGGCTCCAAGCCCAGAAGACAACAGGAACAAACAACTAAGAACAACCAAATGGCTAAAGGTCAGAGAAAAAACAGAAACAACAGAAGTCAGGGAGATATGACTCCAACAAAACAAAACTATGCTAGTATATCAAGCCCTGACCACCTCACCACAGCTGAAACACATGAAAATGATGACAATTCTACATTATGGAAAGTGATAAGAGTCCTGACTCCAAGGTCCAGGATATTTTCAACAAAATCATAGAAGAAAACTTCCCAAA
The DNA here is from genome assembly GCA_907164525.1 of Lophiomys imhausi. Taxonomy (NCBI): domain Eukaryota; kingdom Metazoa; phylum Chordata; class Mammalia; order Rodentia; family Muridae; genus Lophiomys; species Lophiomys imhausi. The sequence goes on from CAJQZJ010032473.1 coordinate 15,913,123, forward strand.
CCCAAAGAAAGAGATGCCAATAAAAATCCAAGAGGCTTACAGAACACAAAACAGATTAGATCAGAAAAGAAACTCCTCTCACCACATAATAACTGAAACTCCAAATGTACAGAACAAAGAAAGAATATTAAAAGGTGTAAAAGGTCAAGTAACATATAATGGCTGACCCATCAGAATTACTCCTGACTCCTCCTCAGAAACTTTAAAAGCTAGAAGGACCTGGACAGATGTCCTATTAGCCCTGAGAGAACATAGGTGCCCAGCCGGACTACTATACCCAGCAAAACTCTCTATCAACATAGATGGAGAAAACAAGATATTCCATGACAAAATCAAATTTAAACAATATATACCCACAATCCCAGCCCTACAGAAGATCCTAGAAGGAAAATTCCAACCCAGAGAAGATAACTACACCCAAGAAAACAGAGGAAATAGAAAACTCCACAGCAACTAAACCAAAACACAGGATGACCACCTATACCAAAATAATGGTAAATAACAACCTCTGGTCACCAACATCCATCAACATCAATGGACTTAACTGGCCAATAAAAAGACACAGACTTAAGATTGGATCCATAAACAAGACCCATCTTTTTGCTGCATACAAGAAACACATCTCACTAACAAAGATAGACACTATCTCAGAGTAAAGGGCTGGGAAAAGGTTTCCAAGCAAATGGACCCAGAAAGCAAGCTGGAGTAGCCATCCTAATATCAAACAAAATACACTTCCAACTGAAGTTAATAAAAAAAAAAACAAAAAAACAGAGAATGGCATTACATACTCGTTAAATCAAATGTTGTTCAAGAAGACATCTGAACATTGAACATCTATACCCCAAATACAAAGGGACCTACATTTATAAAGGAAACGCTTCTAAAACTTAAATTGCACATCGATCCCCACACATTAGTAGTGGAAGACTTCAACACCCCACTCACAACAATGGACAGATCTACAAGACAGAAGCCAAACAGAGAAATAATGAGTCTAACAGGGATCATGAACCAAATGGACCTAGCAGATATCTACAGAACGTTTCACCCAAACACAAAAGAATACACCTTCTTCTCAGCACCACACGGAACTTTCTCCAAAATCAACTATATAGTTGGACACAAAGATAGCCTCAACAGGTACAAGAAAATTGAAATAACCCTTTGTATCTTATCAGACCCCCATGGAACAAATCTGGACTTCAACAACAAAAGAATCAATGATCAATGGATGACTAATGGGTGAGGGAAGAAATAAAGAAGGAAATCAAAGACTTCTTAAAATCAAACGAAAATGAAGGCACAACATACCCAAACCCATGGGACACAATGAAAGCTGTGCTACATGGAAAGTTCATAGCACTAAGTGCCTTCAAAAAGAAAATTTTGACAGTTCATATTAGCGAATTAACAGCTAAACTGGGTGAGTTGGAAAAAAAAAAAAAAAAAAGAAGAAGCAAACACTCCCAAGAGGAGCAGAAGGCAGGAAATCATCAAACTTAGGGCTGAAATCAACAATTTAGAAACAGAAAGAACCATACAAAGAATCAATGAAACCAAGAGTTTTTTCTTCCAGAAAATCAACAAAATAGACAGATCCTGAGCCAAATTTACTAAAAGGCAGAGGGAAAAAACCCAAATCAGCAAAATCAGAAATGAAAAGGGAGAAATAACAACAGACATTGAGGAAATCCAGAGAATATTTGGGTCCTACTTTAAAAACCTATACTCCACTAAATTTGAAAACTTAAGCAAAATGGACAATTTTCTTGATAGATTTCTCCTACCGAAGCAAAATCAAGATCAGATTAACAGAATAAATAGCAGTATAGCCCCTAAAGAAATAGAAATAGTCATTAAAAATCTCCCAACCAAAAAAAGCCCAGGGCCAGATGGTTTTAGTACAGAATTCTACCATACCTTCAAAGAGGAGCTAACAGCAATACTCTTCAAATTCTTTCAACAAATAGAATCAGAAGGAACACTGCCAAAGTCATTCTATGAGGCCACATTCACCCTTTTTCCTAAACCACACAAAGACCCAACAAAGAAAGAGAAATTCAATCCAATCTCCCTCATGAACATAGATGCAAGAATACTTAACAAAATACTTCCAAATGGAATTCAAGAACACATCAAAAGTATCATACACCATGATCAAGTAGGCTTCATCCATCCCAGGAATGCAGGGATGGTTCAACATATGATAGTCTATCAACGTAATTCACCATATAAACAAGATTCCATCTCACACCTGTCAGAATGGCTAAGGTCAAAAGCTCAAATGGCAGCACATGCTGGCAAGGGTGTGGAGAAAGGGGAACCCTCCTCCATTGCTGGTTGGAGTGCAGGCTTGTGCAACCACTATGGAGGTCAGTAGGGTGATATCTTAGAAAACTTGGAATAGCTTTGCCTCAGGACCCAGCCATACCATTTCTGGATATACACCCAAATGACTCCTCACCGAATCATAAGGAAGTTTCTTCATCTATGTTCATAGCAGCCTTATTTGTAATAGCTAGAAACTGAAAACAACCCAGATGTCCCTCAACTGAATGGATTAAAAAACTGGTACATCTACAGAATGGAATATTACTCAGCTATCAGAAACAATGAAATTATATTTGCATCCAAATGGATGGAACTAGACAAGCTTATCCTGAGTGAGCTAACCCAGACTCAGAAGGATGCACATGGCACCTATTCACTTATAGTTGGATTTTAGATATATAGAACAAGATATCTATACTACAACCATCGCACCAAAGGGAACATGGACATAGACTTTTTGTTTGTTTGTTTGTTTGTTTTTTAGTTTTCTTTTCCTGGCAATGAGACACTTTTCACTGGTGGTCTTGTCTTGTAGGCTCCCAGTGTATGAGGAGGCTCTTGGCCTCATATGACTTCTGAACTGGGGCGAGGGACTATTATGTAGGGGCACTGCACTCCAAAGGAGTGGGATGGAAGTGTTAGGGGGTAGAGGGTGGGAGAGTGGGGCTGGGAAGGGAGAAAGAGGACAATATGATGGAGATGTTACCTGAAGCAACAAGTAAATAAATTTATTTTTAAAAATACTTAGATTAAAAAGAACCTTAAAAAAAATCAGTCATTGGATTGCTTCATCGAACCTCCATATGGGGTTCTTCATTTTTCTTATTGTATCCTGTTTGGTCCTGTCTGAAAGTTGTTTCCCAGATGTCTGCTCTTTTATGAAGAGGAAGCAGTGGGGGGGAGTGGATCTGGGGGGATAAAGGAGGTTGTGGGGAGCTGAAAGGAGTCAAAGAGTGAAAACCATGGTTGGGATGCATTATATGAAAGTAGAATCCATTTTCAATTTAAAAAAAAGTTTAAAAAGTAAAAAAAAACAGTCATTTCTAAAATAATCTCTATGAAAATGTTTAGACTTATCATTTTAAAATTACATTTATTTATCTATCTATTTATTTATTTATTTATTTATTTATTTATTTATTTATTTATTTATTGTGGGTGTGTGCATGTGAGCACGCGCATGTGTGAATGTGTGTGTGTGTTCGTGTGTGTGTGTGTGTGTGTGTGTGTGTGTGTAGCTCACAATAGCTAATAGAAGTCAACTTCTCTCCTTCTACCATGTGGAAACCCAGAGATTGATTCAGGTCATCAAATTGAGCATCAGCAGCTTACCAACTGAGATATGTTGCTAGCCTTTGAGTTCTTTTGTATACACTAAGAATACACATTAATGTATGTAAAACATAGAAATCCACAGTGTGCAACTGAAGTGTTAAGTACACTTCTTCCTATGAATTATTGTCATCACCCTAAGATTATTAGGAAAAGAGCTTTTCTAATAGAATATTCTGAAATCTACCTTGATTTTTCTCTAAGACCTCATTTTTAGGACTACTACAATAAGACTACTAAGAATAGGCTGCAGATAGAAAAGCTCATCCTGAGTTAGCTAACCCAGACCCAGAAGTTACACATGGAGTGTGCTCACTTATAAGTGGATTTTAGCTACACAGTACAGGATAACTACCCTACAACCCATAGACTCAAAGGAACATGAACTTAACACAACTATCCTACAAGAAACTCCACCCATCAGCATCAGTGGATCAAAACAGATGCTAAGACACACAGTCAAACATTAGGTGTAGCTCTGGGAGTCCTGTACAAGAGAGGCAGAAGGATGGAGAGACCAGGAAGGGACAAGATTACCACATGAAGAATAACAGAACCAACAATTTAGTCCCCTAGAGGATTTCAGAGACTGAAACACTAACAAAAAGGAAGAAGAAGAAGAAGAAGAAGAAGAAGAAGAAGAAGAAGAAGAAGAAACCATACTTAGACTAGACCTAGATGATCGGAAACTTGTCTCCATACAAATCCTTTGGCAAGTGTGGGGGGCAGTCTCTGTGATGGACTCTATTGCCTGTCAGTGGGACACCTTACCCTAGCTGGGTATGTCATGTCACTAATGAACTGAGTGGGATTGATATGTGGGTGCCCCCCTCACCCAAGGAGAAAAAAGGAGGGAGAGGGGGAAGTGGATGGAAGGGTGGGACCAGGAGGGGAGGAGGGAGGGGGCTGTGATTGAGATGTAACTTAAATGAATGAATGAATAAATAAATAAACAAACAAACAAATTAAAAATTGTTGAGGGAGAAATAGGCCACAGTTAAGAGTAGCTGTTTTTGTACAGGGCTCAAGATTGGCTGGAGCACAAATAGCTCAACACCTCCAGTAACTTCAGTTCCAGGGTATCTGGCACCCTCTTCTGGACCCCATTGGAACACACACATGCACACACACACACACACACACACACACACACACACACACACAGTCACACACAGTCACACACATACACACACGTGTGCACATGCACAGACATATGCACACCGTCACACAAGTAAAAATAAAATAAATGTTTAAAAGAAATAACTAAAAATTTTCTGTACTCTGTCCTAAATGTCCTTTCTTTCAAGTTCCTTGCCGAGTCCAATATTTTAGGCTCTTCTTGCCACTCTTCTTCATCCAAATAATCTGAAAAACTAGTATTTCATGTAGTTCAAAACTATATTATAAGACTTAGCCACATGGTCGGAGTAATGCTTTCTTTCACATTCAGAGAGCAAAGATAACCACAGTTATGCAAAAGGCCATTCAACTTACTTTTACTTATTGTCTTGTACATACTATTTATTCAGCTGTGTTCACTCTACATTATTTGACATTCTCTTTTTCATGAGAAAGTGATAGTGAAACTGATAAGGGTTCAATCCACCCGGACTCTGTAATGCATATCTTTCAAAGAACCTCACTCCCAAATATATGATGGTTACTTTGCAAATCAGTATCAGAGCACAACCCTGCATAAATTGCTGAGGATACCTTCTCCTACTCTATTTAAAATCATCATCAAGAGTAAAAGTATCCCTAATTGGTGGGGCTTAGTTTTCTTTCTGAGCACTAACTTAATTCTTTATTCTCCTCGTTGACATACTTAATATCTTCTCTAAATCCTTATGTACATTACCCCCAAACATTTTCATGATTTATTTCTAGGCTCCTTACTAACCCCTCCTTAAGTCTTTCCTTCCTGCCCTAGCTTTCAAATCCCCCCCCCCTTTCAGACACCCTTCAACTCCATTGCCTCTGCCAATGCCCTATTTTATATTAAGAAGCTGGGGCAGGGTGTCCTAAAAAGCCTTCCAAAGAGAAAAGGAAAAAAAGAAACAAATTAATTCCAGTGAGATGAATGCAAATAAGTTTTTGAGGAATAAGTAAGTATCAAACAGAAGCAAGTTTAGGATTTTGTAATTAAAGAATGCATTGACTTCCAGCCAACGGTGGTCCAACAAAACCAAAAGACCCTGGAAAAATGAAAGTGATCATAGGAGCAAATGCTTCTGAGAGTCTTTTTGGTGTTTTATCAAACATTAAATATAAGTATCTGTCAGCAGAAAAGAGAGTCTATCAGCACAAAGATTTTTGGTCAGTGAAGACAGTCCTAGGGCTGTATTAGATTTGTTCTTTGTTCAACCCTTAAAATTTAAACTGAATTTGAGCTCACAAAAGAACATAATCAATTCTACCCACAAGCATTTGCAGGTCTGACTTCTCTATTCCTTCAGAGAGAAAGTGGGTTTCTCAAAGGTGTGAGTCTGTGGCAAGACATGCATTCTCTACTAAAGAAATTTAGTCCTAAAGAACTAAACCAAGGATGTCTAGAACTCGACACACCAAGGGTAAAATAGAATATTTGCACCTCTTATTTTTTATGTCTATTTAATACTTCAGGTTACATCCATCACAACACACTTTTTCCACCCCCCCCCCCCAGTCTTGTCCTCCACCCTTTACCGCCTATCCCTTCCTACCCACTCCTCCAGAGTGGAGTATCCCTACATATCAGTCCCCAACCCAGTTCAGCAGTCATATGAGGGCCAAGAGCCTTCTCATACACTGGGGGCTACAAGGCAGCACCACTAGGGCAAAGTGACAAGTAACAAAGTCTATGTTCCGGTTCCCTTTGGTGCATTGTTTGTAGTATAGATATCCTGTACTATATGGCTAAAATCCGACTATAAGTGAATAGATGCCATGTGCATCCTTCTGAGTCTGGGTTAGCTCCCTCAGGATAAGCTTCTCTAGTTCCATCCATTTGGCTGCAAATTGCATAATTTCATAGTTCCTGATACCTGAATAATATTCCATTGTGTAGATGTACCACAGTTTTTTAATCCATTCTTCGGTTGAGGGACATCTGGGTTCTTTCCAGTTTCTAGCTATTACAAATAAGGATGCTATGAACATAGATGAGGAAACGTTCTTGTGGTTTGGTAAGGAATCATTTGGTTGTACACCCAAAAGGTATGGCTGGGTCTTGAGGTAAAGCTATTTCAAATTTTCTAAGGTATCTCCAGACTGAATTCCACAGTGGTTGTACAAGCTTGCACTCCCACCAGCAATGGAGGAGTGTTCCCCTTTCTTCACAACTTCACCAGTATGTGTTGTCATTTGAATTTTTGATCTTAGCCATTCTGACAGGTATGAGATGGAATCTCAAAGTTGTCTTGAGTTGCATTTCTCTGATGATTAAGGATGCTGAGCATTCCTTCAAGTGTCTCTCAGCCATTAGGGATCCCTCCTTTGTGAATTCTCTGTTTAGCTCTGTTCCCCATTTTTGATTTGATTATTTGGTTTCTTGGCATTCAATTTCTTGAGTACTTTGTACATTTTGGATATTAGCCCTCTGTCAGATGTGGGGTTGGTGAAGATCTTTTCTCAATCTTTAGGTTGCCATTTTATTCAAATGACAGTGTCTTTTGCTTTCCAGAAGCTTTTCAATTTCATGAGGTCCCATTTATTGATTGTTGGTCTTGGACCCTGAACTGTTGGTGTTCTGTTCAGGAAGTTGTCATCTGTGCCAATGAGTTCCAGGGTTTTCCCCACTTTCTCTTCTAATAGATTTAGTGTTCCCAGCCTTATGTTAAGGTCTTTGATCCACTTGGACCTACGTTTTGTATAAGGTGATAAGTATGGGTCTAATTTCATTCTTTTACATGTCAACATCCAGTTGGACCAGCACCATTTGTTGAACATGCTGTCCTTTTTCCATTGTACGGTTTTGGCTTCTTTGTCAAAAATTAAGTGACCGTAGATGTGTGGGTTCATTTCTGGGTCTTCAGTTTCACTCCATTGATACAATGGTCTGTTTCCATACCAGTACCATGCTGTTTTTATTACTATTGCTATGTAGTACAGCTTGAAATCTAGGATGGTGATATCTCCAGATGTTTTTTATTGTACAGGATTGATTTAGCTATTCTGAGTTTTTTGTTATTCCATATGAAGTTGAGAATTGCTTCTTCCAGGTATATAAATAATTGTGTTGGTATTTTTATAGGAATTGCATTGAATCTGTATATTGCTTTTGGCAGGGTGGCCATTTTTATTATGCTGATCCTACCTATCTGTGAGCATGGGAGATCTTTCCATCTTCTGATGTCCTCTTCAATATCTTTCTTCATGGACTTGAAGTTCTTGTCATACAGGTCTTTCACTTGCTTGGTTAGAGTTACCTGCATGTATTTTATATTATTTGTGGCTACTGTGAAAGGCATTGTTTCCCTTAATTTCTTTCTCAGCCCATTTATCTTTGGTATAAAGAAGGGCTTCTGATTTTTTTTGAATTAGTTTTGAATCCAGCCACTTTGCTGAAGGTGTTTATCAGCTGTAAGAGTTCTCTGGTGGAATTTTTGGGGTGGCTGTAAGAGTTCTCTGGTGGAATTTTTGGGGTAGCTTATGTATACTATCATATCATCTGCAAATAGGGATAATTTGACTTCTTCCTTTCCGATGTTTATCCCCTTGATGTCCTTTTTTGTCTTATTGCTCTAGCAAGAACTTCAAGTACCATGTCGAAGAAATACAGCGAAAGTGGGCATACTTGCCTTGTCCCTGAGTTTAGAGGAAATGCTTTAAGTTTTCTCCATTTAATTTGATGCTGGTTACTGGCTTGCTGTATATCACCTTTATTATTTCTAGGTATGGGCCTTGTATGCCCATTCTCTCCAGGACTTTTAGCATGAAGGGGTGTTGGATTTTGTCAAATGCTTTTTCAGTATCTAGAGAAAATATCATGTGTTTTGTTTGTTATTTGTTTTGTTTTTTCTTTCTCTTTGTTTATGTGGAAAATTACATTGATGGATTTTCATATGTTGAACCATCCCTGCATTCCTAGGATGAAGCCATCTCTCTAAATCCCATTTGCATGTTTCTTTATCTAGTTATTATGTAGAATACTATTAAGAATGATTCATTTATCTGATTGTAATGTTTATCAAATATCTATTTAATTAATTTTCGTAGAATAAGAAGAGACTGTATTAAAGGAAAATATACCTTCTGCTTTGCTGCATTCTAGCACCATATTATATACTATAACCACTTTAGTTTAGTATTAAAAAGTTACCTATAATCAGCTTTTTGAAACTACTATCTGATATGCCTAAAAATGGTAGAAATGGCTAGAGAAATGGTTCAGTAGTTAAGAAGATGTACTGCTCTTGCACAGGACCCTAATTAGGTTCTTAGCACCCCTATCCATGACTCACAACCACTAGTAACTCCAGCTCCAGGGGATAAGACACCTCTGCTCTCTGTGGGCACTGGCACTTATGTGCTCATATCCCTCCACCCCTACATAATTAAAAGTAATTAAAATGAATCTTAAAAATATATAAGGAAGGGACAATTGGGGGTGATGAAACCAGTTTTCCCCTTCTAAAGGAAAATATAGAAAAACAACAAGAATAGATGAAAACAAAGAAGGGGAATCTACATTTTCAGTGAACTAGTAGACATATATAGGTCAGATTAAAAACATATGTAAGGCTATCTAAAAATTAATAATTAAACATTTCACACTTTTACCAGTAGCACCTAAAAAGTTCTAGTCCCTCTACAACTCATCAATACTGGATCCTTTTAATTTGAGTCATTAAAACATGCTTTGAATACCAGCACTTGGGTCTCAGATGCAGGAGGATTTCTATGAATTCGAGGACAGCCTGGTCTACAAAGTGAGTTCTAGGCTGGATAGGGATACACAATGAGACCCTGACTTTAAAAATAAAAGTAAAAATAAATGTAAAGCTATAATTTGTATGGGTTTACTTCATATACTTAATGACTGCTGTTATTTTGTACCTCTCCTTATCCTTATTTGTGGTGTGAATATATTTTATAAAATATGTATTAAATATTCTGCCCACTTGAAAATTAAGGTATATTTTTCTTATTGTATTTTGTAATTCAGAATCTGTCCAACTGGTGGTAGACAATGATTGAATGAATTCTATTATTAATACTTCAGTTACCAGAATAGACAGATAGATGATATATATATATATATATATAGATATAGATAGATAGATAGATAGATAGATAGATAGATAGATAGGTGCCAACCTTTAGATACCATTTATCTGATTATGAGTGAGATAAAACTCATTTTTAAGGGTGAATGCCAGTCTTACAACAGAGTCTACTTTTATATTTTTACATTTTCTTTCTCTTGGGTGTTATCTCTTTTATTAATGTATATAGTTACTTGTATATCAAAGGCATGAGTTCTTCCTTGGTTTAAAGCAAAAATCTTTACACTGAACTTGATTTTAAATGATTTTAAGTACCTTTTGTTGAACAAGCTTCCTTTTTAAATTAATTAATTAATTAATTTGTTGCTTCAAGTTACATATCCATCACAGTTCCCTCCCTCCACCCCTCCTGGTCCCATCCTTCCACCCTCTCCCCCTTCTCCCACCTATCCTACTCCTCTGCAGTGGGTTGTCCCTACATATCAGTCTCCCTAAGTTCAACAGCCATATGAAGGCTAAGAGCTTCGTCTTGCACTGGGGCCTACATGGCAGCTCCACTAGGGCAAAGTGTCCCACTAACAGGTAACAAAGTCTATGTTCCTGTTCCTTTCGGTCTGTTGGTTGTAGGATGATTATCCTGTACTATATGGCTAAAATCCAGTTATAAGTGAAGATATGCCATGTGCATCTTTCTGAGTCTGGGTTAGGTCACTCAGGATGAGCTTTTCTAGATCCATCCATTTATGCAGCAAATTGCATGATTGTTTCTGATGGCTGAGTAGCATTCCATTGTGTAAACGACCACAGTTTTGTTGTTGTTGTTTTGTTTTGTTTTTATCCATTTGTTGTTTGAGAAACCTCTGGGTTGTTTCCAATTTCTAGCTATTACAAATAAAGCTGTTATGAACATAGTTGAGAAGATGTCCTGTGAGTTGATGGATGTATCGCCAGGAGTGGTATAGCTGGGTCTTAAGGTATAACTATTCCAAGTTTTCTAAGATATAGCCAGATTGATTTCAACAGTGGTTGTACAAGTTTTCACTCCCACCAGTAATGGAGGAGTGTTCCCCTTTCTCCACAACCTTGCCAGCATGTGCTGTCAGTTGAATTTTTGATCTTAGCCATTCTGACAGGTATGAGTTGGAATCTCAGAGTTGTCTTGAGTTGCATTTCTCTGATGATTAAGGATGCTGAGCATTTCTTCCAGAGTCTCTTGGCCATTAGAGATTCCTCTTTTGTGAATTCTCGTTTTAGCTTGTTTCCCATTTTTTGATTGTATTATTTTGTGTCTTGGTGTTTAATTTCTTGAGTTCTTTATAATTTTGGATATTAGCCCTCTGTCAGATGTGGGATTGGTAAAGAATGTCTCCCAATCTATAGGCTGGCATTTTTTTTCTAATGACAACGCCCGTTGCTTTAACAGAAAGCCCAACACATTCAATCTAATAGAAGAAAAAGTGGGAGGAAGCCGTGAACTCATTGGCACAAGTGAAATGTCCTGAACAGAACACTAATATCTCAGGCTTTAAGTCCAACAATCAATAAATGGCACCTTATGAAACTGAAAAGCTTCCGTAAGTCAAAGGACACTGTCATTAGAACAAACCTCTTATACTGTAGCTGAATATACTTTTTTCCCCTAAGCAGTTGGTACTTTTGGAGTCTTTGAGAAATACTCGTTCCCAAATCTCATGGGTAAATTATCACAACTTCACCCATGTGTCATTATCATTAACCTACATAACTTTTGTTCTTCCTACTAGGTCTGGTAGACACAGTCCTTTCTTTTTTTCAATAGTAATTACTGTACTGTTCCTTTCTATTTATTTATGTAGTGTGTGTGCATGTGAGTGTGTGTGCGCGCACGTGCGTGTGTGTGTGTGTGTGTGTGTGTGTGTGTGTGTGTGCCTGTAGGTCAGAGGATTCAATTCTCTCCTTCTACCAAATAGGTTCCAGAGATGTAAACCCAGGTTTTCAAACTTGGCATATGAGGACTAAGAACGTCCTCTTGCACCAGGGGCCTATGGTAGCACCCCTAGGACAAACTGTTCCATTGATATTTTGTTTTTAAGTGTTCTTTTCCACTTACTTTCTCTACTGACATTTTAGTCCAATGTTCTTAAGTGTCTAGGCTTCCTATATGTTCATTTAAACTGTCTTTATTACTTTATAGTGTTACAAATTATTTGTAACTAGCACAAATCTATGTTACTGTTCAATATTTCACAAACAAGCATTATGTACAACAATCTTATCGGTTAGTTCCCTATTATTCTTAAGTATTCCATGGTAGGGAAATAATTTTGATTCTCAAGTAAGTCCTTTAGTGTTTATTTTAGTACAGTTTTCATTAGAGTAAATATTTCAGAAGATACCGTTATCAGCTTTCTGTTTGAAATGGAAAATATCAATGTTCTACTAATTTTTGGCATTAATGATGGCTGTTATAGAGTTAACCATCAAGAAAGCTACTACTTCTTGGCAGGCAGTGCACATTTATTTACATATTGTATTTAACCTTTTTTTTTTTTTTGCTTTAGATACTCAACATTTTCCCAATCAAGAGTCTGAATGATTCTTAGCTCAACTTTTATTGTGATAAATTGATTCATATGTAATTGTAAGAAGTAATAATGAGCATATTTACAGACAATACTTATTATCAGTTTAATGCTTTTATAAACCCAAAAGATAATGCCACAATAAGAAATTGACATTGATGTAGTGCACACATTTCATTCAAATCTCTCTAGTTTTATGCAATTTTATTATATATGTGAAAGTACATAATCAGTCCAGTCAAGAGCTACCTCTATGAAAACCATGTTTCCCTTCACACACACTCCTCATCTTCTGCATTCTCCTTGATTTACCAGGACAGACATAAAATTTTATCCAATATTCATTGAGATGGTATTCCATACTCTAAGCCTTCTCCATTTTCTGCCATGTTATTCTGTTCTGGAACTTTTATTTTAACCTGGTGACTTGCACCTCACACATTGTCTTCTTAACTATTTCTTTGCTGCTCTTAAATCTTGCCAGTGAGTTCTTAATATCATAGTTTCATGACAAAAAACGATGGCTTCTAAAACAAGTACATTTTTAAATTTCCAGTTCTCAAGCTTGCTTTAAAAATACATCTAGTTTATAAGTATACTTTGTAATATTCCACTAATTTCATTATTTGAAATATTTATGTATTTCATCTATTAGTTATTTTTTAGCATTGTCTCTCTTATTTCTGGTCAATATTCACTGCGAGAGTTTAACTCTTGCCATACTACAGTTAGATAGAAATGGCTGGTTTTATTATTTTTGCAAGGCTAAGGATCCATCCCTGAGCCTTATGTAAGCTAAGCATTACTTCTTTCACTAATTTACATCTTCAGTTTCAAAGTCATTTTCAAAATCTGCTTCCTTGGCTCAGGAGACTGCCACAACCACACTTAAGCTCCTTCAGATGTTTCTTTGGGGCAACAAATATCCTTTAGGTAAACTGGCCTCAAAGTTCTGAATGTTCAATTTATCTTATGTTTTGACCAGGCAGAATTTCACTATCTGTTAAGTTCCCTTGTGCCTTTCAGAAAACTGTTAAAGATTTTAGTTTTCCATTTTCATTTCCCATTTAAGATGCTGGAGACCTACCAAGTAGCATTGTGAGAGTATGAGGCAGGTAAATAGAAATTGCTTGTGCACATGCACACATACACACATTCATACACATATGTGCTTGTACATGTATTGGTACACACACACACACACACACACACACACACACACACCCTCTACCTTGTGGGATGTTTCCAAAGACTCACTTGTAAATGAATAGGAAAATTTGGGAGGACATTATCAGAAGAAACCAGGCCATAATAAAATCAACCACACAACTACAGAGTCTATGTTTTGTTATTTACTTTTGAGACTTAAAAAAAAAAAAGATGAACAGATTGCCAAAACTTCTTGGCACAAATACAACTAAAACACAGAATGGAACATGGGGGTGAGAGAGAACAGATTTATTTTCCATATTAAGCCCATAAGTTCATTTACTACTGAAAGTCTAAGGCAATAGAATTTAGAATAATTTAACAGCTATTTTTTGGATTTTTCTTTAGTTTTAAAATTCATGCCTTTGAATTACCTACAAGACTATTCCATTTAACGCATCTTCAGCAACCTGCTGTGTTTTGAAAAAGTTATGAAATGGAGCTTGCGAAGAAAACTGACCAAGAGGGCAGCCTTGCCTAGGGAAGTTCCTGGCTAGATCTATAGATAATTTAAGGCAGATAACCACAAGTCAACAAAAACTTCCAAATACAACAGATTAGTGGACCTCAATTATGACTGCTTGAATAAGAAAGGAGTTACAAATTCTAAGCCCCTTCAAGAGAGGATCTATTACTATGACATTAGTAAGGAAAGTCATTAGGACTTCCATAAAATGAAGGGGAGAAACTGGAGTGTTCATATTTGACAACACTCCAATGTAGACTCCGTAAAGTAAAAACAGCCATGTTAGGTGGTTATAATGCTGACTGAAAACCAGTAAGGTGGTTTTTTTCTTTGGAATATAAATTAAGGCAAAGGGTCATGTGAGATGTTCATAAGTAAATTGAATTTAGTGTCTTCCCAGACAAGAAGCCTATTCACAAAGCTGCCCTTTGTCTTAAAGACACTTAGCCAATTACAGCCATTTAGGATGGAGAAGATCCAGGGGAGGAAGGATTTGTACATACATGAGAGCTGCATTTTCTCATTTTTCATTTCTTTCCCTCTACAGAGAAAGATACAGTAAGGCTGGAAGGTCTACACTTAAAAGAATTCAGAAACAGCATTAAGATTGGTTTATTCAAAAAATCAGATCCACACTGATTGCCCAAAGATGCACAGGTCACAAGTTATCTAGTTTCTCAGGATATTATATTATGAATTTGGGTTTTCCTGTGGTGTTTATTGAAGATTGCTTCTCAATTACTTTCATTAAATGAAAAATTTAAAACTTCATATAAAATATATAAAGTACAGAAATACCAAGACAACGCTCTACCAAACATGTTTACTAGAGACCCAGATTAAGAAACACAGCATCACTCTCATTTGATAGTCTCCTGAACATGATCTTCCAACCTCATTCCATTCCCTGGCCATTGTAAGAATCCCAAATAATCATCATCATAGCTTACATGTTATTCTTTGTCACTGAATGCTTTCAAATATACCTAGGAACACTACTTACACAAACTATATTATATACTTTCAAATGGTCTAGCACTGCATATCAATGGAATCCTTAAACAACTAAAATGTTTTTTTTTTTCTTCTGAGGTTCATAAGTGTTGCATGGAGCTGTGATTTATTCGTTTTATTGGATTTACTGTTCCCTAGGAATCTACCAGTGTGTTTACTTTGGCTATTATTGGGTTGCATCCAGTCCTCTTCCCCTGGCTCCCAGAGGAAACAGAGCTTCTAAGAACATTTTTGTACATATTTCCAGGTATCCACATTCATGCAGTTCTGGGAAATACAGTCAAGAATGGAACTGCTAGGTCACAGGGCTTCTAAACCTTGGTTCAATGGAAAACACCAAATACTCTTACATGAGGATTCTGGGTTATATATGAGCAACCCTGCAATTCAGGGGTGAAGTACTCAGATTTGTTGTTGTTGTTGTTTTTGTTTGTTTGTTTGTTTTTTGAGACAGGATTTTTCTATGAAACCCTGGCTTGCCTGGAACTCACTCTGTAGAGCATAGTTGCATGCAACTCACAGAGACCTGCCTGCCCCTACTTCCCGAGTACTGGGATTAAAGCTATGCTCTCAGATTTTTTAAAAGAACAGTTTCTGGTGGGTGCAGATGAGCCTCTCATCATCGTCTTAATTTCCATACTCCATGTTCCTAATGAAATCTAACTCGCTGTGCATTTACTGGCTTTCTTTTTCTCTCAAGAGAAATGACTCCAAGTGAGTTACACTGACCTCCTGCTTTCTTGTGTTGGGTCATTTGTCTTTTTCTTATAGAAGTCTCCAATACTTTATATATTCCATAGTCCAAATATTCATCAGGTATATAAAAGATATAAACACTTTATTAAAAAGTATAAATATATAAACATTAATTGATAGGGTAAATACTTTTAAAATTTTATTTTTGTTTACTTTACATTGTTTTTAGCAGTCCTTCTTTAAATTAATGTACTCAGTGCATCTTGGGAGCACCTTGTTTTAGAAAGGATTTCTTGTGCCATGGGTAGAAGGGTACTCTCCATCATCACACTACTGAGAAGCCACTTTGTGCATCATTTCCCCATAGTTGACTCAGTATCTTTATTACAACTTTTTTTTAAATCAACACTAATAAGCAATCTCAATTTATTACCAGAGTGTGCATATGCTCTTTATATTTCAGATCTTTCTTCTGGTTTATTGGCTGATGTAATCATTGCATTTTTCTGGTTACTTCTTAGGATTTATCAAAGGAATTCTATCCTTTTTAGGAATGTCTTAGTCATTTGATGATTTTTGATGCAGTAATGCATAATTATATAGTTTTTCATATCCTGTAACTGAATTAAAAACAAGAAAAATTTTCAGAATTGCCTTTCACTACAATTGTATTGAAATTATCAACTAATTAAAAAGAAAACACTAGCTCTTCTAGTCCATAAACACTACCGTATGTCAACTCAGTTAATTAGTTTTTAATTGCTGATGATGTTCTCACCTTCTCCCATTCATCGGACACTATGCAATTCATTCTTTGTAAGTTTTAATGTCATGATAAAGCTTCTATTTTTTATTCCATTCGAGAATTCTCTGAAGCTAATTCCAAAAATATGATTGAAATATTGAGTTGATCCATATATCTAGCAGTTTTGATAAATTATTCATTCTTTAGCAGTGTTTACAGTTTAAGAAATCGTACCATCTGTGAAAAATATCAGTTTTGTACTCCAGCCAGGAAAGCAGGTGGGTTAACCATAGATCTTCACCTCTCTTTCAGCTCCTCGAAATCAAGTCTCATCCCCAGTTCTGCAGCAGACTACTGCTTCAACCTTCTCTCCCCAGGTACATATACTGTGGATCACACAGATCTTTCCCACCTCACACCCCTCCCACAACTCATTGTTTTATCCTTACTTCCAGCTCCAGCAGGCACTCCCTGAGAACCCACAGGCTACGAGGACCAGAAAAGTAGGTAGGCTAACTGGAGATTGTCACCTCTCCCTCCATAGCACCAAGTGTAATTCCTCATTCTTGTCCCCTGGTCTTCAGGAGACCTTTGCTGTGGTCCCTCCCATTCTCTGCATCCATTCCCATGGTACTGAGTAGATACTAGTGCAACACTTTGCTTTCCTCCCTCCTGTGGACCACCTTCACCAGCCCCCCTTAACTCATCCCCATTCCTACATGTCAGCTTCTAAACTAGAAGTGTTACCCCTGGAACCCCCAGTGGCCACACCTATCAGGATCCAAGAAGTACCTACTAGGTAACACACAGACACCACCAGCTCCTAAAAAGCAGAAAGGAAACAGAAACTAAGTAACAAAACACTCACCCAACAAAGATAAGGAAAGATACCAGCATCTAAAATTACTGTCTTTTCGAACCCAGATGCCTAGAAACTAGCGTAAAAACACAGTCAATAACAGCCAGAACTACAAGTTTCCACTAGAGCTTAGCAACCCTACCACAAGTCCTGAATATTGCAACATAGCTGAAACACAAGAAAAAGACCTAAAAAGCTTTCGTGAATATGATAGAGGTCCTCAAAGGCAAAATGAAATAAACACTTAAAAGAAATCTTTGAAAACACAAACTGTGGAAGCAAATGAAGCAAATAGTTCAAGACCTGAAAGTGTAAAGAGAATCTATAAAGGAAACCCAAACTCAGGGGCATCTAGTAATGAAAAAGTTAAGAATTCAAACAGGAACTTCAGAAGCAATTCTCACCAACAGAATATAAGAGATAGAAGAGAGAATCTCAGACACGGGAAGACATGATTTAATAAATGGATTCCTTGATCAAAAAAAAGTGTTGAGACTAAAAATCTTCTGGCACAAAGCATGCATAAAAATCTGGGACACTACAAAAAGACCAAGTCTAACATTAAAGGGATACAGGAAGGAGAAGAAACTTAGGAGAAAGGTACAGAGAATATTTTCAACAAAATCATAAAAGAAAAATTTTCACCCCCGAAAAGGAGATGCCTATTAAGGTACAAGAAGCATACAGAACACCAGATTGACTGGACCAGAAAAGAAATTCCTCTTGGCACATAATAATCAGAACAATAAATGAACAGAATAAAGAATGTTAAAAGTTGCAATGGAAAAAGACCAAGTAACATAAAAAGAAAAATGAATTAGAACAATTTCTGGCTTCTAAATGAGCACCCTAAGATCCATAAGGGCCTGGAAAGGCATTCTTCAAATGCTGAGAGAGCACAGATGCCAGCCAAGACTTCTATACCCACCAAAACTTTCAATCACAATAGAGAGAAAAAGACGTTCCATGATAAAACCAAACTTAAGCAATATATATCTACAAATCCAGACCTATGGAGGGTGCTAGAATGAAAAACCCAAACTAAAGACCCAGAAAGAAACAGATGGTATTTACTCACATATAAGTGGATATTAGCTATAAGGTACAAGATCATGCTACAATCCATAGACCCAAAGAAGCTAAGTAACACAGAGGGCTTGAATCTCACTCAGAAGGGGAAATAAAATAGACATCAGAGGTGGATGGGAGGAGGGAACTGGTTGGGAGGAAAGATAGTAGGGAGAAGAACAGAAGAGATCAAGTGTAGGGAGGGTTGGAGGAGACAGAACTGGGAGAGAGAACTGAAATTGGTGTGGGAGAGGGGCAGCTCTGGAATGAGTCTGAAACCTAGGACAAGAGAAACTTCCAGATATCTATGAGATTGACCCTAGCCTAGACTCCTAGCAACAGGCAATATGTAACCTGAGATGCCTGCAACCAGGAAAGACTTTGCAATGGAGGGATTGGGACACCAACCCAACCACAAAACCTTCAACTCAAACTTTGTCCTGCCTACAAGATGTGCAGGGATAAAGGTGGAGCAGAAATTGAAGGAATGACCAACCAATGATTGGCCCAATTTGGGAGCTATCCTACAAGAGAGAGCCAACCCTTGATACTATTAACTATATTCTGCTATACTTACAATCATGTACCTACAAACCTATAAATGTCCTCTGAGGGGCTTTACCCAGCAACTGATGGAAACAGATGCAGAGACCCACAGCCAAACATTAGGTGGAGTTGAGGGAAACTTGTACAAGAGCGAGATAAAGGATTGAAGAAATCAGAGAGGTCAAGGATATTACAAGAAAACCACCTACAGAATCACTCACCTGGGCCCATAGGGACTGACAGACACTGAACCACCAACCAAAGAGCATGCATGGAACAGATCTAGACCTCTTACACATATGTAACAGATGCGCAGCTTGATTTTTCATGTGGGTTCCCTAATGACTGGAGTAGGGGCTGTCTCTGACTCTGTTACCTGACTTTAGGTCATTTCCCCTAACTGGTCTGTAGTAGCTAACCTGTAGGGAGTTAGATTAATATAAATTAGAAGACTTAGTAAATATCTAGAGGTTTCTGACACAGTCTCTTAATTAGGGGCATAAGGATCAACTTGGCTGTGACCAATTAGCTTATCAGCTTGTGGACTAAAAACAGGAAACAGGAAAGACTTAATGTACTGAAAAACAAGGTTGAAGCCAGGAAAAACAGGAAATACTTAATGGACTAGAAACAAAGTATTTGGCCTGGCATTGTTTTCAGCTGCTAAGTGGGCAGAGCTCAAATTCTGCTGAAACAGGTGGAACAAGGAGAGATCCTATTTAAGGACAAGTGGATGGAGCCAAAAGGGGGCCCCCATGTCAGAGAGCTTCAATGCTAGCAAGTCCTTATCATCTGATGGAGAAAGTGCTGGTGAATTGATGGCTGGATCTCCCTGAGGCAGAAAGAAGCTGGTGAACAGAGAAAGCCTCAGCAAGACAGCAAAAGGCCAAGGACTAAACCCTGTGACTCAGCCTTTGCCTAGAGGTGTTTGATCTGTCCAAACAGTGGCCTAAACGAAACTGTGGCCAGCTTTAAGGACTGAGGCAGAGCGGCAGAGTTGCTGATGTGAAGGAAATAAGTTGGCCTACAGATGGCTGAGGTCTCGCAGAGAGAAGAAAGCCTCAACCCTTATTTAAGGTGAGACTGTCATAGCCAATTTATCTTGACGAATCTACATCTGAGATATTCCAGAAAAAAGACTGCTGAGTGTGTTAAAGGGTTTACTACAGAGACTGTGTTCCTGAAAACTGAGGACCTGCCCCAGAGACTGTATCCTTCTAAAAGCTTAGGAAAATAGTTGTAGTAATTATCAATAGGTTTAGTGGTTAGGTTAAAAGGGTTGTAGGAATTTGTAGTATTGGTAGTTAAGTGTTTATATTTTTTATAAGTGAATATAGTTATCAATAAATAAATATTTAATAATTAAAAAGTTCATATACACTAACCTCAATAGAAGATATGCTTAGTCCCACTGCATCTTGATATGCCAAAGCAGGTTGATAAACAAAGACGCCTCCCTTTCTCTGAGGAGAAAGAAAAGGAGGTGAGGTGAGAGGGAGGTACTGAGAGGAGGTGATGGAGGGGAAGTTGCCATGGGGATGTAAAGTAAATAGATTAATTAATTAACAAAAAAGAATACAATTAACAAGAACCTGGGCAATACATCACTACCAGGGTCCATCTATCCTACTATATCAAGACCTGGATATTCCAACATAGCTTAAACACAAAAGAAATACCTTAAAACTATAATAGAGACCCATAAAGGCGAAGTGAATCAAGGAAAAGACAAACAAAAAAATTGGAGGAAATGAATAAATTCCATAAGGAAAGCCAAGAAAACAAATAAACAAATATTGAAGAAAATAAATAAAACTGTTCAAGACCTGAAAATAGAAAAAAAAAGTAATAAGGAGAGTTAAACAGATGAAATTCTGGAAATGAAAAATCTAGGTAAGTGAATAAGAAATACAAAAGCAAACTAAACCAACAGACTGTAAGAGATAGAAGAGAAAATCTTACGAGTTGAAGGAATGATAAGATAAATAGATATGTCAAAGAAAATATTAAATTCAAAAAAATCATTACTCAAAACATTCAGGAAATCTGAGACTTTTTGAACAAACAAAACTTAAGAATAATAGGAATAGAAGAAATGAAAGAATCTCATATCAAAGACCTAGAAAATGTTTTCAACAAAATAATAGAAGAAACATTTCCTAACCTAAAGAAGGAGATGCTTCAAAGGTACAAGAACCTTGTAGAATACCAAATATACTGAAACAGAAAAGAAAGTTCCCTTGTCACATAATAAAACACTAACCATATAGAAAAAGTATTAAAAAAATATGAAAGATGCATATTAAAAACTTCAAGGGAAAAAGAGCAAAAAACATATGAAGGCAGGCCTATTAGAATTACACCAGACTTTTCAATGGATATTGTCAAAGTCACAAGGGTCTGGGTAGATGTACTGCAAACTTTAAGAGACCATGGATGGCAGTCGAGACTATTATACTCAGGAAAACTTTCAATCATCATAGATGAAGAAAGCAAGATATAAAATCAAATTTAAATAGTATCTACCTATAAATCCAGCCCTATAAAAGCATAATCACCACCACCAACAACAACAATAAAATTACAGAAATCAATTATCAATGGGCTCAGTAAACAAACACAGACTCACAGATTGGATGTGAAATCAGGATTCATACTTCTTCTGAATTCAAGGAAAATACTCCAACCTCAAAGATAGACATTATCTCAGGGTAAAGAGTTAGAAAAAAGATTTTCCAAGCTAATGGATCTAAGAGGTAAACTGGTGTATCTATTCTAATATCTAACAAAATAGAGTTCAAACCAAAATTAATCAGGAGACAGGGCAGGATACTTAATACTTATCAAAGGAAAAATCTGCCCATGATGCTGTGTCAGTTCTTAATATCTATGCCCCAAACACAAAACTATCCAAGTTTTTAAGCAAAACATTAATAAAGCTTAAATCATAAATTGACCCTCACACGTTGACACTGGGCGACTTCAACAACTCACTTTCACCAATGGACAGGTCTTCTAGAAAACAACTAGAGAGAGAAATACTGGAGCTAAAAGAAATTATAAACCAAATGGACCTAATCTTCAGAACATTTCACCCAAACACAAAAGTATATAACTTCTCAGCACCTCATATAACCTTCTCCAAAATTGATCACATAATTAGTCACAAAGCAAGTCACACACACACACACACACACACACACACACACACACACACACACACAAAGGAATAACTCCTGGTATCCTACCAGACCACCATGGATTAAAGCTGGATTTCAGTAACAGAAGCGAAAGAAAACTTACAAGTGAAAGGAAACTGGGCAACTCTCTACTGAATGACTGCTGGTCAACACAGAAATTAAAGACTTCCTAGGATTCAATGAAAACGAATGCAAAACATAGCCAAAGTTATAGGACAAAATGACAGTAGTTCTAAGGGAAAAATCACTAGGTACCTACATTAAAAATATTGGAGAGGTTTCACACAAAACAGCAACTTAACAGCATACCTGAAAACTCTAGATCTTAAAGAAGGCAAACCCAAGAAAAGTAGAC
The DNA here is from genome assembly GCA_907164525.1 of Lophiomys imhausi. Lineage (NCBI taxonomy): Eukaryota > Metazoa > Chordata > Mammalia > Rodentia > Muridae > Lophiomys > Lophiomys imhausi. The sequence continues at coordinate 15,935,714 of CAJQZJ010032473.1, forward strand.
AGCAGGAAATAATCAATCTGAGGGTTGATAGCAATAAAATAGAAACAAAGAGAACAATGAAACATAGAGTTGGTTCTTTGAGAAAATCAACAAGATAGATAAACTGTTATAGAACTTTAAACTTATGGAAATTCTTATGGAAGAGAGAATATCCAAATTAACAAAATTAGAAATGAAAAGAAGGACATAACAGACACCAAGGAAATCCAAAGAATCACTTGGTCTTATTTTAAAAACCAGTACTCCACAAAATTGAAACATCTAAAAGAAACAGACAAGTTTGTCAAATGATAGCACTTACCAAAGTTAAATCATGTTGAGATGAACAACTTATATACACTTATAACCCCTTAAGGAAATACAAGTGGCCATTAAAAATCTCCCAATCAAAACAAACAAACAAGCCCAGGGCCAGTTTTAGAGGAGAATCCTACCAGACTTTCAAAGGAGATTTAATACCAATTGCCTAGCTCATTATATGAGGCCACAGCTGTCCTGATACTGAAACTACACAAAAATTCAACAAAGAAAATGACAGACAGGTTTCCCATGTGAACATAGATGCTGACATACTCAACAAAATATTTGCAAACCAAATCCAAAACACATCAAAAAGATCATTCATCATGATCAAGTAGGCTTTATCCCAGAGATGCAGGAATGGTTCAACATATGAAAATCTATCAATATAATCCACCATATAAACAAACTAAAAGAAAAAAAGCCACATAATCATTTTATTTGATGACAGACAATAAAGCCTTTGACAAATTCCAGTACCCCTTCCTGATAAAAGTCTTGGAAGCATTAGAGAAACACAGGACATTCCTAAACATAATACAAGCAGTTTATAGCAAGTCTATAGCCAACTTCAAATTAAATAGAAACTCAAAGCAATTCCACTAAAACCAGTAATAAGACAAGGCTGCCCACCCTCTACATATCTATTTAATATAGTACCTGAAGTTTTAACTGAGCAATAAAACAACTGAAGGAGATCAAGGGGATATAAATTGGAAAGGAAGAAGTCAAAATATTGTTATTTGAAGATGATGTGATAGTATACATAGACTCCCCAGAAAATTCTACCAGGGAACTCCCACAGCTGATAAATGCTTTCAGGAAAATGCCTAGATACAAGATTAACTAAAAAAAAAAGTGTAGTCCTCCTATATACAAAGGACAAATGGGCTGAGAAAGAAATCAGGGAAACAATATCCTTCACAATAGCCACAAACAATGAAATATCTTGTGGTAACTCTAACTAAGCAAATGAAAGACACATACAGCAAAAAACTTCAAGTATTTGAAGAGAGATAAAGATTCTATCAGAAGATCAAAAGCTTTCTCATGCTAGTGTATAGGTAAGATTAGCATAGTAAAAATGGCCATCCTCTCAAAAGCTATCTATAGATTCAATACAATCTCCATTTTCAACATTGAAAGAAATGTTCAACAGCATTAGCCATCACAGAATTGATATAAAAAGAGACAAGTTAATCATTGGAATCAAATCAAAGAACCAGATGTAAATCTACACACCTATGCACACCTGAGTTTTGGCAAAGAAGGAAAAAATACACACTGGAAAAAAATGACATTTTCAACAAATAATGTTTGTCAAACCAGATGCTGCATGTAGAAGAATTCAAATAGAGTCATATTTATCATCCTATAAAAAAATTTAATTTCAGATGAATCGAAGTCCAAAACATAAAACTAGGTACACTGAACCTGATAGAAGAGAAAGTAAGGAATAGCCTTTTACACATTGGCACAGGAGAAGACTTCTTAAAAAGAAAATCCATAGCATTGGCACTAAGATTAGCAATTAATAAATGGGACCTCATGAAACTGAAAAGTGGTAAGGCTATCAGTAAGACAAAATGCAGCCTCCGGAATGGAAAAATATTTTCATCAACTGCACATCTGATAGAGGGCTAATATCCAATAAAGAATTCAAGAGACTAGACATCAAACACCTAAATATTTAAAAATTATTTAAAATAAATTAAATAAAAATTTATTTAAATTAAAAATTTTTTTAAATGGGGCACAGATTAAAACAGAATTCTCCATGGAAGAATCTCAAATGTCTGAGAAACACTTAAAGAAATGTTCAACATCCTTAGCTATCATGGAAATGCACATCAAAACAACTGTGAGATTCTATCTTACACCTATTAGAATGACTAAAGTCAATAACATAAATGACAGCTCGTGTTGACAAAGATGTAGAGCAAGATCAACACTCCTCCTTTGCTGGTGGGAGTGCAAATTTGTACAGACACTACATACACAAATCAATGAGGTAGCTCCTCAGAACATTGGGAATTGTTCTACCTCAAGACCTAGCTGTACCATTCTTGGTCATATACCCAAAAGATGATCCATTCTACCACAAGGGCACTTGCTCAACTATGTTCATAGCAGCTTTATTCATAATAGTCAGAAACTGGAAACAGTCTACATGTCCCTCAACTGAAAATGGATAAAGAAAATGTGGTCCATTTACATGATGGAGTATTACTTGGTTGTTAAAAAAATGACATTGTGAAATTTGTAGGCAAATGAATGGAACTAAGGAAAATATCACCCTCTTTGAGGTAACCCATACCTAGAAAGACAAACATGGTATGTACTCACTTGTAAGTAGATATTAGCTGCTAAGTAAAGGACAATCACACTATAATACACAGACCCAGAGAAGCTACATAACAAGGAGGTCTCTAGGCCTCATCAATTTCCCTTGATGAGGAAGGAAAAATAGAATAGATTTTGTTGGTAGACTAGAGACAGGTGGGATTGGGGATAGGAGGTATCAAGTGGGACAGACATAGACTGAGGGACAGAATACAGGGAGAGATGATAAGGGTAGGTTAGCATTTAGGGGGCAATAAGGAAACTTCATGTGGTGGAAATTCTAGAATTGAAGAGAGTGATCCTAGTGAAGACTTCTAGTAATGGGAGATATGGTGCCTGAACCGACGATCTTTTGTAACCAGACAAGGTTTCCAGTGGTGGGAATGGGACACTAATCAAGCCACAAAACCTTTGACTTACAACCTGTCCTACCTGCAAGATGTTCTGGGGCAATGGTGGGATTGGTCAACCAATGACTAGTCTAACTTGATGCCCATACCACTAGAGGGAGCTCATGACTGACACTGCTTGGTTGGCCAGAAACTTGAAATTGGGTAGCCTGGAGTGCTAGGGTAAAGCCAAAGGCTATATGCCAATAAATGAATGAATGAATGAATGAATGAATGAATATAAATAAATAGATAGATAATGAAATGATTTCTATTGATATTCTACTATATTCATGGATCAAAGTCTAGCCCAATTGTCATCAGAGAGGTTTCCTGAAGCAGCTGATTGAACCAGAGGCAGAGTCCCACACCCAAACATTAGGCTCAGCTCCAGAAACCACAAAGAAGAGGGGAAAGAAGGAGGAGCAGGGGTCAAGGACATTAGGACAACACAAGCCACAGAATCAATGAAGCAGGCTCATTCAGACTCACATAGACTGAAGCGACAATCTAGAAGCCTGTATGGGTCTATGCTAGGTCCTTTGCATGTATGTTGTGGGTGTTTAGCTTGGGGTTTTATGGGACTCCTCATAGTGGGAGTGGCTGTGTCTCTGACTCTTTTGCCTGCTCTTGGGATTCTTTGCCTTCATTTGAGTTGCCTTATCCAGCCTTGATAAGAGGGTTTGTGCCTATTCTTATGTCATCTTAGGCTATGTTCATTTGATGTCCCTGGGAGGTTTGCTCTTTTCTGAAGAGAAATGGAGGAATAGTGAATCTGGGGTAAAGGGGAGGAAGGGGGGCTGGGAGGAGTAGAGGGAGGGGAAATTGTGGTCAAGATGCATTATATGAGAGAAGAATGAATAAAAAGAAAAAATAGATTAACTACATCAAGAAAACACAGAACCTTATTAATCCCAGACAAGCAATTAAGAGAGGGCAAATACTCACACACACACACACACACACACACACACACAGACCACCACCACAACAACAACAGCAACAACATGACAAGAATCAGCAAGCACTGTTAATTGATACTTCTCAATATCAATAGCTTCAATTTCCCAATTTAAAAAAGAGAGAAAATAAAAATCACTCTAACAGAAAGGATGCAAAAACAGGATCAAACCTTCTGCTGCATCCAAGAAACATACTTTAACATCAAGGATAGGCATCACCTCATGGTAAAAGGATGAAAAATACATTCCCAGAAAATGCAATTAGGAATCAAGCTGGTATAGCAATTTTAATATCTGACAAAATTAATTTCAAATCAGAACTTATGCTAAGAATAGAAAAGTACATTGCATACTCTTCAAAAGAAAAATTCACTCAGAACACATTGGAAACTATAAAATCTACACACCAAGCACAAGGATACCCAAGTTCATAAATGAGACACTACTACAGCTTAAAGTCCCATGTTGACATTCATATACTAATGATGAGAAAGGTTTCAGGGTCCCACTTTCACCAATGGACAGGTCACCCAGACAAAAATAACTGACCTTATAAATCAAATGGACTTCACATATATTTGCAGATTATTTCAACCAAACACAAAGAATATGCTTTTATCTTCTTAGTACCTCATGGAACTTTCTCTGAAACTGATCACATTATTGGACACAAATCAAGTCTCAACAAGATACAAGAAAATTAAAATAACACCCTGCATCCTATTTAAACACCATACATCAAAAACAACATAAATAACAGAAAGCTTACAAACTCATGGAAACTGAACAACTTACTACTAAGTGAAAATGGGTAAAGATAGAAATTAAGATGGAAATTAAAACCTTTTTAGAAGTGCATGAAAATGAAAACAACACAATACCTATGGAAATATATTAAGACAAGTTCATAGTAGTAAGTGCCTACATAAAAAAGTTGACGGAATCACATACTAGTAATTTAACAGCGCACCTGAAAGCTCTAGAACAAAAGGAAGAAGTAAAATCTAAAAGAGGTAGTCAGTAAGAAATAATTAAACTCAGAAAAGAAATCAATAAAATACAAACAAATAACAACAAAAATAGCAATATAAAAAATTCATGAGACAAAGAATTGATTCTTTTAGGAAAATTGATAAGATTTTAAAAAATGCTTATCCAAATTAATTAAAAGGTAGAAAGTGAATATTCAAATTAACATAATCAGAAATGAGAACTGGGACATAACAACAGACACTAAGGAAATCCGAATGATATAATTTAAAAACCTGCACCATACCAAATTGGAAAAATCTACAGGAAATGCATACTTTTCTCAATAGGCAACACATACCAAAGTTAAATCAAGATCAGATATGCAATTTAAATTGACCAATTACCCTAGTGAAATAGAAGCAGTCATTAAAATCTCCTATTCAAAAAATCCCAGAACCAAATAGTTTAGTGCAGAATTCTACAAGAGTTTTGAAGGACAGTCAGTGACAAAATTTCTCGAATTATTCCATAAAATAAAAACAGAAGGAAGATTGTCCAAATTATTTTATGAAGCCACAAGTACCCTAATACCTAAAACCACAGAAAGATAAACAGAATTACAGATCAGTTTCCCTTATGAACATAGATACAAAAGTTCTCAATAAAATACTTGCAAACAGAATCCAAGAACACATAAACAAATGCACTCACCATAATCAATTAGGCTTTATCCCATAGAAGCAGGGATGGTTTAACATATGTAAATTGATAAATGTAGTCTACAATATAAGCATATTGAAAGACAAAATCATATGATCATCTTTAGATGCAGAAAATCCCTTGACGGAATCCAGTGGAAACTGAGTTACGTATAGAACTTTAAACTCATGGAGATAGATAGATAATAGATTATTATTATTAGTTGCCATATCTGTACAGACTGGGCATTGGGAATGTATGTTATAGCTTATAAGTTTCATAATTGTTACCTAATTGTTCGTATTATTTTGTATTGTATTTATTGTTATAAGAAAAAGAGTCTTCTGTTGGACTAAAAGGGAGAGATGTTGTGGGGGGAGATACAGTATAAATTAAAAAAAAAGGATAGGAGGAAGAGGGTAGGAGAGTGGGACTGGGAGGGGGGCTGTGATTGAGATGCAACTTGAATAAATAAATAAATGTAGAAAAATTTAATTAATTAATTTTTTAAATGTCCTGAAGAAGATTCAGGATACAATAGACATAACTAAACATAATATAAGAGATAGATAGGGCCTCTTCAAAAACCTCAAGAGATCTGCAGAATATGGCATTCAAAGTTGTTTTCTTAACTTTAGATTTTTTTTATATTGAGACATATCAACTCCTGACAGCACCCCCTATTCTACTCCAAGTAGAAGATGAGCATCGAAGAATCTCCAGTGGGAGATGATTGAATTAGTCGCAAGCCTATCTCTTGGTAGGAAAAGCTCCTTGCTCCAACTGTAGACAGAAGCTGTCCAAAAAGGACAAAACTTGGAAGCAGGTAAGTCGACAGCCTAGCTCTGCCAAGAAAGGGTAGACAAGTCCTTCATAACCTCTGCTCTACAATCAATGTCTGTCAGAGAAACAGTGCCAAACGACTGAAGATCGATGCTGTAATGTATGGAGAGAAGATGGGAACTGTCCAGGCAGCCACAGGTATGTCATTACTTAGTTTTGGAAGCTGCAGGCCCTGTACTTCCTATAGAATCAGATATATTTATCCCTCTCAGGTCTCTGAGGTGGTTGAAGAACAGATAGCTAGAGTCTCATAATTAAATTTTGTGTTGTTTAGGAGTCAAGAGAGTGTTATAGATCTAAGAAGATTGCTTTTAAAATTGTGTTGCAAGTTAGTATGAATGTTGAGTTAGATATAGAACTTTAAACTCATGGAGATGGTTAGATAGTAGAATGTTAAAGTCATGTGCCAAATCCATATGGACTGGACATTGGGAATGTACGCTAAGTCATATAATCCTCATAACTGTGGCCTAATTACCTCTGTTGTTTTGTATTGTATCTATTATTATAAGAGAAAGAGCCATTTGTTGGACTGCAAGGGGGAAGCTGTTGGGGGAAATAAGATATACCTTAAACTTAAAAAAAGGGAAGAGGATGGGGGGTTGAGGGTGGGAGGGTGGGTACTGGAGGGGGGAGTAGGGAGGGGACTGTGATTGAGATGTAACTTGAAGAAATAAAAAATAAAGAAAAAAAACATAATAAAGACAGATTATAGCAAGCCCATAGCACTTGAAATTTTAGGTAGAACAACAATACACCTGAAGGAGATATAACAACTGGAAAGGAAAAATTGAAGTATCTTTACTTGCAGATGATATGATTGTTACATTAGGTAGCCTAAAAATTCAACTGGGGAATTGCTACAGCCAATAAACACCTTTAGCTAGTGGCTGGATACAAGATTAACTCAAAACAAATCAGCAGTCTTCCTGTATAAAAATGACAAATAGAGTGCGAAAGAATTCATAGAAATAACACCATTCATAATAGCCTCAAATAATATAAAATATCATGTGGTAACTCTAACCAAGTGAGAGAAAGACTGGTATGATAAAAACTTTAATATATCAAAGAAAGAAATTGAAGATGACACAACACCAGCAGATGGAAATGGAAATCAAGTCCCATGCTAATGGACCAGTAGAATTAATAAAGTAAAACCGGCTATCCTACCAAATGCAATCTACAGATTCCGTGCAATCCCCATCAAAATTCCAACCAAATTATTCACAGATCTTGAAAGGATAGTTTTCAGTTTCATATGGAAACAGACAGACAAACAAATAAACAAACAGAGAACCTAGGATAACTGAAACAATTCTGAATAATAAAAGAGCTGTGTGAGGTATCACCACCCCAATTGCAAGCTGTGCTACAGAGCTTTCCTAATGAAAACAGCATGGTATTGGCACAAAGACATGTTGATCAAGGGGAAGACCCAGACATAGATCTCCCACTGATGGTCACCCATTTCTTGATAAAGGAGCCACTTCTTTCTAGTCTATATTAAGCAAAAGGCAGCATCTTCAACAAACGGTGTTGGTCAAACTGGATGGCTGTACCACTCATGTTAGTGTCCATGGTACCCAAGATGGACTGGAGGGAGGGAAGCTCAGCCAGGCTCTGGTGATCGCAGTGCAGGGCGGCTGTGAGTAGAACACACCCACAAACCCAGGAGCAGCATTGGAGGTCTGGGTCTGCTTATTGGGGGAGAAATGGGTATGTACACCCCTGGGGAGGTGGCCAGGGTCTCTGGGGCAATGTTTGTATGGCCATGTACCATTGGCCAGGGTAGGAGTGTTAGAAAATGCTCCACGTGCATACAGAGGGGGACACCCTTATAAGATTAAACAAGGAGTAAAGCCTGATAACTGTTCCTTTAATAAACTCTTAATAGGGTAGATGGTGGGGGAGCCGACTTTGTGGCGCCAAGATGGGAGGGGAGAAATAGCCAACTCCTGCTGTCCTCATGTTTTGAGATGTCCTGGGTTGTAGCTAACTCAAGTTTTCCTCCATAACTCTCGGTGATTACAGTCCAACGTGGCTGCATGTAGAAGAATGGAAATAAATCCATACTTATCATGCTGCATAAGACTCAATTGCTAATGCATCAAAATACTCATCATAAGATCAGATACACTAACCCTGGTAGAAGAGAAAGTGGGAAATAGCCTTGAAGTCATTGGCACAGGAAAAGACTTTTCTGAATAGAACACTGTTAGCATAGGCAATAAGATCATCAAAAACAAATGGGACCTCATGAAATGGAAAAACTTTTGCACAACAAAGGACACTGTCATTTGGGCAAAGCAAAAACCTACAGAATGGGAAAAGCATTTTTTTTTTTTTTTTACCAAATACACATCTGATAGAGGGCGAATGTCCAAAATACAAAAAGAACTCAAAAAAAAATCTAATATCAATAACACAAGTGACAGCTTATGCTGGCAAGGATGTCTAGGAAGCAGAACACTCTTCCATTGTTGTTAGGAGAGCAAACTTGTACAGATTTTATTTCCATTTAATTCTCAGCACTAATTTCTATTATGACTTATTCTTTGACCTCTGGTTTCTTTTGTTGTTGCTGTTTCAGATAAACATATAGTTGTAGTGAGAATTTTTAGTTTCTTTAAAAATACAAAATGTTATGTGAATGCTTTTGCATTAATCCAGGTGAGGAATATGAGGCTGCTTCAGATTGTCTACAGCAACTGGTTGTGATTTGTCTCATGCTCTAGCAGGGGTACGATTTTTGCCAGCTGCTGATAGTTTCTGCAAGTGTATGACATTCGGAATTCTGGGAAACGCTTGAGAGTGTATAATCCGAGTGCCATGATGGCAGCTGCTGCTCCCCATGCTGCTGCCCCGGCTGCTCCTGCTGCTGTTGCTTTTTGCTATTAGCTGGATTTCTGGCTGAAGGTTGGAGATATTCTAACAAGAAAGATCAGGCTTGCCCCAAGGAATTGGATACCCCTAATCAACAGGAAGCAGTCTAATGAAAATGATATTCCCTTTCCTCTCTAACCTTCTTTCTCTCCTTCTAAGTGTTGGGGAGCTGGAAGGGTGAAACGAAGGTGAAGAGGGGTGAATGATAAAAGAACCCAATAAATAGCCAGAGTGTCCAGCTACAAATAGTATTTTATTTTGCTTCGTTCCAGTTCTACAAATTGAGCATAAAATCCCTCTGGATATTTTTGATGATTAGCTTTCTCTTTAGAATGCCCTCAATCAAAATGTTTCACAACAATAAAGTTGTTTTGAAGCTAAAATTTTTACCCTTGAAGTAAGCTTATAACAGAAAAAAAAAACTGTATGAGAGTTTGTGAGAATATTAAAAATTTGTTTCACTAGATAGGATACACAGAAGCACACAAATAGTTGAAGGACAAATACTTACCTTCTAAATGAGTTTGGAATAACATTTTCAATTGCATCTAACTATTTCACTGTGACCAGAGAGCATGTCTTATTTGATACTATTGCTCTAGAACACAATATGGGGTTAATTGTAGAAAACCTACAAAGTTTAAGTGGAGTATCAACCTATAACCTGTGAATTGTATCAATCAAGTCTAGCATGCTCACACTAGTCTTATGTAACTGATCTCTGAGTTAACTACACAAATGTCTTTAAATCCTCCACTCTGGCAGTGTCTGCCATCTTTGTCTTTTTTATTTCATTTATACTTACATACATACATACATACATGTACCTATCATATATACATATATGGATACAAATATCTATTTTAAGTAGATATATACAAGCTAATCTTTCTAGTAAATTGAAAATTTTTTCCACTTTGTGCTCCTCTTATCTCTAATACTTTTGATCTAAGATAAATTCTGAACTTATGTAATTACACCATTCATATTTTGCTATAATTTGTCCACTATATTTATGTTCTACTTTTCTATTTATACACTGTATGCTAAAGTTTGAAGTAGTTTTCCTTTTTCTTTGTGACACAGGATGGAGATTGGACCCAGGATCTCACATATGCAAGCTTACTGAATTGCTGGGATTAAAAGGCATGTGTGAAATCCTTAAATATGTCTATTTAAATATTTAGATAGATATATTTAAGTTGAAGCTTAAAAGATCCATCTTATAAATGGATCATTAGTTACAATTTATTTGGTTGAAAGTCAAAGCAGAAAATGCAATAAAAATCATTTTAAAAACCTCAGATCAATTTCCCTAAATATCACTAACACAGTCTGAAACTCACGTAACAAGTCATGCAAGACTTCAGCATTATATAAACTATTGGAAACCCAACTCAACAAGTTCTTAATGTTTTATTTAATGAACTCAATATTGAAAACGTTGGGTCTAGTGTATGCTCTGTGAGCATTGGATGCAAATTGCCCTGAATCAATATTCAAAACAAAATTAACTTCATTTGTGTAACTGCAAAAGAAAATCAATGTTAAATATGATAGGGATATGATCAATCTAACTCTGAAGTCAGTGGTTCCTCTCTGTATCCATGCCCTTATAATTTTCCTCTAGCCTCAATTTTCCCCTCAGAAACTTTGACCATTAAAGGTTGAGAAAGTTTGTCTTCTGTTACTTCTTCAGTCCAGGTATCAAATGTCTTGAACTTTCTGATCTAAGATGGTCATTAAAAGATCCAAGATCAGACATTTATGATTTGATGAGAATGCTGAAGCAGGGATTCAAGCCAATAACTAATAAACCATATAGTAGAACATAATGACTAGGATTACAACCCCCCAAAAATAAAAAAGTTATTTTATAACCAGGTACCTGATAGAAATGATATTAGTAATTCCTTAAAGAATAAGGCAGAATCTGACAGAGAATTTAGCATGTAAAAATCTCAATAGTAAGGACTCGTTGCTGTCAATTATGTATAAAATGTTATTGTATACGTATATATGTATATCTATATGCATAGACTAACGCCCTCTAATTATGTTCCTGATTTCCTCTGTGATGTTGTCAGAATATCAAGAGTCATTCCATCTGGTAGAGAGCTCTGCTCATCATCTTAACTTGTGACCATATGCATGAAATCACACCAACTGCTAAAAGAATATACTGGTAACTACATGCAGATGCTATGTCAAAACATAAAAAAACAATGTCAAGAAGAAATTGAATGATGGGACAGATTCATAAGAAATTTCTGTAGGCTTTATAACCACTGGTAACCTAAAAACAGTGCCCAAAAGAAAGCAGGAAGTAAGCCAAAAGATGAAATTTCTCTTTGTTTAAGAAAAATGCCCTAGGTTTCTGTTGTTATTTAACTAGATTTAAAAAAAAAAAAAAACCCTCGGGTAACAGGTTTAGGCAACCTTATCCTCAGGATGTTTTGAGACATTAAAGATGCAGAAGAGATATGTTGTCTTGTAAAAATACCTTGTTGAGTTTTTATGACCTGCATATGACAGGCCTCTATCCATTCTGAGGACATTTCAGCAGACATAAGATGATATTTATGTGTTTGATAGGGTAGTATTTGAGTAAAACCTGTCAATCTCTTGAAGAAAAAAGTGTGTTCTTTGTATGGGTTAAGAAAAGGCAGTGGCTTCAATTGCTTCTTATATTATTACAGAGGCATATCAACTAGGTTTTTAGTAACTTGTGCATTGCAGACCTCATAGCACTTTTTTTTTTTTAATCCCCCAAAGGCTCAAGTGACTGGAATGTAAATGCTTCTCTTTCCATGAGATATGTCATTAAGTAATTTAATAATAATTTTATCTGATTAGAAAAACAAAATCTTATTGAATTAGCCATATTGTCAGAGAGGTCCATTTCTTCCCTGTTTCTGTACAAGATGAGCCTGGCTTTTATTGAGGAAAGAGATTTTAAAAGGATATCTGTAGCCGTGAGCATTACAGCCTGTGCCTCCCAGCTTTCTGAGTTCAAGAGTCTAGCTAGGACTCCAGAGGCTGTGCCTTGACTCTCTGCTACTCACAAAGAAAAGGTGTTTTCTTCCTAAATCAGGAATTTAAATGACTTTCAGGCATTCCAATAAATGTTGTTCATTACATAATTTGTTATAAAATGGGCTCTGGGTTATCAATTAGAGACAAAACACATATTGAAGAGAAAATTACTATTTTCACCTGCTACATCAAGAGTCAACCAACACACCTGGTAGTTCCTTGAAGCCATTCAAGAGCGACCTCTACCAAGGACACTGGCAACATCTTTATTTTATTTTATTTTATTATTTTTATTGAGGGGGAGTTTGACTGATTCCTTTTTTACCCAAAGTTTTTTATGTATTCAAGTTAGATTTTGATCATAACCTCTTCCCACCTCCCCTCCAGGTCCCACCCTCCACCCACTTCCCCCTCACTCTCCTCTCCTCATTGGTTGAGGGGACCCCTCCATATCAACTCTCCTCAGTTCACCAGTGACATGAGGGCTGAGAGCTTCCTCTTGCACTGGGGCCCTGCATGACAGCCCAGCTACAGTAAGGTGTTCTACTAACAGGCAATGTAGTCCATGACAGAGACCAAACCTACCCCTTCCACTTGCTAAGGGATCTGTATGAGGACACCGACAACATCTTTAAAGGTAGCCATCATTGAAGCTGAAAGTTTCCAGTTTCTTCTGTGGGCAGGACATCATCTCTTATGGAAATGTCACTCTTTGAAGAAGAGGTAAAGCCCTGTTTCCTAGAATTCTGCAGGGAGTAGTTATTTCTGGTGTCCGGGTGACACAGCTGTGGCAAACTTGTCCCTTTAGAATCCTCTTTATCCCCATTCTGGAGTGTCTCTAGGGTAGTAGGTGATTACCTGTCTAGGAAAGGCTGAAGTTTTCAACTCGGTTTGTTCTTGTGTCAACAGTCACTTCTACTGGTCCTTTTGAACTCCTTCAATTTAGTCTCTGTTCTTGAGAACACCACAAGGCAAATTTAAGTTCCTGAGTAGTGCTGGGGGCCTACTGGTACTTTTTGTGGCCTCCTTTTAATGTTTTGAGCTGATGAAATAAGAACTGAGGATGGTTTTAACACTAGGCTTTATCATATGGATACTATCTTTCTTAGAGTATTACCTGCTATAATCATTTTCAGAATGTGAGATGACTTACACATCCTGAGACATGCTTAAGTTTTTAAAATTCTGTCCATGCTTATATTTTCAAACTTTCAACTATCTTGGAAAAATCTTTAGGACAATATTATCATCCTTTAGCATCTAAAAATATCTTTACCAAAATTCTCTCTTATCTGCACATTTCTATGCATTTATAGCTTAATGATTCCTTTCTGTCTTAGTGTTCTCTGAAAAAAAGAGTTATTTTTCAAAATAAACACAAAACCACTTCATATTTTAGTGAAATACAAGAAGCTGTATCTGAAACCTGAACCAAACATGTTAACAGTCTTTGAAACATTTTCTTTCCTTACCAACAAACCCTAATTAACCAATTTGTTAGAGATTTACATTCTGGTATAGCAAGCACTCAGAAACCTATTATGCTTTTGAAAAAAATCTATTTCTCATTCAAGTTCACCAAATGGCAAGATAAACGTCTGGTATCTGTATCTTTATTTGGTATCTGTCTCCTTTCTTTAGAGTGCCCTGAAAACCTTTTAAGGTAAGCACATTAAATGCTTAAGGAAAGTTGAAAGCACAGAAATATGTCATCTTCCTAGTCCTTGGATTTATGAACCAGCTGAGCATAGCAGACCATCCCCAGAAGAAGGCAATTGTCATCTATGAGTGTGTGACTTCTCTGAATAGCAGAAACATTCTTCTGAACCAGTTCATCCCATCAGGTAACAGGGTCTCCTTTGGAGAACAGGAATTGAGACAGTGATTGAGCAGATAATATATCATTAATACTGTCTAGTTACATATGCTTATTGTCCTCTAATTTAATTTCTTTTCTCTATTTATACTCGAGCTCATGTCAGTACTACCTAAGATGGACCTGAGACCATCAGACCCTTTTATTTGTTCCTCCAAAATGACTAAGTAATAAAATGCCTTCTCTTAAACCCTTGACCAAGCCTAGACTGATGGGGTGTCTGGAGCTGAGGCTCTCCTTAAAATTCTAATTATCCTATGAACTAAAAGGAATCTGGGGAAATTTAACAGATTTAGTCTGTATGAACATTGCTTATAACCCAATTTAGTACTATGCAAGCAAAAAAAAAAGATGCATTACATGTAGACAATGCATACATACATACATGAATATACAGACAGACTAAAAAACTAAATTAATTGTGCCACTTGTAAGTTGAAATTAGATTGTGTGTATTTATTTATTAAATTATATTGTTAATCTGATTATTTTTCCATAACACTAAGCATTGCAGTGTAACTGCTGTGTCATATGTATGTTAGTAGGTAGCAGAAAGGCTATGTCTATGCTCCCTATTCTGACCTATGAACATCTGAATGATTAGTAGCCTAATATTCCCTGAAAAAAAAATCAAGCCTAAGTCATTGCTAATCTGCATTGCTCATGGCCCTGTGGCTCCCAAGACCAATAGCAAGCTGGAATCTGGAAGAACACCACCTGACACTGAAGGCCCCAGGCTGGAGTGAGCCTGAGACAGATGACCCTCCAATGGGGCCTCTTGGCTGAGCTAGGTGAGGGACAAGCTTGAGAAGACCACCAGACCTGCGCTATGCTTCTGGACAAAGAGCTAACCTGAAATGACCACCAGACCAGTGTGCAGACCTGGGTGCCAGACAATGCCTGAGATGACTCTTGCCCGGTGCCATAATGCATGAACAGTGCATAGCACTCATGAGACCATTTCTGAGATGAGCCAGGACACTCAGAGACCCGAGGCACTACTAAGAGGAGCAAGTGAGTAGTAAAGAAACAGAAGAGAAAGAGAAACAGAATGATGAGAGCACAATGAAGAGAAGCAGAACTGGAGACTCAAGGGCACGGAGGAGCAGCCTGATGTGAGCAGCTGATGATGCCACCGGGGACCATGATGGGGTCCTGGCCTCTGCTGACACTGGAGGCCATATGAGTTCATGACCCTTTTGCACCAGGGTTTTTGTTTGTTTGTTTGTTTGTTGTTTTTTTTACCACCAGAGGTCAGGAAGACTTCCGTGGGCTGGGATGGGCTGGGGCTGGGCTGCTGCGTGAGAACATGTTGATGTCTGAGGGCTGTGCCAAATTGCTTCCACCTCTCACCTGGGCATAATAGGAGAACTGGTCCTGGGGGTATGAGAGCAGGAGAGCTGACCCTGGTGGTAGGGGAGTATGCAAGCTGGCCCCAAGGGCATGAGCGTGGAAAAGCTGGCCCGGCACTTGCCTGCCATGTGCTTACATAAGAGAGGAAGAGATGATTCCCCTTATTGCCCCTTGCCACCTACAACAGGCAGATGAATTGGCCCTAAGGTCATCAGAGTGGAGAGCTGGCCAGGCCCATCACTTGCTGCAGCACTTAGGAGAACAGGCCCTGCATCTTGCCTACACAGCACAGTAGAACTGGCCATATATGTGGAGTTTTCAGGTGAGCCATCTCTGAGGGCATAAATGTGGGAAAGCCATCCTTCTCTCTTGTCTACTGGGCTTTGGCAGGGAGGAGGGAAAGATGCCCTTTTCCCCTCTCTTATCCCTCACCAATTATATTAGGCAGGAGAGCTGTCCTAAGAATGAGAGAAATGGCCATGTCCCTCACCAGCTACAACACTCAGTAGAGAGGTTCTAGCACCTCATCTTGGCAGCAGGTAGAGCTAGCCCTGGTAGGGGGAGGATTGTTGGTGAGCCATCCCTGAGGGCATGAGAATGGGAGAGCCAGTGGGCTGACTAGCTCAGATACCTCTCAGGTCCAGATTTAGGGCTTTCAATTGGCCCATCTATTTCATTGATGAACTTCTGGAGTGCATGAAGGGGCTGATCCTACATCCAAAACTGCAGAATCTCCACGTTATGGGGCAACAGCAGCTTATCTGAGAGGAGTCGCAGTGAGGTTCAGTACTGATAGAGTAGCAGAAGCCAGAAGCCTTGTACCAGATCAACAATTCATTGTAATGAACATGTGCAAACAAAAAAAATTTGGACAAAATGGTACAGTGCGGGACACACTGTGACACACTACAGCTTCCATGAGTAGATTTTTTTTTTCTCTGTTAGAGGGGGTTTTCAGAGTGGATGGAAGGCAGTTATGAAGGAATGGGGAGATGAGTGAGATTGGGGTACATAATGTGAAATTCACAATGAATAAAATGTTAAAGGAAAATAAAGTTTATTTTTCCTAGAAACATGACAATAAGCATAATATCTCAAAGACATTGAGCCTAACCTAATCACTAATAAGGATCAAGTAGATACACAGGTAAAATTTTAAAAGGTCCAAATGTGTACTTAGTTATGAAGATCTGAATAAAATCTTTTCCTATTTTAAGAGCTAAACAACAGTGAAGGAGATGCACTCATAGATGAAAATGTCTCTCTCAGTATCATTTTAGGCCAAATAATTTTTATGATATAATTTATGGTGAGACTCAATTGTACTTTTTGCATTTGCTTTTCTATCTAAAATAAGATTCAAAGAAAGGATATTTATTCACCAAGATTTTTTTTTGTATCAAGAATTATAGACTCAACAAATTCACTGCATTACTGACTTCCCTGCTTCCCTTATAGACACCATAAACCCAACCAACATAACCTGACACTGATGCTGGGTTCCCAGTCACAACACTGATGTACTCAGTTAGAGCCATTAATCAGGCATTGGTCACCTCCACAGTCTTAGAGGCTGCTTTTTATTCTGAGACATTCTTAGAGACCTGAGTATACCTCCTCACACCTCTTAGCAGTACCTAAAAATCAGACATAAGGAACAGCTAGGTTTTAACCTCTCATGGAAACAGTACACATGAAGTCTAAATTCAGCATTTGGTCTTGGAAGGTTATAGAGGTGCTGCCCTCAAAGCATTACATAGTAAGAACTAAACAATGAGAAATGGGAAGGAGAGATGGCTCAGTAGTTAAAAGCATTTCTGTTCTTTTAGAGGACCGGAGTTCAATACCCAGCACCCACATGATGATTCATAACCATCCATAACTCCAGTCCCAGGGGAATCCAACATCCTCTTCGGACCTTCGGACCTTGTGGAGCACAGATGTGATCCACAACCTTAAAAACAGAAATTACACATATACATCAAATCAAATTAAATATATCTAAAACACTTTTAAAAAATAGGAACTCTGTCTCATAGATAGAAAAGCTTGATGCTATAAAAACAGGTCTGTAAAGGAGCCCTGAGGAGGAAAGGCCAGTAGTGTCTCCAATTGTCTAAGGCTGTAGCTTCAAAGAAAGCAGTTATGGTAGAAGCATCACATAAACCTCTAGGATGAGTGGGAAAAACATGAATGCCTTTTAGATTTCAGGATGAAGACAAAGTACAGGATAAGGCATTCCTAATGTGCCTTTTTAATCAAGAATGAGCTGCTTTGTGAGCAACTGCTTCTGCTCTCATCCTTGGCGAGATTGCCATCACCTTGGGCTACTCTCTTGGAGAAATGAAAGTACCCAAAGATCTTGGTCCATTAGTCTTCCTAGTGATGTCCACCCTTGATTATGGATATCTTTAGGGAGATTTTTTTTTTTTTAGATGGGCGCCCTAAGCCCTCATTAACACTGTAGCATGTTAAGTCGAGAGTAGAAGGGAATCTAGATGCCAAGTCAGAGACAGTCATCAATAGTGCTTCTCATGGATCTTGAATGAGTCCCCAAAGAGAATGTTAACACTGGCAGAGACAGAGCCACAGCATTCATGATACCCTGAGGAGTTCTTTCACATGGGCCTCTACTCGGCTGAAACCAGATTCTTGGACATGCTGCGTGAAAAGAATGGAACAGTATGAAACAGAGCTGAGTTAGTTCAAAATAGGAAGTTGCTTACAGAAAGAGTAGAGCACACCCAAGACCATGTGTACGGGCTTCTCAAGAGGCATCCTTTGGTGCTTTACAGGTGGGCGTATATACTATTTTGGTGACTCTAATTTTACATTTTGAAGGGTTGCTAAGAAAAAAATTTTAATCTTTTTTTCTACCATTTTCTTAATAGATGAATTTGTAGAGTGGCTGCATTGGTGCCTTGGGTGGGATTATAATCTATTAAAATGAAACCAGGAGCCACAATATTTATATAAAGGGTTGGGGCATTTCTTCTTTCTGTACATAAAATATCTGTTGAGATCCCTGCAAAGCCAGTTTTATAACTGGGAAGAAAAATGTCAGAAGCAAATGTTAACTATGTTGCAAACTGATTCTCTGCTGGTTTATGAAAGGCTTCAACTAGAAGCTTCAACAAGTGAACTGAGGGACTCTGCTCCCTTTCCTTATTCCCATAATTTCCCTGCTTTACTGATAATAATTAATTATCTTACTAAATATTTAAGTATGGTGAGTATTATAGTCTTATCATTTTACAATATAATCTTGATATTACTTGTTTGAGAATTTCGTAATATATATAATGTATTTTCATCATATTAACCACATATCCCTCTCCCAACTTCTCCTAGATCCATCTCCACCTTCTCCCTCCCTCCTAATGTTATGTTTTCTTTCTTCTTATAATAATTTATTTAATCCAGTTTGTGCTGCTAATATATCTATGGTGTGAAGCCATTCACAGGAGTGCGGTTGACCTATCAGGGATCACGTCTTCAAGCAAAATATCTTCTTTCTCCCTATTAGTCATTTATTGTTGATGGCCCTTCAACTATTGACATTCTATACTGTAATGTTGATGATGGGCTTGATCTTGCTCAGGTCTTGTGAAGGCAAGCATAGCTTCTGTGAGTTCCACAATGCAGTGGCCCTGCCTTGTCCAGGAGATAATGTTTCCTTCTAGTGTCCTCCAGACCTCTGACTCTCGTGCAGGAAGTAGGAGATAGATGTCTCATTTATGGCTAAACAATCCACAGATACGAATTTTTCTGTACATTTTTTTTTTTTTTTTTTTTTAGTTTCTGTATTAACTACTATCAACTTCAGAAGTCTATCTGGAGAGGTTAGAATGCTTCACTAATCTACAGGTAGAAAAATAAATTTAGAGATCAGTTTGATCCTTTTAGTGTCCATTTAGCGAAATAACAGGAGTAGGCTCACTCCTGGGGCCTGCAAGGTCCCCAGCCAGGTAGATAGATTTATAGCACCATGAATGCATTTTTCTCCGTGGACTGGGATTAAATCTAATCAGAAAGCAATTGAGTTCTCCCATAACTTCCATGCCACTATTGCACCCATGGGCAAGTCTTGTCACACAAGTCAATATTGTAGCACACAGGGTGTATAACTGAGCAAGACAGCTAATAGAGCACCTTCTTCTCCCCAAGCAACTTATATAGAACACCTTCTGCTACTGAGAAAGCTACTTGTCAGAAATAAAACTTTCCATCTTGCTTTCTCCATGTCCTGTGGGCAAAGTGTGTAGGATCTTAGCAACAAAGAACAATGTCATTAGCCTATATTATTTTGTGTGTCTCTATGCCCCATGACCAACAACCTAAGGACCAGTATCCCGAACACTTGGTTCTGAGCTTTTTATTTTAAAACTTATGACTTCTGGTATAAATATTTTTTACATTGGGTAGGCTAAATCCAAATGAACTCCTTTGTATGGGCTTGTGTGTGTGAAGCTTATAAAAATATTAGGTCCCACATGGCTTTTTCAAACATTCCTAGTAACAGTTATTCCTCCTCCACTGCTTCCTCTGCCCTACCTACCCTGTTTTAACCCCTAGAAGACATATTTTTTAAATTGAATGTTATGAATATTTACTGATACATTTATAACTTCTATCTTTTCTTCATTTTTCATGTGTAACTGGTTGTAGGTTAGATGAAGTATATCTGTTTAAGTTATTTTAAGAGAGTATCTTTTGTTTATACCTGACTGCAGCTCTATTTTTCCCACCAAAATATGTTTTTGTTTTTTATTCTTCAAAACTGTTCTCAGCTATGTATGTAATTTTAAACTGATGAGTATTTCTTCTCATCACAATAAAAGCACCCCCTTTTTTCTGGCTTTAATTGATATTGTTGAGAAATCAACAGTCATTCTAAATGCACTTGCTTTCTCTCAGGTATTTTTTTTCTGTTTCGTTTTGTTTCCCTACATTTTAATTGGTTCATGGAGAATTGCATACAATGTATTTTCATTGTATTCACTCCCAACTCCTTCCAGATCCAGCCCCTTTATACCTACCCAAGTTAAAAAGAAAAAAAAAAAGACCCAAAGTCGTCTTTTTGTTTTAACCCACTAGATACATTTTGTGTTGCCTGTGTACTTTTGGATATGTGTTCCTCTCTGGATCATGGTCCAACTACCAGAAGTGACACACTCAGGGAAAACTGATTATCCTCCCAGCAGCTATCAATTGCCAATAGCTTCTTAGCTAGCAGTGAGACTTCATCCCCATGTCCCTCCTCCATGCTGGGATTTTATCTGACTTGAGCATGTGAGAGTCTTGTGCGTGCCTTAGGAGTTATAGCCCTATGGACTGGAGTCCAGTCCCAATCCTCTTCCACCTTCTGCTTTCTCATCCTGAGATAGGAGAGTCCCAGTGACATGCTCCTGCAGCCATAAACTCTACCATGACTTCCCAGGCAGGAGGAACTCTAGCTTGAATCCATGAGTCACAGCAACAAGGAAGTAACTCTTGTATGCTTCAAGCTTGTTCTCATTTCTAGAACTCTATTGTCAATCGCACCCTGTTCTGCTTATCTTTCTCTTGTCATATTTTCTCTTTTCCATATTGTGCTATATTCTTGGCACACTTTATAGATCCTTCATTTAGTTCAGCAAATTTCTTGCAATTTCTAAAATTCATTCTTTCCCCTTTTTGTTTCTGTTTCTGTGTGTGTGTGTGTGTGTGTGTGTGTGTGTGTGTGTGTGTGTGTATCCTATGCACACACAGTTATCTGTTACTAACAACTGAGCCTAGGGCCTTCTACTTGCTGTGCAGACACATCCACAGTCTATCACTGAACCATGTCACCCAAACCCTTGTTTTTTTCACATTATTAAACTCATTCTGTAGCCCAGTCAATCCTTCTGCCTCATCCTTGTGAGTGACCCATGCCTTGACACTTGGTATAACCATTGTTTTTCTTTCCAAGATTTTACTACTGACATTTATATTTTAATGATTTTGCTACTGTATTTGTGTAATCTTATAACCTTGCTTCTTTTATAAACATTTATAAAGGATTATATTATAATAGTTTCTTTCCTTCTAAGAAGCAAATATCTTGATGTCGCGTCCCCCCTTGTCCAGCAAGGAATGACGCAACTCACAAAAG
>CAJQZJ010032473.1:15957518-15979868 GCA_907164525.1 Lophiomys imhausi
GGAGACCAGCGCCATCTTTAAGGCGCGGCACGTCGCAGCTCTCTACATCTTGAAATACTAAGTGTGGCTGCTTTGTATTCTAACAAATATCATGTTTAACATTTTATCTTTGAAAATCTTTGTTATCATATATTTGTTGTGTGAATTGAAGATGACATTTTAATTGAAGTAGATCATGAGCATACTTTGATACATTTTGCCCTGCTGTCTTTTGGTGTTTGCAATTTTGATAATGAGTTTCTGTTCATTAGAACTTCCCCTACAAGTGTACCTTGCAGACTGACTGAATTTTGGATAGTCTGTTTACATGTGCTTCTTCTGAGTTCTTGAGAACACAACCAACATGGGACACCTATATACTAAAATACTACTAATAGTTCTTTTAAATTACCCAGTTGATATGAATTCAGTCTGCAAATTCTTATTTTCAGACCTGTTAGGAATTATTAGTACACACACCCTCTCCCATATATCTAGTGCCATATTATAAGGCAGGCAACTATTCTCCTAATCTTTTTATTAGTCCTTGAATTGAGATTTCATCTTCTTCTGGTCCTACGTAGTGACAATCACTTATTAGAGCCCACCTTAACTAGTTTTGTTTCCTCCTATTGTCTGTCCTGAGACTCAACCCACTGTACAAATTGAATTTCATTTTCATCCAACATTAGTAAATATTTTGTGAATGATAGTTCTACTTACTCATCATAGACATCATTTTCATTATAGCTTTCCTTTTAGGTAGGCTGGGTTAGATTGTATTGTTTTCCAGAGTGCCTGACCAAGTGTTGATTATACATTAGTCAAGGTAGTTGGTATGTGTGTCTGCAGTCACATGGGTATCTGTAAAGAAAAACATGTATGATCCCTTCATTATTAAAAATGAATACATTTCTAAATTTAACATAATAACTGTGCCTGTGGATAACATTATGAATTGTGTTCATTCTACAGTATTTTGGGAGTCACTTCTATTTTTCTATTTGTGTTGCTATTTCTGACTTCTTAGAAGCTTTTCAAGAAAACAGTCTACCTGAAATCTGTGACCCTTAACAACTCCATATTATGTTTTTCCACTTTCAGAAAGGAGATAAAAGGAAACTCAGAATGCAGAGACTGTGTAAGGCCATCAATTCATGAAGTCTTTCATTTGGTTCGATTTGGGATTGTTTTTATTTGCCAGCTTATAAGTTACATTCACTTGTATTTTATGCCTCAATTAAATAATAAGACACAAAATCATCTCAGTGTCCCAAGTGAGGAATGAATTTATATTTGGATGCTACTATGAATCTACAATGTTTCTTTAGGGAGGAGCAATAAAAAAAATACCTGTGCATCCAACACTTTGGCCCACTTTTCTGCCATAGTGGATATGTTAGTCCTGTGCTTATCTGATCTCCAATGGGTGGGTCAGTGTCAACTTTGGATCATAGAGCATTTGTGTGTTTGGGATATCTCACTACTGATAGACATCTGGAAACTGATTATAAAAATATTGGCAAAGTTCCACTCATTAAAAGCTAAAGTGTATATGGAATTCTGAATAAGTACCTCACTCTCAAAATCTGCAATTTTATTCTTTTATATGTTTTAAAATATAATAAAAGAGTTGGACTTTGGTTCTGCCTAAAGAAGGGAGGATTCAAATGACTGAGAAAACTCTAGAACATCTGAGGTCTCTGCAGTAGCTCACAGATATTACGGCATTTGATAGTATATGCAACAACTACAATCCTAATCTGACATTATCAAGGTATAACTCATTAATAAAATGTAATTTATTCATATATATACATATATATATATCAACCATTTGAGTGTGATTCTAAAAGACTACTGATAGTGGTGTCATTCTGCCTTGAGATCTCTGTGTGTGTGTGTGTGTGTGTGTGTGTGTGTGTGTGTGTGTGCAGATGCCCATAGAGACCTGAAGAGGGCAATGGAAGCCCTTTTATAAATGATTCTGAGTGACCCCTTATGGGTCTTGGATCCAAACTCAAGTCCTGTGAACTAGCAACAAGTGCTCTGAACTGCTGAGTTATCTCTCCAGCTGATTCTGCCTTGAACTCTCACAATCCACAATGTGTGGAGCTTGAAATCTTACAGCTTACTTCTATTTGTAGAGGATGTTGACAATGGACCCTGACTTATCAGTTTCTTTAGAGTTTATTTGAGCAATTTTATGCTGTAACATTGTGGGATTGTCCAGATAAAGGCATGGGAAAAAAAAAACAAATCAAACAAAAAAAATCTATTTACAATTAGGTTTGGAAATGAGAAATGAAAAAAATAAGGTCAAACTCACTCTCCCTTTTTCTGCTGATGTAGTTGGCTTTGTGAAGTATCATTAGTTTTAATGCCATTTGCTAGCTAAAGCATCATGAAGTTGACAACAATTGCAGTATATCAAAGACCAGTTCCAGCAAATACCAAAGTTAACTGTGATATCAATATTATCAGATCTATTTTTCAGGGTTCAGTGTATTGTTCCTAAATACTTATATTGGACTTGGCTGCTCAACCATCTTTTCAATAATGTGTGGGACATAATATTTCCTAAATAAACACTTGTTAATTAATTAATCGGAGCTGCCTCATGCTCTGCTTACCTAACGACCAAAACTTACCATCAAGAGAATTCCAAGTGAGAATGGACTGAGTCAATAATGAACTGGAAAGTTGATGACTTTTAATGTTATCTTCTATATATTTTTTGCATATTTGACCTGGGTGAGGTCAAGATGTCAACTGAAGTCTGAAGTCAAGGAAAATATGGAGTGGCTTCAGCAAGAACTCAGTGGGTAAAGTGCCTTCCATACAAGCATGAAGACCTGAGTATGGATCTCCAGCACCCATGTGACAAACAGAATGGCAGCATTAATCCCACCACTGTGGAAGGAGATGGAGAAACTCCTAGAGTACCCTGGTGAGCATAATTGGTGAGCTTCAGATGCAGTAAAAAGGAAGACAGAGAACAACTGAAGAAGGCATCTGACATTGAACCCCAGCTTTGCTATGCTCACACACACATGAATGCACACCTGCACTCATACATGCTTACACACAATCTATGAAAATTTCAAAATATTTTGTGTAGTGGGCTCAGCTTTCTCCTTATAGCAAATTCATAAAGAAGAGAAATCTTAAGTCAAACTTAAGTCAAATCTTAAACTTAATTCAAATCTTAATCAAAACTTAAGTCAAATCTTAAGGGTTAGCTGGTCTAGCAATCAGAATGGGAGATAGCAGTGTTTTTTAAAAATAATAGTTTTTGGAAATTATAATATAATTACATAATTTCCCCCAGTCACATATATGTACATATGTGTATATATGTGCATATAGATATGTATAGATAGATGATAGATAGGTAGGTAGATAGATAGATAGATAGACAGACAGACAGACAGACAGACAGACAGATAGATAGATAGATATTCAGTCCATATAATGTTACCAGTATGTATATGATCTCTGGGATAAGCACTTGCTACTGGATATCTAATTGGCATAATATTCTCTTGCTTTCTGAGTTCCTCGGTCACTTGTCATTCTCTGTCTATGGTCAAGGCCTCTCCAGCTATCTCCTCTCCATGTTAGCATAGCCAATGGTGTCAGAGTTGTTCAAGTCTTGTTTAGCAGCCATTGGTGAGACTGCATGAAATAGAACTTTTCTGACATTTCTGGGAGACACAATCTCACAGTAAAATTGTGTTCTGTTTGTCTCACTCTTACTTTTTTTTTTTTTTTTTTAGGGGATCTGTGTATGTAAGTATAATGGCAAATCCTGCGATGATAGCCTCGAAAGTTAAGAAAGCCATCATCTTTGGGGGCTGAAATAGAACTTGATAAAAATAATCAGCTATCAATTACTATTTCTGGAAACAGAACAAACCCACTGTGCTTTCCTGGATCAATTCAAGCAAAAATTCTCAGTCAATAACACAGGTTACCTGCCAGCAAAGGTCACAGTAAGAATATTCATTATTGGGTACTACCTCAAACAACTGGCCAAAGTATATCCAAGGGTTGAGAGAGAAGCGCCATGCCTTTGGTCCTAAGAACTAATGTTAAATACAGAGCTTTTTCCTGTGGTGTCTAGCACACAGTATTCATTAGAAACTAATAGACTATCCACAGCAATTATGACTGACAGTAGCCTATTGAGCTCCCAAGTTTGCATCAAGAGAAATTGAGCTACAAGAGTGAAAGCTACATTGTAGCAGTTTATCCTCTCATATGTGTAACATCTTTGCATGTGTGTATACCTGTTTGTGGGGTATGCAAATGTAAGTTTTTATGTCCTCATAGGCCAGAAACACTGGATCCCCATGAAGTTGGAGTTATAGATGGTTGTGAATAGTCTAATATGGTTTCTGGGAACTAATCTTGGACCCCAAGAAAGAACAGCATAGGCTCTCAACCACTAAGCTATCTCTACCACTCAGTGCATTTATTTTTAAAGCTAATGCTCAGGAACCACAATTAGAGCCAATGAAGAAGAATGACCCTAATTCAGAAATGCCCCTTGGAGTGTTAATTAAGTGTACTGATAGCATTAGCATGGGGTTATATCTTCTCTATGTATTTGGAGAATTGTACAGATGTTGAGTTGTCAAATAGATGAACTATGGTAGACGTTGTTGATTTTTTATTAATTCTTTATTTTTTTAATAAAATAGACTTCAATTATTTTCCAGTATATCCAACTGAAATCATTCACTATCCTTACTTCATATGCATTTATGATTGACCATGTGACAGTTCAGCCAATGGGGCAATCAGTAGAAAACCCTTGAGAAGACATTTTTCTAAATAAAATACAAAATTCATTTTTCTATTATTTCCAATGCTACCAGAATTATTTGGGTCAGAGCCTTGACCATGGCAGCTCTAACAGGCACTCAATAGTCCCTTTAAACACATAAGTGAAAGGGAAGAGAAAAAATATTTAAGGATATTTATCCAATGCGGTTACATTGGAAAGAGGAAGAAAATTCAGTGACCCTCCCACGTCTATTTATGGGTCTTGACATGAGGTTTATATTTAAATAGTAGATATGAGAAACACCTAACTAAGCAGTCCTGGTGAAGGTGTGGTCCTGCCTATCATTATTGTTTGGGATCCAGTATGTCCTGTCTGACAAGTCATCAGAAGTTTATGAAATCTCTTTCAAAACATAAGTTTCTCCTCTGGCTAGGAAAGAACACTCAACTTTTTCCTCTTCATAGCATGAGATTTCTGGGGGAATTACAATTTCTTGGTGTTCATTGTCTCAATAGTCTAATAGTCAGAAGGAAGAGCACAAATCTTTAGAATATCTTCACTATCTCTGCCAAGATGATGATACCACCTAGAAACCACACATAGTGTCTGGAGCTACAACAGTCAAGTTATATCATCCATATCAACGATACTTGCTTAGAATGTGGAACTGTAAACAGAAAATGGGAGGCCTTCCTACCTTCACAGGGCTTCAAGCTTGCCCCCCTGACTCAACCTCTCTGCTTAAGGAAAATTGAACTTACTCAACACATTGTTTGGAGGGGGTCTTTGTAGATGAACACATTCTTTTAAAAAATAAATTTTAAATTTTATTGTGTATGTACGAGAATTTTGCCTGTGTGCTTGTTAATTTGCATGACATGTATATGCTGGTTCCAACTGAGGACAAAAGAAAAGTATCAGATACCCTAGAGCTTGAGTTAGGGACAATTATGACCTGCCATGCAGATGCTGAGACTCTATGTAACTTTTGTTCTCTGCAAAAACAATTGCTCTAAACTGCTGATTTGTCTCTCCAATCCCAGTGCATTCTTAACAGATCTACTCACACTAATAATCTTTAGAATGAAGCTGTCTGGACCTCACTGAACCCACAGATCCAGGGATATCAGATCCACTTCATGCTTTAAGAAGATTTTATACTTTCTTTCTTCTGTTATTTTTTAAAAACTTATTAGAATACATTAATTGGACAAAACTCCAGCTTTCATTGTGACATTCTATAATGCTCTCATGTTGTAATTGGCTTGTATTTATTTGTGTTCCTGTTTCATGGCCAGAGTGAGTGATCAGTATTTATGAGACTTTTCTATTCCCTCCCCCATGTGGCCTTTAGAAAAATTCCTAAGCAGATAACCTTTTCCTCCTAAGAGCTTTTCCAATTTGAGAGGACATTATGAATTCATGGTTAAGAACACCATCCTTTCAGTCAGCCATGGTTCTAGTCCTGTTTTCCTGTTACTGATTGCATATGACAGAGTAATCACATTACACTTCTAGCTTTATTTTCATGCCTTAAAAATGTGAGGCATACAAATGTCTACCTTGTGTATTTAAGAAAAGTGAAGAAAGCATATAGCAGAATATGACTCACTTTTTCCCTAGAAGAGTTAAACTTTTAAATGAAGATGTACTTTAGAATTTCTCCTTTAGTTGAAAGTGATCTAAACTTTATCCCAACTGTGTAATTTGATAACTCTGTTGAATGAGTGAAGTTGTGTCACAGCAGCAGGAAAGGGATGGAGGGGAGAATTCAGAGAAGAAACTTTAAAAAGTATATCATATAATAAAGAGACTGAGATTATTTGCAGTTGTGTATATGAATGTTTGTGCAAATTTACTTTAGTTTTAGTGCTACTGAGATCATGACAAGTGGAATGACTTTGTAATACTGAATTTACCACATAATTTTTACAGTTATTTAAAATTTTTAGCATTTAGATAACCTTTTTGACAAGTTGTGGTTCCTAATTTCTCTGCTACAATATTACCTCAAACAAAAGTGGAAAGGCATCTTTAAGAGTTTCTTAGCACTTATCGAATGCTTTCCTGGTCCAAAAAAACCTTGTATCTATTATGTAATTTAGTTGACCTACCAGTAACTATTCATTGTCTCCCAAGTTGAAAATGAAAATTAAACAATGTGTCCAATTCTGCTCATATTTTAAGTAGAGTTGTTGGAGGCTAGGCCTCACCATATAAAAGTCTCTGTTTTTTTTTTCCAGTAGAATTCATCATAACAGAAAACAAACCAGCACACATTTTTAGCTTTTCTATGAAGCAAAATATTGAGACAGTACCTATGGTGTTAATAGGAATACTTTCATAATAGGAAAAACACCCAGAAAAAAGAGACTTATGAAGTGTAATAAATAATATATTTAAAAGGCTTTATATGAATTCATTTATCTATAAATTAACATGAATATGCATTAAAATGGTCACCTTTGGAAAACACATCTCTGATTAAGCAAAGACAGCTTGAAAGAATACCATGTAACAGAAGTAAGTATACTTATTCAGCAAGAAAGTTTCTAATTTGCTTCTTTTCTCTTGCTATTTTCCAATTCCATTTTATCTTGGAAGGCACAGTAAGCCCATTGGCATGAAGAACACTGTTATCTACTATAGTATATTGTTAACTTAAATAAGCTACAATAATTGTCAGTTTAATAAAACTCTTCTACTAACTTGCCTCATAATTTTAAAAATATCTTCTTAGATCCAGAACACCCTGGATTGTGAGTGAGATGTAACTTGAAGAAATAAAAAATAAATTAAAAAAAATGAAAAAAAAATAAAACTCTTCTAAAATAACAAAATACAATAGAAATGGGGGTTTTTATAACAGTACCCATGAACTATAGTGTGCCTCAAATTGGCATCAAAATGATACTGGATCACTGTTCATGAGTCTCACAAAATGCCTCTGTTGAAGTAAAGAATAGGCAACTCTTAGATACTGCACATATCTTCTGGGGCCCGTGATCAACACTAGTATGAGACCCTAGCTGTGAATGAATGATGTGTATGAAACATACTAATTATTTTTGAATTGTCACATTTGAAAGACTCTTTTTATCATTTCATGTTACCTATTTAAATTCGATCTAAAATATTTTAAAGAGTTTTAAAAATTATAATAAACTATTAAATGTTGATAATGTGGAGTCTGTGCTATCCCTGGAAGCCATGTTGATGTTCTTGGTCCATATTACCACTGGAGGACATGTGGATGTCCGTGGCCTGTGCTGCCTACAGAGGCCATGTTGGTCTCCGTGGTCCCTGCTGTGACCAAGGACCATGTTGAAGTCCCTGTTCTGTGCTGTTGCCAGAGGCTTGTGGAAGTGCACGATCTGTGCTGTCCAAGACTGTTAGGATAAGGAAGCTTCTTGTGAAGTGGTATTGATGGCAGCGGACTCATAATTGAGGATGAGAAACATTGAAGGCTTCTGTGAAATCAGCCTCCGGCCCCTCCAAAAGAAACAGTCTAGACAGGAAGCCATTAGAGAGTCCTTAAAAACTGTGATAAAGATGGTGAAGTGCAGCTCTTCACAGTTGATGGCTTCTGTCAAGAGTGGGATGGTGGGAAAGGACCCAGTTATCTTTTAGGGTCTGGCCACTGGGAGTCTGGCAATGCTGCAGTGAGTATATGGGCAACACAAGTTGAACTTGGTGTATTCCTCCTCCTCCTTCTTTGAAGAGGGTACAAGTGTGGGAGGTGAACCTGGGAGGAATGGGAACTGAGTGTGCATGAATGAGATTTCCAAATAATCAATAAAAACATGTTGAAAAATGTGGATACTTTGTGGTTTTACCTTTTGTTTTTATTTTTGGGAGGGCAGACTCTCCCTCTATAGGCTAGGCTTGCCTGGAACTCACTGTGTAGCACAGCCTTTCCTGGAACTGCCGGTCATACTATCTTAGAATCTCAACTATGGTACACAGCTAGGGCTGGAGATATGGGTCAGAGGTTAAGACCACTGGCTGTTCTTCCAGACTCCTGCATTCAATCCAAGCATCTACATGGTACCTTATAACCATCTGTACATCCAGTTCCAGGGAATCTAATGTCTTACTCTGCTTTCCATGGGTGGCAGTCACACACATCATGCCCACACATGCATGCAGGCAACATTCATTAAACATATACAGAAAGAAAGAAAGAAAACATGGTTTCTTTTTTTAATATTTATTTATTACTTCAGGTTACATCTCAATCACAGTGCCCTCTTTCCACCCCTCCCTGTTGTGCCCTCCCACCCTCTCCCCCCATCATTTCCATCCCACTCCTCTGGAGTGGAGTGTCCCTACATAACAGTTCCCCACCTCAGTTCAGCAGTCATATGAGGGTCAAGAGCCTCCTCATACAGTTGGGGCCTACAAGGCCACAACACTAGGGCAAAGTGTCTCATTGATAGGAAACAAAGTCTATGTTCATGTTCCCTTTGGTGCCATGGTTGTAGTATAGTTATCCTGTACTATATGGCTAAAATCCAATTATAAGTGAATAGATGCCATGTGCATGCTTCTGAGTCTGGGTTAGCTCACCCAGGATGAGCTTCCCTAGTTCCATCAGCCATTTGGCTGAAATTGCGTGATTTCATTGTTTCTAATAGCTGAGTAGTATTCCATTGTGTAAATGTACCACAATTTTTTAATCTGTTCCTTGGTTGAGGGACATCTGAGTTGTTTCCAATTTCTAGCTATTACAAATAAGGCTGCTATGAACATAGATGAGGAAACTTCCTTGTGATTTGGTAAGGAATCATTTGGATGTATACCCAGAAGTGGTATGGCTAGAGGTAGAGCTATTCTAAGTTTTCTAAGACATCACCAGACTGATTTCCATAGTGATTGTACAAGCTTGCACTCCCAAAAGCAGTGGAGGAGTGTTCCCCTTCTCCACACCCTCACCAACATGTGCTGTCATTTGAGCTTTTGATCTTAGCCATTCTGACAGGTGTGAGATGGAATCTTAGAGTTGTCTTGAGTTGCATTTCTCTGATGATTAAAGATGCTGAGCATTCCTTCAAGTGTTTCTCAGCCATTAGTGATTCATCCTTTGTGAATTCTCTGTTTAGTTTTGTTCCCCATTTTTAACTGGATTATTTGGTTTCTTGGCATTTAATTTCTGGAGTTCTTTGTAAATTTTGGATGTTAGTCCTCTGCCAGATTGGGGGTTGGTAAAGATTTTTTTCCCAATCTGTAGGTTGCCATTTTGTTTGAATGACAGCATCTTTTGCCTTACAGAAGCTTTTCAGTTTTATGAGGTCCCATTTATTGATTGTTGGTCTTAGATCTTGAGCTGTTGGTGTTCTGTTCAGGAAGTTGTCACCTGTGCCAATGAGTTCAAGGGTTTTACCCACTTTCTCTTCTAATAGATTTCGTGTGTCAGGCCTTATGTTAAAGTCTTTGATCCACTTGGACTTAAGTTTTGTACAAGGTGATAAGTATGGGTCTAATTTCATTCTTCTACATGTGGACATCCACTTGGACCAGCACCATTTTTTAAAGATGCTGTGCTTTTTCCATTGAATGGTTTTGGCTTCTTTGTCAAAAATTAAGTGACCATAGGTGTGTGGGTTCATTTCTGGGTCTTCAATTCGATTGCATTGATCCACTGGTCTGTTTCTATACCAGTACCATGCTGTTTTTACTACTATTGCTCTGTAGTACAGCTTTAAATCTGAGATGGTGATACATCCAGATTTTTTTTTATTGTACAGGATTGATTTTAGCTATTCTGGGTTTTTTGTTATTCCATATGAAGTTGAGAATTGCTTTTTCCAGGTCTAAAAAGAATTGTGGTGGTATTTTGATAGGAATTACATTGAATATGTATATTGCTTTTGGCAGGATGGCCATTTTTTGTGTTGATCCTACCTATCCATGAGCATGAGAGATCTTTCCATCTTCTGATATCCTCTTCAATTTATTTCTTCAAGGACTTGAAGTTCTTGTCATACAGATCTTTCACGTCCTTGTTTAGAGTTATCCCCAGGTATTTTATATTGTTTATGACTATTGTGAAGGGTGTTGTTTCCCTAATTTTTTTCTCAGGCCCTTTATTTTTTGTGTAAAGAAGGGCTTCTGATTTTTTTGAATTAATTTTGTATCCAGCCACCATGCTGAATGTGTTTATCAGCTGTAAGAGTTCTCTGATGGAATTTTTGGGGTCAATTATGTATACTATCATATCCTCTGCAAATAGAGATAACTTGACTTCTTTGTTTCCAACTAGTATCCCTGTGATATCCTTTAGCTGTCTTATTGCTCTAGCAAGAACTTCAAGTACTATGTTGAAGAGATATGGCAAAAGTGGACATCCTTTTCTTGTGCCTGAGTTTAGAGGAAATGCTTCAAGTTTCTCTCCATTTAATTTGATGTTGGCCACTGGCTTGCTGTAAATTGCCTTTATTATTTCCAGATATGGTCCTTGTATGCCTGTTCTCTCCAGGACTTTTAGCATGAAGGAATGTTGGATTTTGTCAAATGCTTTTTCAGCATCTAGCAAGATGATTATGTGGTGTTTTTTTTCTTTCAGCTTGTTTATATGGTGAATTACTTTGATGGATTTTCATATGTTAAACCATCCCTGGGATGAAGCCTACTTGATCATGATGTATGATACTTTTGATGTGTTCTTGGGTTCAGTTTGCCAGTATTTTATTAAATATTCTTGCATCTATGTCCATGAGGGAGATTGGTCTGAAGTTCTCTTTCTTTTAAGGGTCTTTGTGTGGTTTAGGAATCAGAGTAACTGTCGCCTCATAGAATGAGTTTGGCAGTGTTCCTTCTGATTGTGTTTTGTGGAAGAATTTGAAGAGTATTGGTATTAGCTTTTCTTTGAAGGTCTGGTAGAATTCTGGGCTGAAACCATCTGGCCCTAGGCTTTTTAAAATTGGGACATTTTTAATGACTGTTTCTATTTCCTTAGGGGTTATAAAGCTGTTTATTCTGTTAATCTGATCTTGATTTAACTTTGGCAGGTGGACTCTATCAAGAAAAATGTCCATTTCACTTAGGTTTTCAAATTTGGTAGAGTATAGATTTTTAAAGTAGGACCTAAAGATTCTTGGGATATCCCACTGTCTGTTGCTATTTCTCCCTTCTAATTTCTGATTTTGTTGATTTGGGTTTTCCCCTCTGCCTTTTATTTAATTTGGCTAAGGGTTTGTCTATTTTATTGAATTTCTCAAAGAACCAACTCTTAGTTTCATTGATTCTTTGTATCATTCTTTTTGTTTCTAAGTTGTTTTTCTCAGCCCTAAGTTTGACGATTTCCTTCCTTCTGCTTCTCTTGTGAGTGTTTGCTCCTTTTTTTCCAGTTCTTCCAGTTCAGCTGTTAATTTGCTAATATCACCTGTCACAATTTTCTGTTTGAAGGCACTTAGTGAAATGAACTTTCCTCATAGCACTGATTTCATTGTGTCCAATAGGTTTGGGTATCATGTGCCTTCATTTTCATTGGATTTTAAGAAGTCTTTGATTTCCTTCTTCATTTCTTCCCTAACCCAGTAGTCATCCCATAAAGAGTTGTTCAATTTCCATGACTGTGTAGGCTTTCTGTTATTTCTATTGTTGTTGAAGTCCAGCTTTCTTCCATGGTGGTCTCATAAGATACAAGGGGTTATTTCAATTTTCCTGTATCTGTTGA
Source organism: Lophiomys imhausi (assembly GCA_907164525.1). Lineage (NCBI taxonomy): Eukaryota > Metazoa > Chordata > Mammalia > Rodentia > Muridae > Lophiomys > Lophiomys imhausi. The sequence continues at coordinate 15,969,968 of CAJQZJ010032473.1, forward strand.
GGCTTGCTTTATGTACGACTATATGGTTGATTTTGGAGAAGGTTTGGTGCAGTGCTGTGAAGAAGGTGTATTCTTTTGTGTTTGGGTGAAACATTCTGTAGATATCTATTAAGTCCTTTTGGTTCATAACCTCTGTTAGACTCATTATTTCTATGTTTGGTGTCTGTCTGGATGACCTGTTCATTTTTGTTAGTGGGGTGTTGAAGTCTCCCACTACTAATGTGTGGGGTTTGATATGTGGTTTAAGCTTTAGAAGTTTCTTTTACAAATGTAGGTGCCCTTGTATTTGGAGCATAGATATTCAGTATTGAGATGTCATCTTGATGAATTTTTCCTTTAATGAGTATGTAGTGCCCTTCCATATCTTTTTTATTAATTTCAGTTGACAGTATATTTTATTTGATATTAGGATGGTTACTTCAGCTTGCTTCCTGGGTTCATTTGCTTGGGAACTCTTTTCCCAGCCCTTTACTCTGAGATAATGTCTATCTTTGTTAGTGAGATGTGTTTCCTGTATGCAGCAAAATGATGGGTCTTGTTTACAGATCCATTCTGTAAGCCTGTGTCTTTTTATTGGGGAGTTGAGTCTATTGATGTTGATGGATATTAATGACCAAAGGTTGTTATTTCCTATTATTTTGGTGTAGGTGGTTGTTGTGTGCTTCTTTTGGTTTAGCTGCAGTGGAGTTTTTTGTTTCCTCTGTTTTCTTGGGTGTAGTTATCTTCTCTGGGTTGGAATTTTCCTTCCAAAATCTTCTGTAGGGCTGGATTTGTGGGTAGATACTGTTTAAATTTTATTTTGTCATGGAATACCTTCTTTTCTCCATCTATGTTGATAGAGAATTTTGCTGGGTATAGTACTCTGTCTGGGCACCTATATTCTCTCAGGGCTTGTAGGATGTCTGCCCAGGCCCTTCTGGCTTTAAAGTTTCTGAGGAGAAGTCAGGAGTAATTCTGATGGGTCTGCCATTGTATGTGACTTGGCCTTTTTCTCTTACAGCTTTTAATATTCTTTCTTTGTTCTGTACATTTGGAGTTTCAATTATTATGTGGCAAGAGGAGTTTCTTTTCTGAACTAATCTGTTTGGTGTTCTGTATGCCTCTTGGAATTTTATTGGCATCTCTTTCTTTAAGTATGGTAAGTTTTCTTCTATGATTTTGTTGAAAATGTTTCCTGGATCTTGGAGTCAGGAGTCTTCTCTTTCATCTATGCCTATAATTCTTAGGTTCAGTCTTTTCATTGAGTCCTTGATTTCTTGGATGCTGTGGGTGAGAACCTTTATAGCTTTCTCATTTTCTTTGGATGTTGTACTGATTTCTTCCATCGAATCTTCCACACCTGAGATCCTGTCTTCCATCTTGTATCCTATTTTTGATACTCATGTCTGTAGTTCCTATTCTCTTCCCTTGATTTGCCACCTCCAGGATTAACACTGATTGTGGTTTCTTTATTGCTTCTACTTCCAATTTCAAACTTGAACTATTTTATTCGTTTTATATATTTCCTGTTCCAATTTGCTTGTCTTTGTCTGCAAATCTTTCAATTCTTTCATTGCCTTGTCTCTTTCCTGTTCATATTGGGCTGCATTGCCTTGGAGGTCTCTAATGGTATTCTCCAATGCTTTTATTTGTAAAATTGAAGATTATATGTATTCTTTCAGTATTTTAATTTCTACTTGAAAAGACTCCACCATTTTCCTAAGTATAGATCTGTCATTTTCATGTGTTTCAGCTGTGTTTGGATGTTCAGGGTTTGCTGTGTTAATGACACTGAATTTTGTTGGAGTCATATTTTCCTGATTTTTGTCAGTTTTGTTCTTTCGCTGACCTTTAGCCATCTGGTTGCCCTAAGCTGATTGTTCCTGATGTCTTCTGGGCCATTTCAATGGCACTGCCGGTCCTCTTTAGGGTGTTGCAGTGACAGTGTGAATATTGGGTGCTCAGGTAGCCAGGAGGTACCTCTATTTGGCAGTTGGGGCTATCTCCCAAGACCCTGCAGTAATCAGACCTGTGGGAGACTGTACTGGTGCAGGAAGAACAGCCCTCTGCCCTGTCAGAGCGCAATGTTCTTCCAAGTGATTATATATCCAGTAGAGGGACCTTTGTGTCCAACACCTTTCTGGGCAGGCCCAGATATGCTTGTGCCTCTCTGCCAGATGCTGCCTGGCTTTTTCCTACTTCTGCGGCAGGGTCCGCGCTGGCCTCTGCTCTGGGTCCCAGGCCTGTGCCCTGCACCAGTGGCCTCTGATCTGTACTCTGGACCTCTGCTCCAGGCCACTGATCTCCGCTTTGGATCTGATTCTGTGTCCCTCATCACTAATCTCAGCTTTGGGCCCTGAGACTGTGCCCCAAGTCGTTGACCTCTGCTTTGGGCCTGAGCCTGTCCACTGGCTGGGTTTTTGAGTGACTCTTGCTCACTTCCCGGGCTCGCTCCTTGGCCTGGGTTCCGCACCATTCTGTGTGCCGCGCCCTGGTGCCTGTGCCCACACTGCACTGTGCACAGCTGCCTGAATTCCCTGGCGGGCTGCTCCCAGCTGCCTGTGTCCATGCTGAGCTGCTAGGCCTTGCTGCCTGTGTCCCCACTAGGTTCTGTGCTGTGCTGCACCTATGTCCCTGCCTAGCTCAGCCATGGCTGTTTACCTGAGTTCTGAAGGTCCCACCAGGGACCCTGACTAGTCTCTGGGTTCGCTTGGTGTGACCCTGTGGGTTCACGATTCTCAGGATGTTACTCAGATTGTTTATATTTCCATCATGTTGTAGCTATTTTCTCCCCAAGCTCAAAATGTGTCCCTGCCAACTGTCGCCATCTTGGATCCCCCTTCAACATTTTTTTTCTTTAAACTTAATTCAAGTTATGTCTCCATTACAGGGATCTCCCTCCACCCCCTCCTGGTTCCACTCTCCTACCCTCTAACCCCTCTCCCACCTATCCTACTCCTCCAGTGTGGGGTGCCTTCACATATCAGCCCCCCTCAGTTCATTAGTAACATGAGGACTAAGAGTTTCCTCTTGCACAGGGGGCATACATGGCAGTTGAACAATCTTTTTTTTAAATTTATTAATTCAAGTTACATCTCCATCACAGTCCCCTCCCTCCACTCCTCCCAGTCCCACCCTCCCACCCTCTCTCTTCTCCCACTTATTCTACTCCTCCAGAGTGGGGTGCCCTAATAAGTTCATTGGACACATGAAGGCTAAGTGTTTACTCTTGCACTGGGGGCCTACATGGCAGTTCCCCTAGAGTGAAATGTCCCACTAAGGTAGCAAAGATCATGTTACTGTTCCTTTAGGTCTGTTGATTGTAGGATAGCTATCCTGTATTATATGGCTAAAATCCGTGTATAAGTGAATACATACCATGTATGTCTTTCTGGGTCTGGCTTAGCTCACTCAGGATGAGCTTTCCTATTTTCATCCATTTGGTTGCAAATTGCAAGATATCCTTGTTTCTGATAGCTGAGTAGTAGTCCATTGTGCAAATGTACCACATTTAAAAAAATCCAATCATCGGTTGAAGGACATCTGGGTTGTTTTCAGGTTCTAGCTATTACAAATAAAGCTGCTATGAATATAGTTGAGGAAATGTCCTTGTGATTTGGTGAGGAATCTTTTGGACATATATCCAGGAGTGGTATGGCTGGGTCTTGAGGCAGAACTATACCAAGTTTTCTAAGATATTGCCAGATTGATTTCCATAGTGGCTGTACACGTTTGCACTCCCACCAGCAATGGAGGAGTGTTCCACTTTCTCCACAACCTCAACAGCATGTGTTGTCATCTAAGTTTTCAAACTTAGCCATTCTAACAGGTGTGAGATGGAATCTCAGAGTCATCTTGAGCTTTATTCTCTGATGATTAAGGATGTTGAGAATTTCTTCAATGTATCTCTGCCAATAGAGATTCTTCTGTTGTAAATTCTCAGTTTAGCTCTGGGTCCCATTTTTTGATTGGATTATTTGGTTTCTTGGTGTTTAATTTATTGAGTTCTTTATAAATTTTGGATATTAGCTCTGTGTTGGATGTGGGGTTGGCAAAGATCTTTTCCCAGTCTGTAGGCTGTTGTTTTGTACAAATGACAATATCCTTTGCCTTAAGAAGCTTTTCAGTTTCATGAGATCCCATTTGTTGATTGTTGGTCTTAAAGCCTGATCTATTGGTATTCTGTTCAGTCAGTTGTCACCTGTGCTGATGATTTCGAGGGTATTCCCCACTTTCTCTTCTATTAGTTTTAGTGTGTCTATGTCCAGTTTTATGTTAAGCTCTTTGATCCACTTGAACTTAAGTTTTGTGCAAAGTGATAAATATGGGTCTATTTCCATTTTTTCTACATGTTGACACCCATTTAGACTAGAACCGTTTGTTGAAGATACTTTCTTTTTTCCATTGTACAGTTTTGGCTTCTTTGTCAAAAATTAAATGACCATAGGTGTGTGGCTTTATTTCTGGGTCTTCTATTCCATTCCATTGATCAACTGGTCTGTTTCTATGCCAGTACCATGCTGTTTTTATTACTATTTCACTGTAGTATAGCTCGAAATCAGGGATGGCATTACCTCCAGATGTTTTGTTGTTGTTGTTGTTGTTGTTGTTGTTTGGTTGGTTGGTTGGTTGGGTTTTTTTGTTGTTGTTTGTTTTGTTTTGTTTTATTGTACTGGATTGTTTTAGCTATTCTGGATTTTTTGTTTTCCATATGAAGTGGAGAATTGATCTTTCAAGAGTCCCACAAGCATTTTTAAAATTCAAGTTACATCTTGATTGCAGCTCCCTTCCTCTTCTCCTCCAGGACCATCATTCTACCCTGATATTCGTGTGTTGATCTTGACCTCTTTATTCCTCCTCCCTCTCTTAGGACTCCCAGAGCTCCATCTAATGTTTGACTGTGTGTCTCAGCATCTATTTTGATCTGCTGCTGGGTGGGATTGCTTGTAGGATAGTTATGCTAGGTTCCTTTTCCTTTGGGTCAGTGGGTTATAGGATAGTTATTAACTACTATATGACTAACATCCAGTTATAAGTGAATATAAGGAATGTGTATCTTTCTGAGTCTGGGTTAGCTCACTGAGGATAAGCTCTTTCTAGTTTCATGCATTTGGTTGCAAATTGCATAATTTTCATATTTCTGATAGCTGAGTAGTATTCCATTGTGTAAATGTACCACAGTTTGTTGCTGTTGTTTTTGTTTTGTTTTTTATTCATTCTTCAGTTGAAGGACATCTATGTTGTTTCCATTTTTTGGTTATTACTAATAAAGCTGTTATGAACATAGTTGAGCCAATGTCCTTGTGGTTTGATGGAGAATCTTTTGGATATATACCTAGGAGTGGTGTGGCTGGGTCTTGAGGTAGAACTATGTAGGGGTTAGATAAATTAGATTTAGAAAATATATAGGAGTTTCTGATACTGTCTCTTAACTCTGGGCCTGAAGAGCATTATCAGCATGAAGTCAGCAAAAACAGGAAAGACTCAATAGACTGAAAAACAAGGTTGAAGTCAGGAAAACAGGAAAGATTTAATGGATTTGAAGAAACAAAGTATCTGGCCTGACATTGTTTTCAGCTGCTAAGTGGGCGGAGCCCAAATTAAGCTGAAACAGAGTTCCTCCTATTTAAGGACAGTGCATGGAGCCCAGAAGAAGAAGAGGCCCCTGATGCTAGAGAGCTCCAAGAGTCCTGCTGAAAAAAGGGCTGGCCATTGATGGCCAGCTCTCTGCCTGAAGCAGAAAGAAGCTGGTGAGCAAAGAAAGCCTGAGCAAGACACCAAAAGGCCAAGGACTTGACCCTGTGGCTCAGCTTTTGCCTAGAGGGGTTTGATCTGTCCAAACAGTGGCCTAAAAGAAACTGCCTGGCTTTAAGGACTGAGGCAGAGCAGCTGAGTTCCTGATTCAAAAGAAGTAAGTTGGCCTGCAGACGGCTGGGGTCTCCCACAGAGAAGAAAGCATGAAGCCTTATTTAAGGTGAGACTGCAATAACCAACTTACCCTGACGAACCTGCATCTGAGAGATCCAGAAAAAGGACTGCTAAGTGCGTTAAAGAATCTACAACAAAGACTGTGTTCCTGACAACTGAGGCCCTGCCCCAGAGACTGTATCATTCTAAAAGGTTATGAAAGTAGTTGTTATAATTATCAATAGGTTTAGTGGATAGGTTAAAGGGGTTGTAGGAATTTATAGGATTAATAGTTAAGAAATTGTTGGTGTTTGTTACAAGTGAATTTAGTAATAAATAAATAAAGGTTAAATAATAATTTAAAAGATCGGTTACAGAACTATTTCAAAATTTCTGTGATATTGCCAGATTGATTTCAAAAGTGATTGTGCAAGTTTGCATTCCCACCAGCAATAGAGGAGTGTTCCCCTTTCTCCACATCCTTGACAGCATGTGCTGTCACTTGAGTTTTTTATCTTAACCATTCTGATTTGTGTGTGATGGAATCTCAGACATTTTGATTTGCATTTCCCTGATGACTAAGTATGTTGAGCATTTCTTCAAGTGTCTCTGGCCATTAGAGATTCCTCTTTTGTGAATTCTCAGTTTAGCTCTGTACCCCATTTTTTAATTGGATTATTTGGTTTCTTGGTGTTTAGTTTTTTGAGTTCTTTATATATTTTGGATGTGGGGTTGTTGAAGATCTTTTCCCAATCTGTAGGCTGCTGTTTTGTTCAAGTGACAATATCCTTTGGCTTACAGAAGCTTTTCAGTTTCATGAAGTCCCATTTATTGTTTGTTGGTATTAGAGCCTGAGCTGTTGGTGTTCTGTTCAGGAAGTTGTCACCTGTGCCAATGAGTTCGAGGCTTTTCCCCACTTTCTCTCCTATTAGATTTAGTGTGTCAGGTTTTATGTTAAGGTCTTTGATTCACTTGGACTTAAATTTTGTACAGAGAGATAAATATGGATCTATTTGCATTCTTCTACATGCGGACATCCAGTTAGACCAGCACCATTTGTTGAAGTTGCTTTCCTTTCTCCATTGTATGGTTTTGGCTTCTTTGTCAAAAATTAAATGACCATAGGTGTGTGGGTTTATTTCTGGGTCTTCTATTCTAGTCCATTGATCAACTGGTCTGTTTCTATGACAGTACCATGCTGTGTTTATTAATATTGCTCTGTAGTATAGCTTGAAATTAGGGATGGTGATACCTCCAGATGTTTTTTTTATTGTATAGGATTGTTTTAGCTATTCTGGTTGCTTTGTTTTTACATATGAAGTTGAGACCTGATCTTTCAAGTTCTGTAAAGAATTGTGTTGATATTTTGATAGGAATTCTGTTGAGTCTGTATACTGCTTTTGATAGGATGGCCATTTTTATTATGTTGATCCTACCAATCCATGAGCATTGAATATTTTTTCCATCTTCTGATATCTTCTTCTATTTCGTTCTTCAAGGACTTGAAGTTCCTGTCATACAGGTCTTTTGCTTCTTGGTTAGAGATACTACTCCCCAGGTATTTTATATTATTTGTGGCTATTGTGAAGGATATTGTTTCCCTAATTTCTTTCTCAGTCCATTTATCTTTTGTGTAATGAAGGGCTACTGAATTTTTTAGAATTGATGACTATTTGTACTGCAGTGCAACTTCATTTAGCTATCTAGTTTCAAGTTTGTATCCATTTGTTAACGTTTTCACATTCTCATATCTCCTTTGCCAACCAGGTCTAGGTAGTATCCATTCTCCTCTCACCTGCTATGTATGTTTACAATCTGCATAGGAGTGAAACTATGTAATACTTGTCATATGGGCAGCAAACAGTGACAATGTGACTTCTTTCCATGTGTATTTTGTTTCTCTTGCCTCACATAATGTAATGTTATATAATATATAGTATTCTTTTATCTCACTTAGTACAATAATGTTTGAATATAGTTAGGGATTGTGTTCTATACATTTCAAAAAAGCAACAGGAAATGAATTTGAATGTTTCTGCCATTAAAAATATCATTGCAGAGAGGAGGTGGAAAGATTGTAAGAACCAGAGGCAGTAGGCATCTGCAATGAAACTATTTGCCAGGCATGGCAGGGCTGAACTCAGAGAAGTCATGCTACAAATATGCTGCATACTCAAGACCTGTGCAAGATCAAATCAGCCAAAATTTCAGCCTAGAAGAGTGACAGGATTATGATTGTGCTCCAGTAGATGGTCCTAGGACCATGGCCATACAGAGAGCACTAAGTGAATTCCATGGATTTAAAAAACAAAACACAAAGGAAAGGGGGGGGGGGGGAGGTGAAAAAGGAAGGGCCTTGCTGGGGAAACATTGAGGGGTAATTTGTTCAAGTCACAGAATACGCATGTATGAAATTGCCAAACAATAAAGAGAATTAGACAAAAAAAGAAATGATAGATGGCTTTAGAGAGATGAATGTGTTTAACCAGGTTACAGAATGTATTACAAATCTAACTATCATATGGTCCTCCAGTTAATTTGTATAATTTTGAATTTTAAAACGGCAAAAAATAGGTAGGCAAAGTGGCAAGTTCTTTATAATCCGAGTTGTTTGAGAGGCTGGGACAAGAGACTGCTTGAGTTTAGGGATTTGAAGTTAGTATGAGCAACATAGTGAGATCCCATCTCAAAATAAATAGATTAATTTTAAAAGAATACAGTCAAATATTCATAATTGATGACCTATAATCATGGGTTTAGTTTAACAATATTCGTATGTGTATGTGTGTATGTATGTGTTGTTCAAGATTGAACCCTGAGCCAGGTACACATAAGGTAAACATGTCACTGCTAAGCTCTTCCTCCATCCCACAAACCCAGACTTTATTAATTGTTACCAAGAGTCTGGAAAGCTTAGAAATTGTATGCAAACTTATTAGTATTCCTAAAAAAAAAAAAGAAAGAAAGAAAACACCAGGTACCTAAGGCTTTTGGGTAACTCTTAAACCTGTGTTACCTCAGAAAACTTTAGAAGCATAAACTGAGGCAGCCCAGAGTAGTAAATTCAATACCTACAACTAACACATCTACAATTTTACATATATTTTTAGTGAGAGAGTCATCATTTGAAGATTGTTTTCAGAAGTATATATGAAATCAAGGTTTGCTCTGCTCTATCCTGTGACCTTCAATAAATTATGCATCTATGAATGCACGATGTGGCACATTATCAAATGTAGCTGCTGTCATTTGCTTTTTTTTTTTTTTTTTGGTTTTTCGAGACAAGGTTTCTCTGTGTAGCCCTGGCTGTGCTGGACTCACTTTGTAGACCAGGCTGGCCTTGAACTCGCAAAGATCGCCTGCCTCTGCCTCCCAAGTGCTGGGATTAAAGGTGTGCGCCACCACCGCCCGGCTTGTCATTTGCTTTTAAACTTCACAACCACTGGCAAATTTGAATTTCCTCAATCATCTGCAAAACTTAAAGTTTCCCTTCTAACATATCTTCAGTTTACCATAAAAACTGAACTTATATGTTTATATTTCTATTCTTAGGTTACTGCTCAATTTTAGCCAAATGCTAACAATTATATAAGTTTTTTTTCTTTCTCTCAAAAAGAAGCAATAGCTACCCAAATCACAAGCCACAGCACAAATTGAACTGAAAGTCAAGGTTCTAGTGAACATTAGGAGTTGCAGGTAACACTTACTGAGTGTTTGCTGGAAGTCAGAATTTTACTACTGATTTTATGAAAATGGATTCGTTTGACACACAAACTCTGTGATCTGTGTATTACCCTCACTTCACACATGGAAGAACTGAGATTCAGGGATCAGGATGCTATATGTGGTTTATATTTTTTTTCTGTCTCCAGTTTCTGAGCATATTTATGTATTTGCGAGACTCATTTCCCTTCAATTTTATTGCCCCAAATAATATTGGAATAATATTGGGTGTTGCGTCTCCTGGTTTCTTCTTCTTCTTCTTCTTCTTCTTCTTCTTCTTCTTCTTCTTCTT